>JAXISO010000016.1:0-341381 GCA_036785465.1 Colletotrichum agaves
GCCCTTTATATATTTAAGCTTATACTATAAATATACTTACTAATTATACTATATAATAAATAGTATAAACTATATAGAGTCTATAATAACTAGGTAAAACCTAGTAATACTAGGTAAGGACCCTATAATAGTCCTATATACTCTTATAGAGATAATAATTATTATTAATAACTAGCTAATAATAATAGAGGCTATTATAGTTATAGCTACTGCCCTAATATAGCTACTAGTAAGTACTACTCTAGTAATACTACTTAAGAGTATAATAATTTATTAAAAGCCTCTACTAAACCCCCCTAAATTTATAGGCTAATAAAATAAATACTCTTCCTAGGCTACTTAAATATATAATAAGTTAGTAATAAATTAGTGGTTCTTTAAAAGTAATAGGGAGTAGTTTTACTTAATTTACTCCTACTTAAATAGTACTATATAAAGGGTTATATAAGTCTATTATAAGTTAGGTAAATTAGGAAGTAATTAAAACCTAACTAATTTTATAAAGTATTTTAATTTAATTTACTTAAATTTAAACCTTATATAGTAGTTAATAAGTTAGTTATTAAAGTTTAAAATAAAAAAAGGTAAGAGTTTTATTACTTTTCTATTATAGTTTAAGTACTTACTAGCCTAAATAAGAGGAGTATAATTTAATATAGTAATTTAAATTAATTTCCTATAATAAGTTTTAATTTATAATTTTATAAATTAATTTATTATATAAGGAGCCCCTATAAATTACTAGGGGTTTATAATTACTATATAGAATATTACTTAGAAATAGGAGGAGATAAATTATATAAGGGCTACTTATACTACTAATTATCCTACTAGCTTAAAACTAAACTATAATAGTAATATATAAATAATTAAATCTATATAGACTATAAAGCTTATAACTAGGTTATTAGCCCCTTATAAGGAAAAATGGAAATGTTATAGTTATTATAAGGTTAGGTATATCTAGAGGAATTATTTAAATAAGAAGGGAGTCCGCATAGTAATTATAGTAATTATGGTACTAAAGGTTACTAATAATAATAATAAGGATAAAAAGGAATTAGACTCTAACTTAGGAAAAGAGTAAATCTATTATAAAATTAAGTAATAAGTATAAAGGAGAATTAAATAAACTAAAAGGCCTTTATATAAATATATAGTATAAGTGGACCTTTTATAATAATAATTATATAAATAATTAAAGGTTAATATATTAATATATTAATAAATACTAAATATAATCTCTATATTATTATTAACTTCTAGTTTACCTATTAGCTCTAGTTATTATATATTAATATTATAAAGTAGAAACTTTATAAGTTTATAAATAATTTATAAAAGGTTACCTTAAATAGAGTAGTTATATTTAATATAAAAATAAGTAACTATAATTAGAGAATTTATACTTATATAATATAAGGCCTAGATATAAACTTATTCCTAGGGAAATTATAATTTAAGAATAATAAAGTAATATATAATATAAGTAAGAGGTAAATATTCTATAAAAAAGGAGGAGTAATAGTACTACTTATAATATAAGAGGAAATAAGCCTAGTATATAATATTTAAGTAGCCTATATACTTAATACTACTTTATTTAGGGCTATTTATTAGTGGATTTTATACTTAAATAAGGTGACTTTACTATAGGTAATAGCTTTAATAATTTAAATAATTAACTTAGTGAATATTAATAAAGTATTATAAAAAATAAACCCAAAGTTAAGTAATAATACTATAGTAATTATATAAGTACTTAATTATATTAAGTGGGAGTATATAGATTTATTTAAACTCTTAAAAGTGTACTTTATATATTCTTATTAGCCTAATTTTAACCTTAAAATTAATCTTAAGTGGAATAGCTAGGGTAAGGAGCTTTTATTATTATAGGGACCCTTATATAGGATATTATATAAGGAGTTTTTAATACTTTAAAAAACCTTAAATAATCTTCTTAATAAGGGGTTTATTTAGGTTAGTAGTTTTGTAGTAAGTATACTAGTATTATTTATTAAAAAGCTAGGTAGTGGGATTTATTTTTATATAGACTATTATATACTTAATATAATTACTAAGTAGGATTATTATACCCTACTACTTATTATTAAAATAATTTAATAAGTGGGATTTATAAAGTAATTTATAAAACTAAATATAGTAGCTACCTTTTATAAAATATATATTATAGAAGGTAATAAAGAGAAAACTACCTTTTAAACTTATTATAAGCTATTTAAATAACTAGTATATTTATTTAGACTTATAAGTACTCTAGTAAACTTTTAATAGTATATTAATAGGTTACTCTATAAGTTCCTTAATAACTTTATAATTATATATATAAATAATATATTAATTTACTTAAGTAGGTTAAAGGCTAATTATAAAGTAAAAGTCCTCTAAGTTCTTAAGTAATTAAAGGAAGCTAAGTTTAACTTTAACTTCTCTAAGTGTGAGTTTTTAGTAAAAACTATTAAGTATATTAAATTTATTCTCTATATAAATTATGGGATTGTGTATAATCCAGAAAAGGTTCATATAATAATAGAATAATTAGTACCTACTATAATTAAGGTTATAAGGAGTTTTCTTAGATTTATTAACTTTTACTATATTTTTATTAATAAGTATAGTAAGATTATTATACTATTTATAAAGCTAATAAATAAAAGTATTACTTTTTTATAGGGTTAATATAAATAAGTTATATTTAATTTATTTAAGAAGATATTTACTATAGCCCTAATTCTATACTTATTTAATTTAGATTTAAAGACCTTTATAGAGACTAATTACTCTAGGTTTATTATAAATAATACTCTAATTTAAGAGAATAATAAGAGTATTTACTACTTAATTACTTTTTACTTATAGAAACTTATATTTATATAGTATAATTACTTAATTTATAATAAGAAGTTATTTATAATTATAGTATATTTATAAGTATGGAATATAAAATTATAGAGTTATAGAAAATTTATAATAGTAATTAACTATAAAGGCTTAGAATACTTTATAAAAAAGGTTAAATTAATAGAGTACTAGAGTTAATAGGTAGAGGAGCTCTTAAAGTATAATTTTAAGCTTCTATATTACCTTAAGAGGTTAGTAGTAGTACTAAATATACTCTTTTATTATAAATAAAATATACTAATTAAATAGAATAATAAGTAGGAGTAAGAGTAAATAATATAAGTTATTCTAGACTTTACTCTTCTAGTTTAAAGGTTATATAAAGACTATATAATACTATCCTTATTTTATATTTAGGTTTTTAAGGACCCTAAGTTATAGTAATTATAGGATAAAGTCTAATTATAAAATAAGGAGTACTAATTAATATATTACTTTATAATAATAGGAGCCTAATTATTTCCCCCTAAGATAATAGTAAAGGTGTAAATTATAGAGTATAGTATTAATATAGTTAATTAGTTAATATTCTATAATTAGATCTAGGTATTAAGTAGGGCTAATATAAATAATAATAAGAATATTCTTTAAATATAAATAATTTAGTTTTCTTATAAATTAGTAGTAATAGAATACCTAGGCTATAATAATATACTAAGTATTCTTAGTTATTAGTATTTTTAATTAAGGTAATTAAGTATAATATAGTAGTTTATTTATAATTATAATAAGTATAAAGGGGGGATAATTTAAAGGTAAGTAAAATATAGTCTATTATAATTATTATTAGTCCCTAAGTGAATTTATTCTTATTTCTTAATAGACTTTATTACTAACCTCTTAATATTTATTATAAGTAGTATAAAGTACTTATAGGTAATTATAAACTACCTAGGTAAAGTAGTTACTCTTAAAGTAATAAATATAATAAATATAGAGACTTATATAGAGTACTTTATAACCTATTATTATAAGTTCTATAGAATTCCTTATATAATTATTAATAATAAGGGGAGTAATTAAATAAATTATTTTTAATAGAAGTTTTATAAATTAATAGGGATTAAGTGATTTTTAAGTACTACCTTCTATTTATAAATTAATAAAGTAATTAAGTAATTTAATTAGGAGATTTAAGTTATCCTTAGAACTATAATAAACTTTATATAGAATAACTAGGAGAACTATTTACCCTCTATTTAATTATTATTAAATAATTATAATATATTTACTATAGGAATTAACCCCTTCTTCTTAAAATATAGCTTTTATATAGAGCTAATTATAATTATACTAGTGAGTATAAAGTGAACTAGTAATTATAAGAATACTATTTAAAGGTTTATTAAATAATTTATATATATTATAAAGGTAGTTTAAGTAGTAATTATAGTAGCTTAATAAGAAATAAAGTAATTAGTAAACTCTTAGTAAAGCCCTACTAAGTAATTTAAGGTAGGAGATAAGGTTTAATTATTAATAATTAATTATAAAATAATTAAACCTTATAAGAAACTTAATTAATTTTATTAAAAATATAGGATAATTATAATTATTTTATTAATAGTAGTAATATTTAATATATTAGGGAGAGTTTACTCTAACTTTTATATATTACTTTTATAAAAAGTAAGAGAGAACCCCCTATTAAATTAATAATAAATAAATAAATAACTACTATTAATTTATAAAGACTTTAATAATAATAAATAATAAATTAGTAAAATTATAATAGTAAGATAGAAAAGGAAGAGTTATAAGTAAGTTTATAAAGTCCTTATATAATAAGAAGAATACTTAGTACTTACTTAGGAGCTACTTTTAAAACTTAAGAATAATAAAATAATAAATAAGTATAAAGTTAAATATAATTAAATTATAAATTATAATAGAGACTAATAATATAGTATTATTATTAAAAAGAGTTCTATTATTACTTAAAGACTAGGGAATATATAATAATTTATAAGCTAAAGTAGTAGTAGAGTAATTAAATAATAAAGGAATAATTAAATACTAGGGGTATATAAAATTTAGTATAAGTTAGAGATAGAAATAAAATATAAGGGGAGTAATAAATATACCTCCTTAAAAATAGTAATAATAAATAAGAATAGGTTAATTAGAGTAATTACTTAGGTAGGAGTAATATAGGTACTATAGAGTATAAGTAGGTTAATAAGTATAAAGCCCAAAAGTATAATAAATATAGTAAGTATAATAGGCATAGTAGGTACTAGGGGTATAATAAGTATAGGGGGAGTTAGGGCTTCCTTCTTTTTACCCTTATAAGTAATATACTAAATAGAGACCTATACCTTTATAATAGTAAGGAGGTAGTAATAGTCCTAGTACTAAACTAAAGTTTATAAGGTAATTAATTAAGTAAGTAAAATATAAATAATTAGTAAATTTATAAGTACCTAGGAGTTAATATATACTAATTATTAAGCCTCTTAAGTTTAGTAATTAGTAATAAGGGGGAGTACTAATTAAATAATAAATTAATTACTATAATAAAATAAATTTATAAGAGATATATATAATAATATAATTACTATTATTATAAATAATAATATAACCTAAATAATATAAATTATTATTATTTATTTTATAGAGTTAATATAGAATTTATAATAAGTAAGTATAAATTATATTAATAGGATTCTTATAAATTAAAAAGAAGTAATTAATATTAGCCTTATAGAAGTTAATAAGAGTATAGGCTTTATAGGGGGTCTTATAGAGAATACTAGTAGCCTAGGATATAAGGAGGTAGTAAGTATACTTATAGAGAGTTTATAATAAATTAATAATACTTAGATTTAATTTAGAGAGCTAAAAGTATATATAGTATTAATATTATTAATAAAAGAGGGCTACTTAATATAACTCTAAGTAATAGGCTCCTTATTATTACTAAATATAATTAAAGTTATAATTAAAGTACTCTTATTAGAGAGAGTTACCCTAGCCTTATTAACTTAAGGAATTATATAAGTATAGAGCACTAATTAGAGGTAGTTAGTAAGTTAATAAGAGTAGGAGACTTAGCTTTTATAGAGGCTAAATTAGTATTAGAAAATATAAGTTATAGTAATAAGTTAATAAGTTATATATAGTAGTGGGGTGGGATTTATATAGGCTTATTAGTATAGTAATATAAGTTATATAGAGGAGAGAGGGTTAAAAGTTTATTTATAGTAGTGAATTATTTAATAGAGTAGGTATTTACTTTAGTGGGCTAGGTTAAATTTCCTTTAGGTTAGGAGAGCTAGTAAAATAAATTTATTTATTAGTAACTAAGTAGGATAGAGTAGTGGAATATTATTATGGGCTAGGCTACACCTAAGTTACTATATTTATAAGCTATACCTAAATATATATAAAAGCTATAAGCCCTAAATAGGTTATATAATACTTATAAATATATTACTAGAGAAGTTATATAGGGAACTTCCCTTCTCCTTAACTTAGATTCTATTAATTAAGGCACCCCTACATTATGTAAACCCGGGCTCCGCCCTTTATACTTATTAACTAATAAAATAAGGCTATAAGAGTAAGTAATTATATTATTAGGGGGGAGAGTGGGGTAGTAAGGGGGAAGTAGGGGGTATATTATAAGCTTAAGTTTTAGGGCTTATATATAGTAGTTAGAGTAGGCCCTATTAGGGAGCCCTATAAGGATATAGTAGAGTTTATATACTCTATATAAACTCTTCCCTTTCCCTCCCTAAGTTTAGTATAATACTATTTTAATACTATAGAGTTACTATTTAGTAACTAGCCTATAATAATAATTTATATATAATTATTTAATTATTAAATAATTATAAATTATTACTAAGAATTACCTAATATTAAATAGTTTATAATTATCCCCTTAATTAATCCTATTTTATTTATATTTTATTTTAGGGAATATAAAATCTTTCTAACCTTAAGTATTTCTATAATATTAAAGAACTCTTTAATTATATTAATAATTACTCCCTTAATTTATTTAAAATTAATACTCTTTATTTTTATACTCTAAATAAATAAGTTTTACTATAAAAAGCTATTTATTTACTTTCTTCCTAGAGATTAAAAATTACTATTAATCTTTATAATATAAATAATAAAGTTTTTAAATTATTAATAAATTAATAATATACTAAGAGACCCCTAAATAAATACTTATATAATAAGAGATTTCTTAAAATAAAGAAAAAGTTTTTAATAACCCTCTTAAGTTTTCTAATATATTTAAGAGCCTAATAATTAACTATAAAGAATTATATAGGGAATACCCTAATTATAATTTACTTATTTAATACTTATACTATTTAATATAACTTCCTAGGTAAAATTAAGGTAGGTTTTAGTATATTTTAGTATATTAAATTAACTAGTATTTTTAAAAGAATTTATTTTTAATATTATTATAGTATTATAATATATTCATAAAAGTCATATTAATATTATTATAGGAAAAACACATCCGAATTACACAATCGGGATAGGTGGGATATCAGTTGGGTGGAGTGGGGTCTTACTACGTAAATATTAAAATTGCCTGACCTCATGTTGCTTTTAGGCGAAGTGAGCTTCGATGTGCCAAACTTTAAGGCCTTTTTGGCTGAAGGGTCGTCTGAAGAACTAGCAAAAAGTGTCCTCCCGAGTTTCATACACCGTCCGGTACCCGTTCGTCCTAGTCCGGCACTTTGGTTCAATTGCGACCTCGATTTAAGCTTGGTCCAGCCGTCTCTCACATTCGGAGTCGCAAGTTCTTCAGCTGCTGGGTCGTTGCTGGGTGCCTTGTTCATGTCGAACCTTCTCACAACCAAGCACACTCAACACAACATGGACTCCAAAAGTCTGGATAACAGATCGCTTGTTGCACTGGGCCTCTCTTGCTCGGCTAAGTTCGCGGCCATGTGGTCGCTCGTGCAAACCGGCAAGGGTAAGTAGTGCTCGGGTGACCAAGTGCCCCAGTCCAACTCAGTCCACTCGCACAGCTCGCACCCACCCGTTTACACTTATGAACTCTCGGTTTGCACAATCTTCCAACCACGAGGTTCGCCCTCATCATCTTCCGAGCCGGGCTCTCGGGCGGTGCCGCGACCCGCTGCTGCCGAGGACAGCGCCAAGCATCCGAAGACATTTGGGGGTTTTGACATGTTTGGCAAAAACCAGACATACGGGGGCGCTGCTGATGGTGCTGAAGGGAAGAAGAAAAAAAAGGAGGAACATCTACCATACTCTAAACAACCGTTGCATTGTTCTCGTTTCTGAGCCCCGTTTCTTCCGGAACCACCAAGCCCCAATAACACGCTGTGATATCAACCATCCAACAGCTTCTGCTTCGGGTCGTTTCGTTTACCTCTTCAGATAGAGGAGGTTGTTTCTAAGGCTCGACGATCCCATCTTTCACGTCTTCACATGCGTTGTCTAGACCGAGCCTTTGGTTCACACTGACGATGGGCAGGAGGGCTGGAGACGCTCGAGTCCGAGTGCGTTGTACTGACTGACAGTTTCTTTCCCATCTGCATGTCTGCGGAAAAGGCTGGGCCAATTTCCCCCGCAAACTCGTTAGAAGACCATCGCCGTTGGCCTTGGAATCCTGTCGAGAAATGTCTCTGTCTCAAACCGAGCCACACCCGCCATTGCATTTTCCTGGTTCACCTGACCGAAGCTGCTCCGTGAGACAAACAGCTTCATCTATGCCGTCACCCGCCACACGTCCCGCCTCTTCCGCTCGGGTAATACACACCAGCCCCGAATGTCTCGAGTACCGGTGACAAGCTTGGGCTACCTCAGCTCTCGCACGGAGAAAAAGGGATGAGGATCCCCAGTCATGTGATGTCAGCCGCCGTCATTCAGCCTTAAACTGAGTGCGTAATAGGCGTGTAATTTGGATTCCCGCCCGATCGCTCTCACGACTCAGGTAACGAGTCGGTTGGTGGAGCGGAGGATAACTTCCAGGAATCCACTGTACTCGTATTTGTATAGGTAGGCAATGCAAGTACGAAGTATGTAGGGATGGAAATAGCAGCTGGCGGACGGCGGGCAGAGTAGGCAGAGTATTCCGGCTCTCCTCGGCGTTCGAGATGACAGTCCTTTCTGTCTTAGCGTGGGTAGGGAGAGCCTTTCGTGCCTGGCCCAATTCGGGTTGCAGATTTGACGGCTCTCCTGTCGATGGAGCTCCCGCAAGTAAGTTACTGTAGACGCGCCCACGGCCGAGTCTACCGCGTCAACTTGTAGTTTCTTGTTCTGTTGCTTCTCAAGAAAGTCCGACGACCAGCGAGCGATTTCTGAAAGCTCCTGCAGTTGTTGTTTGAATATCGGATGGGTATTACAACATGTAAGTTACGAACCCATGCGCACGTGCTGTTTGGTCGGAAGCTGGACCACGATCTACGTCGTAGTGGACGGCCGAGGATAACTGCAGTGGTAGCAGCACCTGCAGATCGCAAGCTTCCAGACTCTTATCGAAAGCCGGAGATTACCCTGTTTCCGCCAGTATTCAACTTCATGACTTCATACTAAGGTTGCAGCTTCAAATGATCATTCGGTAGTATCTGTGTCGGAGACCCACACTATACACCGATAGTAGAGACTCTTGGCCTCACTAATAGCCCAGGTTCATCCCAGACATCACCCGAACTGCTTTCTTTTTCCAACGACAACTACCAAGTTTCTGTGAATCTAGACTTTGGAATTCTGCACCATTCTGAAGCCTCATTGTCCGACGTCATGGCTCAGCAATGCTCGACGAAACATTCTGCCGGCAGCCATGCTGGCTACCTGCCAATCGAAGACTACGGTATGATCGGAAACATGCATACGTGTGCCCTCGTCGGAATGAATGGTTCGGTCGACTTTATGTGTTGGTAGGAGAGAATTTCAGTCTAGTTTTAAGCTGGGCGCACTCTTACTTCCGTTCCTGGTATACTTACCAAAACATGCATCACCACTCAATCCGCACTGCCTTGGTATTTAACATAGTGATGGAAGCTATGACTGGCAATGGCAGAGACATACTGATGCTCAAGTGAGCTCGCACGACGGATAGACCAACCTCCGAGCGTTCCGATTCTCAATTCAAGAGTACCTATTTTGTTCTTTCGATGTCAAGACATGAGACTTCTGGCATCTGACAACCTTTAGGCCAGACTTCGATTCTCCTACTGTTTTCTGCAGACTCCTAGATAAGACTAAAGGGGGCTTCTTCAGCATCTGCCCTCCCTCATCTAAGCATTGTACCACCAAGTGAGGGCGCCTCCTCTGTATCGTCGTGATAGAGGAGCCTCTAACCATCCTCTAGACAGCAGTACCTTCCATCATCCAACATCTTGCAAACCCGATACATCCACGATGACGGCGTCGTCGATCTTGTCGACTTCTTCCCCCGCCCCAAAACAGCCACGGTGCTGTCCAGGAGCAACCGCCAAAGCGCTTTCCGCGAGACCACTAAAATCCAGGAGGAACTCAAGAAATGGCTCGTCCGCAGAGTCGAGTGTATTCGAGGTCGCTTACAGATGGGTAAAGAGCCCGCCACCCCAACCCCTTTTTCAAGAGAACAATATCCATCTCGGAGTAGGCCACTCACACTAAACTGCCATTCAGACATTGAGATCTTTCCGGCGTTTCAATACGCAACCGAGTCACACGTAACCACGATCCTCCAGCAAACACTCACAGCCAATAGCCCAAGCAAAGCCGTGATCTTCCACAGCGAGCACTACAAGCTCCAGCTTGACATCACCGTCGACGCCGCCGAGTCCGATGGTGCCGCGCCCTCGATCACCTTTTCAAAGGAGAAGCGCGAAGGCTTGCAGGGCGAGGGCGTGGTCGCGCACGTTGACATCGAAGAAGGCCAGGCCATATCTCTGGTCCTCCGCAACGACATAACGGACCACGTCACCGAGAACGTCACCACCGCGGTCCTGGACAGCCAACAGCACGACACGCAGTCTTTCTGGTACGACTGGATCTCCAAAAGCAAGTACAAAGGCCGCTGGCGCGAGGTCGTCAACCGCAGTCTCATGATCCTGAAGATGTTGACGTTTGAGCCCACGGGGGCCATTGTTGCGGCGCCTACGTTCTCGGTTCCCGAGGAGATCGGTGGTGTTCGGTGAGTTTTTGTCTCTCTTGCCCCCCTTACCCCCCTCTTCCCGAGGGCTTGAAATTTCATCCTACGTGGTCGTGCCATACCATATTCTCATGGAGAATTTCACGCAGCAACTGGGATTACCGCTTCTCCTGGGTCCGCGACTCGAGCTTCACCATCTACATCCTTCTCCGTCTCGGGTTCTCCGCCGAAGCAGACGCCTACATGGATTTCATCAGCGAGCGCTTCATCAGGTCCCGCGATACAAAAGGGGAGTTACCCATCATGTTCACCATCCGCGGCGAAACAGACATTCCGGAGACGGAACTTTCGCATCTCGAAGGGTACAGACAAAGTAAGCCCGTTAGGATCGGCAACGGGGCGGCCGTCCACCAGCAGTTTGACATTTACGGCGAGTTAATGGACGCTATTTACTTGTACAACAAGTACGGGAAACCAATCAGCTGGGACCAGTGGTGTTCGGTCCGGGAAATGCTTGGTGAGTTCCCTTTCCCCTATTTCTTGTAGTCGCAGACTGTGTACAGCTGACATTGAGCCTCTAGACTTTGTCCTCACGCTCACAGACAGTAAGACGTCATCATGAACGCGGCGGTCAACCCCCCCTCACTGACGATATCGACAGAGCCAGACATGTCCATCTGGGAAGTCCGCAACAACAAGCAAAACTTCACCTACTCAAAGGTCATGCTCTGGGTCGCCTTCGACCGCGGCCTCCGCCTGGCCGACAAACGCAACTTTCCCTGCCCGAACCGCAGCAAATGGCTTGAGGCCCGCGACAACCTCATGGAAGAGATCATGGACAAGGGTACCTGGATCTTCTCCTGCAGTTTTTCCCCGTCCGCCACAGCTTGAGCGATGACGCTAACCTGGCGATTAGGATACAACAAAGAAATGAAATGTTTCGTCCAAAGCTACGAGAACAACACGATGCTAGACTCCTCAATCCTCATCGCGCCTCTGGTCTTCTTCATAGCCCCCAATGACCCGCGCTTCCTCAGCACCATGGATCGCATCCTCTTGCCTCCCGAAAAGGGCGGCCTCACCAGCACCGGCCTGGTTTACCGCTACGACACGGAGCTCTCGGAAGATGGTCAGTACCGTTCCCTTCCTGTCACACTTTCACAAGACCAACTCAGGAGAGACCCCTGACACTCAACCTTGTCTCTCTGCCCAGGCGTCGGAGGGAGAGAAGGCGCCTTTAGCATGTGCACCTTCTGGCTCGTCGAAGCGATGACCCGCGCCTCCGTCTACGAACCGAAGTACCTCGTCCGCGCCGTCAACATCTTTGAAAACATGCTCAGCTTCTCCAACCACCTGACCATGTTCTCAGAGGAGATTGCCCGCAGCGGCGAGCAGCTTGGCAACACGCCCCAGGCCTTCAGTCACCTGGCCTTGATCAGCGCGGCCTTCAATCTCGACCGTGTGACCGATTTCGCGCGGCCCTGAGCTGAGTCCACCGCTGGCCAGGAATTGTCCTCAAGAACGGGAGATGAGCGGGCTGAAGAAGTTTCAGGACCCGAATAGATTCCTCGGACTGAATGCCGGCATCTGACTTAAACGACACAGACTAATTTGATGGGACTGTTTCTCTTTGTACTTCAGAATGTAAGAGACGTCAGCTCCATCGACGTAGCTTCATTTGAGTATGATGAATTAGCATAGCCGTCTATGCACAGCCTTAACCAGACCATTAGCCCAGCCAAGCCCCTTGATGTATAGTTCGCTCTCTCGAGCTACCGATATCTTATGCCTACCACTCCAAAGACAATGCTTTTGTGATGCAGTCTCTCCCATCCAAAAAAAAAAAAAAAAAGAACAAGTCTCAGCCTAGCCGGGAAAAATAAAAAAAAATGAACGCCGCGCTATGCCGTTATGATCACGCCCTCTTCCTCTTCTTCTTCCTCCTCGCCCTAGTAGTCACTGCAACTTCGCTTCCGGCTTCGATTAGAGCGCGGGACCGTTTCGGGTTGTCACGCACACGAGTCTCCTATGACAAGTCCATGCTGTCCCGATCGTCCCCCAACCTGTCTCCCACGGAACTTAGCCCCGAACTCGGCGGTCTCGACTCCTCCTTGATGTTCGGTGATGTTGCTGATAACGCATTCGTCGGTGATGGTCCGCGCATCTTGGCTCGCCAGGTATGAATAGACGGCAGGTCCCCGCCCTCGACTTGGACCTCGCCGACGTCGTTGCCTTTGCCGATGATCGTCCCGTGGTACTTCGAGTCCTCGCCGGTCTTGCTGTGTTTCTTCTTCAGGACTGTTTAATTGTTAGTCATGGGGTCTTCTTCTCCCAGCATCGCCGGCAAGGAAAAACGAACCATTCAAATAATCCCCAAGCTCAAGCTCCCCATCGCCGACTGCGGCCTCGCGAATAGCCTTATTCCTCGGCCCAGAAAACCACTTGACAAACTCCTCCACTCCCCTCACATCCTCCGCCCAGTGCCTCTCTCGCTCCCTCTCCACGACGGCCCCAGCATTCGTCATCGCGAGGTCGCCATTCTCTGCCGGCGCGGCCCCGGGCCCGTCCATGATGCCGTCCAGTATCTCTCCCAGTACCGGGCCCCTTCCCTCGGCGTTCACGTCGTCTGGTGGTACGGCGCCCAGCTCCTGCAGCGCCATGCGGACGTCCACGATGCCCGGCGCATCGCCCTCTGGGTTGTTATCCGCGGCATGGCGTGCTGTCGCCTGGCACAGCGCGAACATGTATTTGGCTGCCAGTTCCGTCAGGGAGTCAAGAACAATTGGGCGCGCTGCGTGGTAGCCCGTGGCGCGCAAGATCTGGAGGACTGCGGGGCGGAGGAGGGCATGGAAGAGGAGCGGCGGAGGCGTCATCCTGCTCTCTGTGTTTTGGTTCTTTGTGTGAATGTTTGGTGATTTGAGTCGTCGGATCGCTCGGTCTTCGAAGGTGCGTCTTGGTCGATCAAGGAAGCGAGGTTCGAGAGGAAACCGCGGGTGCTGTGGCAGGGCGGGTAGGCGCGATTCCGTCTGTCACCATCGAATCTAGATGTCGTTTGCGGAGCTTCGCATGTTGCTGTGATGTGTTTTGGTCGAGTCGCCGAGTATTATTGTCGGGAATCCCGCAATATTCGACCTGTTTCCTAGCGACAATCGTGGGCTATAAAGGTGATGTTCGTTGGACCGTGAGTACCAGCTAGGTGAACGTGGCGAAATTTCAGCCTCGTTGAGAGGAAGGAGCTCGGACCATGCAACACGACGCGAGAAGGAGCTCTTAATGAAAAAGAAGGTGCGAATGAGGTTACAGTGTGAACACTGTATTCATACAGGCACGTTCGAACTACCTAGGAATTACAATTGACATTTAGATTTGTCTCTTGAAGTATAAGCTAAATTCGTTTCCTGCCATCACTGGCTAACAAGTCATTTGAGATGAGTCTCCAATAAACGATCCAACGGAACCGGCCAACCGCAGCATCTCTCACAAATCCTACTTTTGCCTCACGGCCAGTTCTGCTGACTCAATTCCCGTGTACTTGTTGATCCAACCTAGTACTTCTCGGTGCCAGACCAAAGAGTTTTCCGGTTTCAGCACCCACTGATGCCAGATTAGCAAATGCAACAGAACCGGAAGAGAGAACTGCACTTACATGGTTCTCGTCAGGGAACATGACCAGCTTGCTTGGCACGTTGCGTGCCTGAAGCACGTTGAACATCGCCAAGCCCTCCGAGATAGGGAGTCTGTAGTCCAACTCATTGTGGATAACCAACATCGGGGTTGACCACTGGTCGAGGTGGTGGGCGGGATCCCACTTCTCGTACCCCTTCCTATTCTCCCAGAGTGTACCCCCGAAGTCATGCAAAGGGAAGAAGAGCTCTTCCGTAGACCACTGGTTGAGTGTTGAGAAAACACCATCATGGCACACCAGAGCCTTGAACTTTCTTCCGAGATCATGTCCTTGGATCCAGTCTTTTTCCAAGTCAGCGCAGTCGGCAAAAAGCGCAAGTACGTCAACGACTTACTGATCATGTAACCTCCGTAAGAAGCACCCAGCGCAACAGCATTTTCGGAGTCAATGTAGTCAATGTTCTTCTCAATGTGGTCGAAGCACTTGACCAAGTCAACATACGGCCGCCCACCCCATTCATTCTGGATGTTGTCGGTGTGCTGTTGTCCGTAACCCGTGCTTCCTGTCGGGTTGGGCATGACCGCAACATAGCCCTGCTCCGCGAAAATGGCAGGGTTCCATCGCGTGCTCCAACTGTCCAACCATGCCGCCTGGGGTCCTCCGTGGATGAGGAAGGCAAGAGGATACTTCTTGCTAGGGTCGAAGTTTGACGGCTTTACCACCAGAGCATGGACATCGTATCCCTCCGCCCCCTTGTACCAAAATTCGTCGCACTGGGACTTGGTTAAGCCGAATGACCTGCCGTGCTTGGAGCTCGATGAAACAAGGTCGGACTCTTTGCTAACCGGGTCCAATACTGAGTAGGCTGAGTTCTCGACCTGGGAAGACGTGCTGATAAACAGTTTCTCACCGTCTTCTCCCAGCAACTTCGCCTCGAGAACAGAGCCATCCTCGTAGATTGCCTCCGGCAGATCTTTAGCCTGGTGTGGTGTAGCGGGTAGCTTCCAAAGTTTTGCTCGACCATGCTCTTCTGCAGATACGAAGAGCTCCGAATCGTCTTTGCTCCAAGTGATCCATTCCGGTCGTGCGTCCCATCCACCGGCACCGTCTTCTGTCTCGTAAAACTCCTGCACGCTTGACAAGTCAAAGACGTCTGGAATGAGCATGAGTCTCGGCTTGTCGGTCTCATATTGGTCACTCTTCATTCTCGTAAAAGCAACCTTTTTGCCATCCCTAGAAAAAACCGGGGAGGCCGAGTATCCCCGCAGCTTGCTAGTCTTGACAGCCTGGGCAGCAGGCGGCTTGTCCTCAGTGAAAGACTTCAAAGGGATGAAATAGATATCCGTCTTTGTGTAAATCGCAGGAGAAATCTCCGGGTCTCTCGCGACAAAGACCAACCCGTTCTTGCTGACGTCAAAGTCTCCCGCGCCACCAAATGGAGGGACGGGAGACTGCAGCTTCGTGCCGTCGAGAGCATTGACCAGTCCAGGATCTTCCAACTTGTACGACTGACCATCTTTCTTCAACAGCCCATACCAGATCGAATTATGGTTTTCATTGCCCCAAGTATCCCAGTGCCTTACGAACAAGCTCGAGTAGATCTTGCCACTAGTGTATTGCTTCTTCTCAGCCGCCGGGTTGTACATGGCCCCGGAGGGCGTGGTGATTGCGCACAGAGCAATAGCTACTTCGTTGTCGGAAATTAGCTTCGTCTTGAGACTCGACAGGCTTCCTTCGAAGTTACGGATCTCTTTGATTCTGTAGTTTAGGTATAAGCGAGGGCCTAGTGTCTTTGATCATACGGAGCACCTTACACTGATGGTTCCGTGACATTTCCCAGCACGAGGCTTGTAGTTCCCTTGTCGCCGCTTCTCAGAAGCAATATTTCCTCGTCTGAGATCCATGTTGCATCATTATAGGATGGGTCTTCGTAGAGTAGCGTGGAGTGGCCGCTTCCAACATCGAGAACGCGGGTTTGGGCAGTCTTGCTATGGGAGTCGAACGAGTATGTCGAGACCTGGGTAGCTAAGTCAATTTGTGTCTCAAAGCCCCATCGCTCAACTTATGTCAATGAACCCGGGGCAGTGCCTTCAGCCCCCGTTGAAATGGGAAACTCACATTGTACAGCACTTTGGTGCCGGCCGGGTTAGGGATACCGGGCGACCTGCGCGGGGCAGAGAGGAGGACCTCAGGGGTAAACTTGGAAGCTTGTATAGTCATCATGAGGGATCGAGAGAGGATATATGAATTATTACGAAGATGAATTGGCAGAAATACAGGAGACGAAAGGTATCAAGGTGCGACCTGCAGGGTAGATGTATGATGGAAGGTATTCGTCTCTCAGTCACGGCGTGTGACAACTTGACTGAGGGGAATGAACCTGCTAGTATGGAGCACAGTCGAGGAGCCCCGCACTAGCTACAAACCGGGCTAGTGACGGCTGTTAGAGAGCGACAAGGTTCTCGGTCCCCTGCTCAAGCGCTACATCAGCTCAGGTGCGCCCCTCAAAACCCCTCCCTCACTGCAGACCGTCCCTTCGGCTCCGAAACCAGTTGGCACTGAAGGTCTGGGGAAACGAACATAGAGGTGGTGAAGGAGGCGGCAGAAAGGCCGCATACTGTATAATGCAAGAGACTTACGCGGCCAAGGACTCAATATCTTCCTCGTCCGTTTCGAGGGTCTAGAGTTCTCAAGGCGCGAAATGCGTTGGAATTGAGACGTCGGTTTCGCGCAGCCATAAAGGTGCCCTGTCTCCATTTGAGAAGCAGGCTGAGGGCAAGCTTTGTAGCCAATCGCTGCGATCTGTCATCCAAGAAAGGCAGTTCCAAATACTCGAGGAATGACTGTGTTGCTAGTGACGTTCCCAAGCCGAGTCGTGGCTAAATTCCCAGTGAACGTACCGCAGTACAGGCCTGGAAATCAAAACTTCGTATCCACTAAGAACTTTTGCCGCTTCTTCACAACTGCACAATGCAGGCATCATAATTGGCATGGCGTGGCTGAGTGGGCTCCCACTTTCAAGAAAGTTTCGACAAAGGAAAAATCAAATCGTTATCCTGGGACAGATTGCTTGACGTCAAATGATATATTAAATGTGACCGGGTATCATAATCCGTAACTCCAGAAATGTCGTGGGTCGCATACAAACGCCATTGCCTATGCTCGGAGTCTCACCTTAAAAGGCAACCATCATGGGCCCACACTATGGACAGTATTTGGCCATGAGGGTTTACCACAGAGCAGACCCCAAGCAGACGGTAGTCAAACGTGTGCTTCTCCAGCAACGTCAATGACAGGCCACACCCGTGTTTTCACCCTTCCTAAACCGCCGCGAGACCGCAGGAATCGCAGTCAGGCGAACGTAAGCGCTTGGCCCGCCTCGCCTCACTTCCGTCCAGAACCAAAGTTGATCCGCTTCTTGTTGGGTGCCTGCGAGTCGTGATCACTGTCCTCCTCATTCTTCTTGTTCTTCTTCCCCAGTTTCGAAGCAGTCGCAGATGTCGGCGTAGCATGATTCGATCCGGAACCGTCCTTGAACGAGGTAGACAAAGGCGTCGGCGCATGCGAAGCAGGCGTAGACCCCGGCGTCGTAGCCTCCTGCATTCAGTCAGTCAGTCAGCTTACGATCCATCACAAACATGTAAGAGACAAACAACAACGTACACTGCCAGGGCGATACGAGATCGAAGACCTCGAAAACACGCGATTCTGCTCCGTAGCGCCAGCCTTCCGACGTTGCGCAGCCGCACCCGTGCCCTTGATGTAGTTGTCGAACCCAGCAATGATGTTGCCGTTCGGTGTGCTCTCAAGGTAAGCCGTTTCCTTCTGCTCGATTTCGGACTCGATAGTTGCCAATCGCCGCGCAATCGCAGCTCGCTTGTCCAGCATGGCTCTTAGCCTTGCTTGCTCTTCCCTGTACATCTGCATCGTCGGAGCCGCCTGCTGCGCCCCGGCAGCAGCGTTCGGCTGGTTTTCGCCCATTTTCTTTCTGTTGGGTGTCGCAAAATGTGCACGATTCGAAAATTGTCGAGTCGTAGATGGATTCGATGATGCGCGGTCGAGTACAGTTGATGACGGGTCGAGTTAGTCGCGATTGAAGGTTGCAGCAATTGTCGTGTCGGAGCTTCGAGCAGCGGCTCAGGAACCGACTGGCGCAGCCCGCCTCAAGAGTGGGGTCAAAACCTAACCCATTGGCTGATTCACATATGTGCTTACCTACGGCCAAGAACCGCTATGGTGGCTTCGCAAGGTAAGGAAGGGGCTTTGAGCGAAAATGTCCAGTCTCACTCAGCAACCAATTCTCAACGCCAGCAACGGCCTTGTCTTCGCAATCGCAATCCTTGTGATCTCCACCGTCTCTTTGTCATGCTCCTGCCATAATGAGCATTGTTCTCCCAGTCGGCGGGACCCGAATCAGAGGAAAACAAACCTCCAGTGTGTTGCAATGCCTCCTAGTTCGCAAGGCCCCCATTCCTAATCCTAAGGCTAGAGGAAGAGTAAGCCCTGACCAATTCGCATGAACCAAAGTCAGATCATCATCTGCGAGCGCTGTCTATCTGCAACATCGCATCCCGTCCGTTTCATTGTCGAGCGCATCCCAAGTCATGGCTCCGCCCTGATTCAAAAGACAATCCCCAAAGACAGGATGACAGCCCGTCACTTTTCTGCCTTGATGGGGAAGGAATCCGCCGGTTGTTTCAATATGGCGAGACACATTGCGGCAACCTGCTTTTCTTCCTTACGTATCTACCTAAATCCCCACAAATAGGATTAGTCCCAACCGCAAAATGGAAATCACGGAGGCAACTGGCCTTCAGCTTGCCTCCCAACCAGCCTCTGGCATCAAGTCCATTCGTTCCTGGTCTCCCTCCCGGCAGCCACGGCACATCGTCGCCCCTCTAAACTACCGCGGTACTCCGAGCCGGGGTGTATTGCCAGCCAACTCCGCCGCAAGCGCTCAGCCAATCGCCGCTCTGCAGCAGCATCTTCTTGACAGAGGCTTAGCCCCTGTTTCGTTTCACCACGGGCCTCGTCGATGATCTGTGGTTGAATTGGTCAAGTATCTTTTCCTGGGGGTTACCCTCCCCCCTCCGAGCATTCCTAGGTTCAATGGGGCAATGACTGCCACTTTTCGTCCCAAAGGGAGTTCCGCTGGCGTGCAAACAAACCAACGTTAAGTCACTCCATGGTGGGGAAATTCAGGCTGGGTGACCGAAGGCAAGCGCTTTCAGTACACAACCGCGGAGAGCAACAGTAAAAGGATTCAATGACACCAAGCAAGGCACTGGCTCCTCCTGCCTGCGTTTGCTTCGACAACAAGCATGCGCGCATGACCCCTGGCCTTCCTTACCCATTCGATCTCCTGGTGTCCAAACTGAGGTAGGTACGGATACTCAGCCGTCAACCATGCTGTGCTCAGGGGTGGCTGTTCGAGTACTAAAAAGCCTACCTCCAATCCTGGGGTAAAAAAAGACACAAACGCTCTCGCACTCTCTTCTTTCGCCTTCTTGGCTTCATCTCGTCTGACTGTGTCACTCACTTGAGCCACGCGTCTTTCATTCGCTTCTTTGTTTGTACTTGATCTTGAACAAGCTTTGCCTCGGGGCGCTTGATCGTTTGCTTCCCGTCCAAAACCTATACAAAAAGGCGGCCGTTCGTTTCTCTTCTCCATCTCTTTGGTATTACGATCTACGTCACGATCATCCGAATTCAACCTTTTATATCACCACGTTCTACTACAGAATATAGCGTACACATCCATCATACCGCTTCAATCCTCTCAAACTCTCACAGGAATTCGACAACACACGAAAAGTAAAAACCGTCAAAATGGTCCGCGCAAGCTTCTTCTCCCTCGCCTTCCTCGCCGGCCTGGCCCTGGCCTCGCCCGTCGCACCCCGTAACAACAACGCGACGGCCATTATCCTCACCGTGGCCCCCAAATCCGCCTCGTGCGGCGACGTCACCGAGTTCGCTGACGAATGCGCCACGGCTGAGCATGCTGCCAAGTTCATCCCAGGCGCCATGCGAAAGTACGGCGTCTACGCCCCCGGCGAGATCGCCGCCCTGCTGAGCCTGATGGCCTTCGAGACGGGCGACTTCCGCTACAACCGCAACCACTTCCCCGGCCAGGCCGGCCAGGGCACCCGCAACATGCAGATGCCAAAGTACAACCTCTTGTACGCCCTTTCCATCCCGGAGCTCAAGGAAAAGGCCTCCGAAATTTCCGGAGGCGCCATCGACGCGGACACTCTGTCCGACGACAAGAAGAACCAGATCCTCGACTTGGTCATGCCCGACGAGTACACCTGGGGCTCCGCTGCCTGGTTCATCACCACTCAGTGCGAGCAGAGCGTCCGTGACGAGCTGGCCGCCGGTACTGTGAGAGGCTTCACCATATACATGGAGGACTGTGTTGGTACCTCGGCCACCGAGGACCGTGTCGAGTACTGGTCCCGGGCTAAGGGCGCTTTCGGCTTGCCTTAGATACGGGGACAGATTCTTCGTATCGTTCCTGTGAAAAACTTCATGTACATACACTATTTCGCATAATCGGATGGGGTCATGGGCGACGAATTTTGACTTAAGTTACACGGAAGAAACTTGTCACAACCTCCAAGGCCAATGTCATTCTGCAAAGCGAGGTATGCGTGATATTGAAAGATACTAGCACGAGATACGTACGGCTTGAGGTGAGGCTTCAGGGGTTTATAACGATGTCGGGCGCAAAATGGCATCGGACCCCACTTCTGGGCAAGAATCGAAAAACCCTATTGTTGAGCAACAGTATGGCCAACGATCATGGTACGAATGATGATAAATTGATGTAACTAACTAAGTGCCGAAAATGGCGCATGCATAAGGAAAAAGGAGGTGGCATGGAGCCAATGCAAATATCCCATATTTGGGCGTAAATCAATACCCTGAAACATCCGGCTCATGCATACCTCGATATGGCGATGTGGGTCTGACACCTATCCGGACTAAGGGCAGTCCCTCCTACGCCCTGTGCCGCATCCTTCCTCCCATAAGTACACGTCGGTTACTGAAGTAAGTACGGATTCTGAAAGAAGGTTATATACGAAAGATGTACACTCAAAGAAAGGGAAGTCGATATAAGGAATAGTTGTTTCTGTTTCACACGTTTGGTGTTGTCGTCGTTTGCTCAAGTATTGTTCACATTGATGACGGCAGTGTTGATGTTTGTTTTCTCGGGTTTGCTCGTATATTTTCGTCAGTGCCACCGGTAAGTTGTCTACACTTGTTGCTGTGGTCGCATTGGTTGAGGCCTCACGGTTCGGACCAAGGGCAGGATGAAGTCATGTTATTAAAACGTCCTATCATGTCTAAGTTATAATCAGCACTCTCGAAAGCGATCGTCGCAGTAGCCGATGACGGAGCAGGGCTGCTGGGACGGGCGCGGGGAGGAGGTCGCTTGCCCATGCCACCAGAACAGATACCTGTTCCCATCACCCTCTCGGCCGGGACGAACACAAGAGGCTCTCCGCTCCCGCTCTGCGCCTGAAGCATGCCGCTCGAGTCCGTGACAAAAAGTTGGCACTTTGTGACTTCCATGATCAGCTTGCACGGGCGGAACCCCGTCTGCGCCTGTCCCAAAGCCACGCCAAAGGTGCGGTTGGCGCCGACGTTGGCGTACACGCTCACGACCTGCGCTTCGTCGTATCCCTTGCGCATGGCGATGACGTGAGGATCCTGGTGGATGGGCAGCGCCTTGTAGAAGAGGTATCCGCCGTCCTGAGAAGCCATCGCCGAGCGCAAGCTGATTATCCTCTTGATCCAGCGGTATTGCTCCGTTTGGGTGTTGTAGCCTGAGGGCCACATCGCCTCGCGGTTGAATGGAGTGTCGCCGCCTTTGTAACCCTGCTCCAGTCCCTGGTAGATGATGGGGATACCGTCCATGAGAAGACTGAAGGTCAGAGCGTTTTTCAGCAAGGCCACGTCGGAGGTTTCGCTGAGAAAGCGCTTCTGGTCATGATTCTCGAGGAAGCTGCCATAGAGGGTCAGGTCGCGTGCTTCTTGACCGAGCTTGACGATTCCAGTGGCCAAGTTCGAGATGCTACCTGTTGTAGACTGGAAAGCCTGCGTGATCCAATAATAAGCCGGGTAATTCATCAGCCCGCTCATGACGTCCTGGTACGGTGCCACGTAGACGGGGTCTCCATTGAAGACCTCGCCTATCGAGAAAACACCAGCGGCAGCTTCAAAGGCGGGCCAGAACGACTTTTCGACGTGCTTGGCGCTATCCAGCCGGAGGCCGTCAAACCCGTACCTGTCGACCATGCGGCTGATCCATGCGTTCCAAACCTGGCGGATACGGTGGTCTTCGGTACGGAGGTCTGGTAGAGGCACAGCGTCACTACCTTGCCAACATCTTTCGACAGAGGTCTGGTTGTCGTAGTTGATCCAGCAAGGAGGCAGGTGGTACGCGGAAGCGTTGCTGAAGGGGCGGAAGGTGGAATAGTCAACGTGGTTACGGTTTCCGATCCAGGCCATGTGGTTCGTAACTACGTCCGCCATGAGGTACATACCGCGGGAGTGCAGAGCATCTGACAGAGCGATGAGGTCCTCGGAGGTGCCAAATGAGGGATTCACTTCGTAAATGTCCTTGGTCCAGTAGCCGTGGTACGATTCACTACGGCGAAATTAGTTTCCCTCTCAACTGTGCCACTCTTATGTATCTTATGTCACATCTCACACCTGCACATAGCATGGAATGAGTGGGACGGAGGTTATCAAATACTTACCCATCAGTGGATTTGCCATCGATATTCTTGACAAAAGGCGAAATCCACACTGCTGTTGCACCGAGACCCTGGATGTAGTCCAACCGCTGAATGATGCCCCTCCACGTGCCGCCACAGTACGTCTGCTCCCGATCAATACACGGATACGTCGTTGAGCCATCAGTTCTGGCAAAACGGTCAGTGACAACCTGGTATATTGTCTGAGACCGCCATTGCGCGGCGCTCAGAGCCGATACACTGGTATTCACGACCGCAGCCAAAACCGACACCGAAAGAAGCTTCATCACCGCTGACTTTGCCGCTTAGAGAGTGACCGATCTTCGGGTGAAAGAATTGTATATAAAGAATGACCTCAAACCGAGTAAAAAACAAACAAACAAATGGCAAAAAAAAAATGAATGTGTACAAAAACGTCACCTCGTGAAAGGCGTGAAAAAGGATCGTGGGTATGGTTGACGTCGTACAGCGATGATTTATACGAGATTTTCCGCCTCGCTCATAACGTAGTAGCCCAAACAAATTCGGATAGACTTTGGCGAGTGTCCTCGTTTGAATGAGTACTATTAAAATGACAGAGTCATTTTATTATATTGCCCAAACTAAACCCAATAAATATGTTAGCCGAGCTTCCGGGACTAAGCCACACACCAATTACCCACCTAAACACAAATACCCCGAGTTTAAGATACATTCATTGAAATTCGCAACCCATAAGGCTATTGCTGAGTTGGCTCCAACGCTGCGCCTGGAAAACACCATGGGTCGTAATGTCGGCAAATCGTATTAAAAAGACGCTTTCACGGCAAAATTGTCTTTTTTTTTTTAAAGAATCCACCCTTATTGCGGTATTCCTGACATTCTTTCGGTCTCTAAATAATGCTGGTTTTGCAGTGAAATAGCTAAATTCGCATCAATTGAGGACAATAACAATAACCACGGTAAGACGCGTTTGGGGGGTGGATCCCGGTTAACTGGGATCCGCTAAGTGGGAGGATTATACCCCAAAACACCAGTACTTGTGAGTAACAACAGATCGTGGCGGTGGTGGCACAACTAATGAACTGGGCTTGATCGGGCAATATAACAAACCGACTCTGTCAATTTAACGCGACTCGTTTGCATGTAGTGAAGTAGATTAAGGAGCCGATCTTGCTACCTTCCCATTGGTCTCTTGCGGTTGACAGCGCAAGGATCCCTTGGGGTTGCTTAGGTAGACAATCAGTCGGGCTGGATGTGTCTGCAGACTGATGAGACCCCGGGGAGATTCAGCGTAGCGTGAAAAGTATGAAAAGTACGAGAGGTGAGGTTGTGTTCTTTTTGGGTAAGTCTCAGATCCCAAATTGGAGATTGTCGACGAGTGTTGGCTAGGTCGAGCCGAATGAGTTGAATAGGGTGTGATTTGGACGGGGGTACTCTCCGCAACTCCAAGTAAAACTGCGACAAAACGAAGTTTCGCCTTTATTTTTCCGTCTCTCCTCCTCCTTTTTTTCCCCATGGGCACTGATAACTGCGCCTTCCTTCGTTGACCTTCTAAACCAAGGTCCAGAGGGCAAGAACCCCTCCCCATCCGTGTTTTGTCTGTAGCAGAAGGAAGTTCATATTAACTGGGGTCCAGCTGGGTCGATCGGCCCTATCGGCGGGGGTGTCCCATCCCTCACCGCTCCTGGGAGACCGAGAAGAGGCGCCGCAACAGTTATGTTAATACCTAGCTTACCTACCTCAAAAAGAAAAGCCGGGGCAGAGCTGAGCAAAACCAAGCAACCGGATGAGATGAATGCGAGGAAGCTTGCATTTGACACGTCGTGGGATGCAGAAATCACACCAAAAAGCTTTGCTCTAAGATGGCGGTGTCCCTGGCGGAGTTGGAGATATTTCTTGTGCCCCACCCCAAAAAAAATTCGCAAGAGCTTGCTTCCGCCTCGCTTTGCCAACCTAAAGGCATGACTCGGCATCTTGAGCGGACAGTTTCACCGCCGACAGACGCCGCAAGCCGACATCATCCCCGCATCATTTCTTTAGTGAACGGGGTGTCCCCTCAATTCAACGTCACTGCAGGGACGTCAGGTCGCCGACCACCTGCCTGCCCACCACCACGGCTCAGGGAACGGACCGATTGATGCACGTTACGCCAGGTATCGACGCCGAATGGTACTCCGGATGTTACCATCCCCATGCCGCACTTGAGCTGTCATCCCGTCCCCTCGGCCAACCACGGCCACGTGGTTCATCCGATGCGACATCAGCGCAACTCTTCCGGATAGTCACATTACCTTCGCAGCGGGCTGTCCACGTCCAGTTCATGCCAAATGCAGGTGATGAAGAGTTTAAAGGGAGAGCAGGGTATTTTTTCCAACATGTGTCAAGAAAGGCCGACCAATTAATTCTTTGCTCTTTCAAAGCATTTCCAACGCGGAGTCTCCGTCGTTCCCCTCTATCCGACCACATGGCCAATCGCTCCAACTTGCCCAATTTTGTCAATCATATCGTCATCGAATCAACCCCCTGGATCTCAACCGCGACCTACATCGCCCACGTCAGATTTGCTCAACCTGCCATGTTGCCGTTCCCGTTGCCGTTCCCGTTGCCGTTGCCGTTGCCATCAGGGGATGACTGCCCGGGGTAAATCTGCTGGAAGCCAGTGTCTGCTGCCCAATTCGCATTTTGCGTGAAGGACTCGAAAGCATTCTGAAGTTGGTCAGCCCATGGTCGGTAGTTCACTGGTGGGAGTTGCAACATACCCAGTCAAAGTTGGCGGGGAAGTCTCCGCCAGGCTCAAGATTCGTGAACATTGAGAGCGGAGATCCTACGCCATTCATACCACCGAAGTCAACTCCGAAATAGTTGGGCGTCATTCCTGTGCCCGACATTGGCAGAGACACGCCAAAATCCATTCCACCGAAGGTGTTTTGGCCCTGCATGCTGCTCTCAAGGACAGCTGCCGTATCGTGCGTCATGCCCCCAGAAAGCATGCCTAGCGTCATAGCGGCGTTGTGTTCGGTCTGCATTTCTGGACTACTATCGAAACTTGAGTACTGCTCACTCTTGAAGGCATCAGCTCCCCCGGGAGTAGGGCTCTTGATCTTCTCCAACATGATCTCAAGCACCTTCGTGGCCTTGAAAGCCTCCATAGAAGATTCCGAAAGCCCCCTCCAGATTTCTTTCGTTGTCTCGAGGTTGCTCAGCATCTCAGTCCTCTGCTCCGGCGTCCAGAACGTTGGTGACTCTGAAGCCCTCCGATCGTTGTTCGTTTCAGCGACGCGATCAAAGTGCAGATCTAGAGCTACCAGCATAGCAGAAAGGAGGAAATCCTTGGTAGCGATCGAGTTCACGAACCACCTCAAAGACCGGAGTCTGCCGTTGGCTTGAGATTCCCTGTCAAGCGTGACCAAATGGCGCAATGTTTCCAAAGCGGCTTCGACTGCGCTTCTGCGAGAGTAGGCATACCGCGGGTTCTGTCTCGCCCTAGGGACGTATTTCTTGTGCAGAAGGCAGATGATCTTGAGGTAGAGGATGTTGATGTTAAACCTCGCAATAATCAGTGTCACCGGGTCATGAGAGCCCTCCAGAGGTGCAACCTTGAGATGTGGTGGCAATTCTTGATTGATCTCTCGGAGACGGGCATCAAATCGCAGAATCTCGTCGTACGGCACCTGTCTACCCACTCGGTTGGTCGCCTGAAGAATGTCGCCCATTTCAATGCAAAGCTTGGACTTGGCGATCATGTACGCAATCGGAGTTGGCTCGGTTTTTGGCCGCGAGGGAGGCAACACCTTCGTTTCTGGTCCAAACTCCTCGTCGAAAATGTTATTGGGCAGTTGTGTGTCGCAATCATGCCCATAGATCATCGACGGCAGTGACACTTGATGTGAAAAGACCGTGTCTGCCATTCTCACCAGCGCCCACGTTCGTCGCCTCATTTCCTGTTCCGAAGTCAGCAAATAGTTCAGCGATCGATTGAGGTGCTTGCTTCCTTACAGCTTGGAATGGTGTTAATGAGGGGAACCACTTCGGATCGCGGTGGTAGCCCATCCGGAAAGCAACTCTGGTGAGCAGTGATACGATCAGCCAGAGTCCCAGATCGGCGTCCCACCGCGACGAATATTCCCCAAAAACGTAAAGAAGCATCGTCTCTACGGTGTATTCAACCGGTTTCGTGTAGTCGGCAGTGATCAAGCATTGCACAGTGCGCAAGCGGTATTCGGATGCTAGATCTAAAGTTCTCCCTGCCCACTCTGGAGGCTCATCTCCAACCTTGTGGTAGCTGAGCATAGCCAAAGTCAGGATTGAGTAAAGGAGACCAAGCCACATAACGGGCGTCTTTGAGGGATCTTGCCAGTGCGCCCGGAGCTGTTGTTGGAAATTTGGCGAGTGAATGATATTAACCGCGTTGTCCATGGAGTTGAAGTATCTTGAACAGAGAGTAAGCACGGCCGATTTAGGCGGCAACTCGGCGCGTAGTTCAAATTCGGTAGCCGGCGCAGCTCCCAGTAAGAACGTCGGCCCTTCCCTGGCGCTGGCCGGTTTCGACATCATTACCTTCTCGTAACTCTTTTCCAGCTCCTTCTTGTGGTTCACAAAGTATGTCTTCACTTCCGATATGTCCGCCAATATCGTATGCCAGTGTTCTTGTCCAATGTACATGGACTTGCCCTTATCTGTGTCGACCTTCAACACGCCCAAAGATGCCGCCAACCCGCCATCCGGATCACTGTCGTTGCCGTCATCGTCGTTATCCATCTTGGCTGAGGCGGGTGTACTCTCGGTAGTCGATTTGCTATTCGAGCTGCCAGTCGCAGCGCCCGCTGCTGCTGCGGTTGCAGGATCAATACTCGCGCCCCCATGCATCAAAGACAAAACTAGGCCTTCTAAGCGGTCAATACGATTCTGCATGTCATCAGGGCTTGAAGCGCCTTGACTTTGGTTCTTCTTGCGTGTAGAAGGAGTTGCGTAGGAACATGAAGCCGTATCGGCGCCCTCACGCCTCACGCAATTACTGCATGGATGACTCCTATCACACTTCCTGCCACAGGGTTAGTTTGGATAATCGACTTTTAGGTGACGATGAGTCTTACAATCTACAACGCAAGTTAGTAAAGGATGAGTTTAGAGGACAAACATGCAGAAGCTCGTGACTTACTTTCTAGTCCTACATGGGTAGCAGCTGAGAGGAACCCTATTCCTTTTTCTCACGACTCGAAAATTATCCTCAGTAGAACGACCGGATCCTGAGGAGGGCGTCGTAGACGGCGGGGTGTGAGTCATGATGAAAATATAGCCCGTGAATCAGGAAGTCGCGTCGGCGCAACCGGATGACGATGTCCACGGATTAAGTTTGTGTGCGCAGACTGAAATGCCGCTGAAATGCCGTCCAACCAACACACGCGGATGTAGCTCGATGTCTGGGGAGGAATAATGAGAGCTGCCTGCGTCGGTCCTTATACGGAGTGTATCTGAAGAAAGACCCGCTAAGGCACCGCCAGATTATCAAGAAGAGGGAACAAAGATAGCAACTGAAACGATGACAGCAGCCAGACCAGCGGCAGCCTAGGCACGTATGAGTAGAGAAGGTAGAGTCGTGCGAATGCCGTGAGCTTCGACGGGGGCGGCCGAAGTGGGAGGCCCATACAATAGGAGCGCTCGATAGTCGAACTCCACCTCTCGTATTTCTTTGGACGGAGTATCTGCAATCGCGATGAGCGGCTGTAGGTTTATCTAAGTTTTGCGGCCACCTATTGTTGTTTGCCCCTCGATATGAGCAAAATTGGCGCAGCCTTGTTCCTGCTTCTAGAACAGGCTGCTGACCACGTACCGTTGCGACAGGTGTGGTAAAGCAAGAATGCGTACAGCGTCGCCACAAGCCCTCGAAGAAACGGGTGACAAAATGATTCCTCGAACCACGTATCAGGAGAAGCAATGCAGCCGGAGGTGTTCCGAGATGCGCAGATGGGCTCCGAAGTAGGGCCTGATCTGTAGCCTTTCCTTGGACAAGAAGGGAGCGTGCGCAACGAAAGCAGAGACCTGAGATAGTTTCCCGCACGTCTGTGGCAAGTATCGAAAGGTGGTAGCGCAGGGCAATCAGCGCGGGATGCGTGCGTGTAGCGCAGGTCGAAGTATCGCTGGAATATTACGATGGACTTGGAAACCGGCGTCAGCTTTTGGTCATTGAGGAAATGGAAGGATCGCATTGGTCGGCAGCCAGATATGCCCAAGCAAGTCGCAACTCACCGCCGGTTTTCGTGTTGGTACCTCTGCCCTTCGCCTACGCTGGGCTGGGCGTGAAGGAAACGACAACCAAGCCTCGAGTTCACGAATTCCGTCAGAGGCGCCGTTGGAATACCTGCATTGGAAGGCGAGAGAAACCTTTCAAGATCGATGGCGAGGGTGAGGGCGCGAGGAGAGAGGTGGGAGGTGAGGTGAGGTATGGAGGGGAAGTGAAGTTGCGTATCGCTCCGCAGACAAATAGATGCGACAAAATCATCGGTTACAGGCATCAGCAAGTATCTGATCAGCGATGACTGCAGGGTTTGATTGCCTGGGCGGTACTGTAAGGGGGGTCGGTCCTCTTTGGGGTCCCCGCCACCAACACGGCCATTCTCACCAGTCTCAAAGGGCAATTTAAGGTGCTGATCTGTTGTTGATAGTACCTTCCTACTTCCCATTACACCTACCTACGCGTAATGCCTATATAAGAAGCCAAAGAAGAACGGCGCTAACCTTCAAGACCGTGGGATAGGTGTACTGAAGTACCTTACCCTACAGCCTGAACGGATACTTACCTTAGCAACCTTCATGTCCGGAAAAAAACGGGGTCTTTTCCACGCCGAATGAGATCATGAACGCAGTGCCACGGCAATGCTGTTGCCTGCACTGCCCGTACAAAAGTGTGCTGCTAAAATGCGACGCAGGTGGGGGTGGGTGATCGCGGCCATGGAGACCCAGACTCCGAGTCTGCAGAAGCTCCAGGAAATTGGGTGATTGGCACCCATGGGCAGCTTGCCGCCCCATGCCCTGGGGTGCCCGGGTCTTCCCAGCTGTTCCCCCCCTCGTTGGCGGGCAGCCCATAGACCGACCATCGACGGCAACATGGTTAGGAACCCTGAATTTCTAGCGGCGATGAAGCCCTGTCTACACTAGACCTGCGACGGAGTTAACGGAGACAAGAGTGGATCAAGAATCAGTAACAGCCAGGTCCAATACCATGATCAGTTCTTCTTCGACGTAGCACGCGTCAGAGATTCAACAGCTATAAGAGTCGTGGAATATCGGATGAGCCCGCGATGTTGCACCGCCGCAATGTCGCTTCCGATCCTTCGACTTACACGAACTAAAGACCACCAGACATCCCCATAACGTGAGTAAATGACTGGCTTATATGGGATTTCAAAAAAAAACCTACACGTTTCCTGCCGATTTCCAAGAGATACTGGCTTGAAAAAAGGCGGGACAGATACCAACATGCAAATCACTGTCTGCCTTTTCAGGACAAGAATCGGCGATACAAGCACCCAATATGATGGCGAAAGCGAAGATCCCCGCAGGGCTTCGGTAAGAGCGCCCGGGGGCCCGTGCGTCATTCCATCCGACGGAGTATCCTATCCCACTTGATGAATAATTTTCCAGAATATGCATCGACTTCAAACATCATGTTGCTAATAGGCAAACTACCGTAGAAACTTGCTCGAACGAGAATTCATACCCCTAGTTTTAATCCTTGATTACTGGGTGCCCATAGGTGAGATCTCAAAGGTGGAAATATAAGCAACGAAACAGCCAACCTTGCCTAGTCTCGAATGGGGGAGGCGGCTTTTCGTTTGAACAATAAGTTTATACGGTATTGCTTGCTGGCCAGCCTTACACATGAGGATATGGGCGAGACGACCAGCTCCATTGCCGACGATCACGGTCGCTCCGTCGGACCAATGATCAGGTACCCCCATGAACAAGGGTGCCATACCTGCACAATGCTTTCGGCCCCTCCCCGTATGACTCACCCGTGGATGCCGCGGTAGTTATGACAAAGTATCATCACAAAGTGGTCTGGGATGCTCGAGCAAGTACCCAGACTCTGCTCTGCTGTACAGCCGAGACCTGCTCTTTTGCCGACGCGAACCTCTCTTCACCGCATTGTAGTACAAGCAGTTCAGTCCGACCACCGACGTCGTCTAGCGCACTCTGGGATGAGAAGGAATGCCACCGTGCTGCTGCGACATCACGTACTCTGTACATCTCCTCTCAGAACCAACATTTGACTGGATAACGAGCAAAGTTCTCGTCACTCTAGGGAGTGCATGCTACGGGGCACCTCCCGCCTCTTCCGCCACCACGACGTTGAAGGGACTTGCCGACAGGGGTTCTTACCTCCATCCTGGTTGGACAAGCACGACCAGTCATCAATGCGGCCGAAGAAGTCTATTCAGACTTCGTCAACTTCTGCCTCGCAAGGCCGAAGATAACCTCTCACCCTTCGGTACGGATGGTGCCTGACCCTCCGACTGGCGAATACCGTTTGCGCAAGCTAGTCCTTGTCAGGCCACGCTGTCTTTCCAAAAAAGAGAAAAGAAAAAGAAAAGAAACAGCTTCTCATGGAGGCAGCACCAATATTCCTAAATTTTTCGGCCCTTACCGATTCAACGGGGCCAGCTCCCTGGCTCTCGTTCTCTCGCGCTGGTTCTTTCGCGACTTCAAAGCCCAACGAGCCTTCGCGTGGATTCCAACTTTCGGCAGTCTTCAAATAGAAGCCATCATCCGACAAAATCCAACGTTGGCGCTTACCTGTCGGAGAAGTGCCGTCTCTGTGCGCCCACAGGGCCGCCTTTCGAAAGTCCCACTAGTTCAACCGCCGTACTAACTTCATGACGCGCTCGCAGGAGCAATTGATATTGTCCAACAAACTCCTGTCGCAATTTCAGGTCATCACGAATGTCCTTCCTCAAGCGACACCGCCAATGTGCGAGTCGTCCGAAGAGTCCAAATTCGCCTGAATCATTGGAGCACGTCCTCGAAAGTGAGCTCGTCTCGAACGCATCGACAAAGCCTCGTCCAAAAACGTCGCGAAGGCTATCGATCCACCGGGATTAGACACAATTGTTTCTCCCGTCGAGTATCGCAAGCAGTCTAGGAAGGGTCCGTATGATATTGCCATTACCAGCCTCACATGTTGAAGACGAGTACTTTTGCGGGCTTGGCTCCAGTAATCTTCTCTCAGTCAGGAGGCGTCTCCTGCGCTTGTGTGGTTGAGTTGCAAGCGCAGGTCCCATGGCAGGATGTCCCAAATACAAATACCTCAAGCCTTTGCTCTTGGCGGCTGGCACTTTCATCGATTTCCAACATAATTTGGCGTGAGAAATTTATTTGCCAGTACGCGGAACACACGATGGAACAAATGTGTTACAACCCATTCTGAAGCTCATCGTGGAAATATCGCCTAAAATGTGTGCACGCTGGGCTGTGTATTCGTTCCTCTCGACACAGCCTTGAGCCTGAAGTATATCTCACTTGCCCCATGGATCCAAGCAGCGTCCACGTCATGGCAAGGACATTGCTGACAACTTTCATAAAAATCCCCAAAGAAAACCTCAAAGTAGTCCAAGAAAAGCACATTGCGTGCAGTCAATACATCGGCATTCTAACCAGCACCATCAGTTTTATGTCAATAATGTTATCACCATTACAATGAATTGTGTTCATACTTTTCCTCAAAGGCAAGCTCCTCTTGGTGAACCTGCTAGGTTTTTGTTACTTATTTTCATATATAATTCATTTGTTCGCACTTAATTCCCACAACTCATTAAACGTGGCAACCCCCTGGAGAAGTTTCCACTTACACGTGTAGAGGATAAAAAATCATCGCATCCAGCCATTCCAAGAATGCAAAGAAGCCTGCAAATCTCAGTGCCAAACAACCACCTTCATCATGATCATGCAAGATTGTTCCTGATGTTAGCATACTGACTCAACGGGTAACTCAACAAGTTCTGCGTCGAGTCCAACGACCCCATCCGAGCCGCAACGGCACCGACAAGACTCCCGTCCCCTTTCCTGTCTCCCGCCGCCTCCCAAAACACAGCACCGCCCAGCCCCTTACCCTTCAGATAGTCAGTTTTGACGTTTGCGCTCTGCACGTTATCGTACGAGACCAGCTCCCGCGAGCTCGAGTCGTAGCTATACAGCGCCCCGGCCGTCTGGTCGTAGATCTCCGTCGCGCCGGGTCGCGGGAGGTCCTTGTAGTGCCACACGCCCTTCTCGATTGACCCCTGGCCAACGCCGCTGTATGGCAGCCCGATGCCGTCGGTGTTAAGGAACGAACGTCCGTATAGTGGTAAACCCAGCACGATCTTGTCCGCCCGGATCCCCTGGGCGAGGTAGTGCGTCAGCGCGACCTCGGTGCTAAACTTGGTCACCAGCGGCGCATCGGGCCTGTTGAACAGGTTGGCCTGGTGTCCCGTTGTAATGTCCCACGACCCGGCGTAGTCGTACGCCATGAGATGCCACGCGTCGACGTACAGATCCATGCCCCTGAGGTCCATCTGCTGGTAATGCGAGGGGCCGGCGGGACACGCGACCGTGAGGACGAAGTGGTAGCCGGGGGCGTTCGCGGCGGCGTACCTGTCGAGCTCCTCACGACAGGCTTTGAGCAGGGCGACGAAGTCCGCGGCCTCCTGCGAAGAGGAGGGGTATTCCCAGTCGATGTCAATTCCGTCGAAGCCCCAGTCGGCCATGAGCTTGACGGCGGAGGAGGCGAAGCGCTGGCGGCCGGTCGCGGTGGCTGCTACGGGAACGAATTTTGGAGACCAGGTCCAGCCGCCGATAGAGAGGACGACTTTCATTTTGCGATTTTGTTTCTTGAGGGCGTATATTTGTTTAACGCAGCCGTTTGCGTTGCCTGCGGCTTGGGAATCTCCCGGATAGACCTTTTCGGTGTCTGAGTAAGGGTCCGAGGAGATTCTGGTCCTGTTAGTGTCTCTCGCAGGCGATGGCAATCTCGTCTCAGTGGTGCTATACTTACACCGTCCCGTCCGTCGATATATCCGCGAATGAGTAGAGAAGATGTGTGACTTTGTCGCCTGGGATGTCGGCCGGTTGGTAGTTTGCGCCGTATATGCCCCTGAGAATGGTGAGTTCGAGGAAGAAACTGAGCAGACATCCTGCACGTACCAATTTGTGAAGTATAAGACATTTCTGAAGCCTGACGCTGGAGAGGTGCCCCCTTCGCCACTTGGCGGTACGATTGGTCCACCGGAGTTTGAAGCTGGAGCTGAAGACGCCGGAGTCGGGTTCGACGGCCCTGTTGGCGGACTCGCTGGCGCTCTTGAAGGTGATGTTGGTGGGCTGGATGGATTTGTTGGCGGTTTTGAAGTACTTCCCCCTCGTTGAGTAGTCCTAGTAACTACTGTGGACAGCGTCACAGTTTCTGGGTAACTGCAGCCGCTTTGTGACAGAGGCGGGTTCATCATGGGCACAGCGCCCACGATGGTGAAGAAAAGGGGAAGGAGAATGTTTGTTCTGACCATTTTAGTATACCAAATGCTGGAAATGGGCTGGTTGCGACAAGACTGAGAAGAGATAAGGAAAGAAGGGAGGAAAGAGACTCGTGAAGACAAGATATACTCTTAACAAATTATCCTGGGCCTCTTTTGGGGGTTGGCGATGAGCCGGCCAAGAGGCTTCATCATGAGGAATGTGTTTGGGGGGTGGCACAGTTTGCCAACCACCACACCAAGTCGGAACGACCCAACGAATGAGGGAGTATATCCAGGCTCGACCGTTGTGAAATACGAAACGGCGAGGTTATTGAACGGATTATTCCACGTCGTGGCATGCAAGCCATCATTATTGGCAGGTAGAGCAGCCCGGAACTTTGATAAAAGCCGCATTTTGGGGCAGTCTCACAAGGTTCGTGAGTCTCCACCATCTCCCAATTTCACTTGAATCCTCGATGTGTCAATATATACGCGCGTAGGTCAGGTCGATATACCTATTCTTCTGTTTTGTGCCATAGTCCTCTTGGACTCACGAGCAAGCAGACTTGGGGATTTGAAACTTCTGTCTTACCCAGAACTATGCCAGTGATCCCTTTTCTGAACGAAAAATTACCAAATCCTTGGGTGTACCTTTCCGCGTAGTGATTACGCCTGTGAAACCCTGGCGTCATCGAGGTCCACTGGTTTGGAGTTGGAGGTTGAAAAGGTCGTATCGTGCTGAGGAAATGTGGCGGTTGGCGCTTGTGTATGGACCCGCTTTTCCAGGCACTGGCACACCCTGAAGAACGAACCTTGCCACACACAATGCCTGAACGGGAGCACCCGGCACCTCAGCTGCCATTCCTGTCCTGTTGTGAACACGACCTTGGGCCATGAGATTCGACTTAACTCGTTGTACAAGATTTGAGATGAGTAACATATTGGAACCAGACGAATTGATTCGCGGAAAAAAATATCACGCACAGCAATGACTGTTGGGATTTGATCAAAGCAAACTTGAAGGTACCTTACCTGGCTCAGCTGTGATACCTACAGGGTACTCAGTGAGAAAACACCTGCGCCACTGGCCGGCACCATGTCTCATTCCTTAGCATCACCTGCCATTAATGGCGATGAGATCCAACCAAACTCGGATAATACGACCATTGTAGGCAAAGTTGAGTATGGGCACAACCAGTCCAGCCATATGCCGGATATAGAGCCCAGTTCACACACAGCGGAAGATCTGAGCCAGGCCATGGCATATATCATCAGCTTCCCGACTTTTGTTTGTGCTATTTTTCTTGTTTCCTCAGCTCTGTCCTCAATCAGAGGCCGACTGTAGGCCTAGAACATGTCGGTGTCCCGAACGAAACGACAAATCGTGGTCTAGACTTACGCAGCCTCTGTCAATCAACCCTTTGCCGCCGTCTCCAAAGACATGTCTCCTGCCTTCACCGCTTCCCATTTGACTGCATCAACAGCCTTTTCCTCTAGCTCCATCATGGCCGTAGGCATCAGCGCAAAAGCCCCCAAGAGGCCAGCGAACGCCAGCCAAATGTTGCAATCAGTCTCCCAAATCCACTCGCCGTGGCCTTCCGTATAAAGGAGGAATCCAAGCAGCGCCTCGGCCGTTAATATGAAGAATGCAGCCATCCCTCCGATAGCAAGCCTGAACCATGCAACACGCGGAATTTCGTAGGAGACAACGACGTAGCGCGCCCATATTATCCCGACGACAGCCTGAAGAGGGATGAGCATGAGCTCAGTCTCTGCTGTGGAGGCATGCTGCCTGGAGAAACGAAACATGTACTCCTGGCAAGTAAAGACAACCCAGGAGAGGAGGGTGCCCGTCGTAAAGGTAAGGAGGAAGTAGACCCAAGCGATGCGAACGATGAAGAAGGCGAGAGCCACGTCCCAGAGAATTTCGATGACCGAGTCTGTGGTTTCGAAGAGATAGTGCCCCGTCATGCTACTACTGCAAGAATGGGTTGAAAGTGATAGTGACTGATATCTGTGTTGATTTTTATTTTGACGTAGCATTTTACGGTTGTTTCCATGACGTGAAGTGAGTCCCATTAAATAGACATTCTTTCGCTCACGCGACTTTATTTTGTAATGTTCTTGTGGTTTGGCGGTGCTGAAGGCGGCCAGATGTGTGGGGTGATCGTGGAGTGATGTCCGGGGAACCGCGGGACAAAGTACCCCAAATGCACAAGTACTTTGCTCGCGCGGATGGCTAGAAATGTTGTGTGAACAACACGCCAGCTCCTCTCCTTCTGCGCTGCTCAGTTTCTTGAGTGCGACTAACGTCGCCGATCATGGGTAATGGGGATGAAGTGTATTTTTGGGGGGTATCGTCTCTCCGTGTAAATGGGGGGCAGTCCTCTTGCGTTCCTCCTTCTAAACTAATAAACCAAAGGGAATAGTTTGCCAGTCTCTAGATTCCGGTCTTCTCCAGCTTCTTGGCCAGGTCATCCACCTCCTTATCCTTAAGCTGGACAGTGGGCTGCTCCTGGGCCTCCTCGGCTTCCTTGACGAGGATTTCGGCTCTCTTTTCGGGCTCGAGCTCCTCCTCTCCTTCTTCCTCGGACTCATCCTCATCTTCAGAGTCCTCTTCCTCGAGGTCGCTAAGGCTATCGAGGCCCCAAGCGTCCTCATCAACAACGTCGCCCCCGAGCTTCTCCTTGCGTTCCTCGAGAAGCTCGCGGATTGTGACAACTGAGGGGTCCTCCTCTTCGAACTTGTTGCCGTTGAGCTCGACCTTCTTCAACGCGGGCAGGGAATCTGCGGCGACGCTAGCAATGCCAGTCAGGGCCTTGGAAGTGATATCGTTGAACTGCAGGCGGAGGATCTCGAGTTTGTCCAATCTGCTCTTAGCAAGAGCCTTGGCGACTAGAGCGGTACCCTTGGCAGTGAGGTAGGCATCATTCAGCCCCAGCTCCTGCAGGTGCGACCAGGTCGGGAGAACACTGGCGACAGCCTTGGCGCCAGTGATCGTGAAAGTGTTGTCCTGAAGGTCAAGAATGCGCAACTCGGTTGCGTGGTTAAGGCCTTGGCTGATGAGATGGCTGATTCCCTCCTGACGAATACCGTTTTGGACCATCTTGATCTCCTTGATCTTGTTGTGGAGGCTGAAGGCCTTGGCCCAGGCCTGCATGCTGCCGTTTTCCAGACGGTTGCGACCGCAAATGACGGTCTCGAGATCAGGAACCTCCTTTCCTTCCTTTCTCGCCGCCTCTTTCTTCGCGTGCAGCTCAGAGAGCGCATCCGCCACCAGAATACCCGCGTGGGGGCCAAGACCGTTGTTGTTCAGGTAAAGGTGTTGGAGGGGCACGTGAGCAGCCAAAAAGGCGACTACGGGAGCTTGGGTATTGATGCCGAAGGCATTGTCGTTAAGGTTGATTGTGTTGAGCTTGGGGAGGTTTAGGATCGAGGTGAGCAGAGAGGAGAGCGCCTCGGGAATTTCGCTCAGGAGGCGGCCGGTAAAGATGTCGGAAAGGTCAGCGGCCTACATGTCGTATAAGTCAGTATGCGCGCGCAAAAAGAAATCAAGCCGATATCTGCAAAACTAACCTGAAGGTTTTTCTTGGTAGCCAAGACCTCTCCAAGGAGCTTGCAAGCACCGACTCCGAGAGTGTTTCCGAGGAATTTGACTTCCTCCACATCCGTCGAGCGCAAGTCGGCGATATGGGGTTCGAGGTCGGCAGCAGTGTCGAGCTTGAGCCCCTTTCCCTCGAGGGAAAACACCTTGCGCGTGGTCGCCATGTTTGTTATGATGCAAATACAAGTGTGTTGGTCTGCTGGGAGTAAGGTGGCAGATGTTGCGCAAAATGAGTGACTGTCTGGATTGTGATGGTGGGGGAGGGGCATAAACAAAATAAAGGTAACTGAGGATTTCGGGGCCCCAAGTTACAGGGGGGTCTGCCTGGGTTGCGTGGGTGCCTGGCTGCTTTTTGACACTGGCAAGGACAAATCTGCCAGCTGAGCCAGAGCTGGCAAAATTCCCCCGGAAATGCGCAGCAGGACCCACCAGACAAGCTCCGTGAGCCACGGTCGTCCATGTCGCGATCCAGGCGCAAACACAACTTCAATTGTCAGGAGTTGTGCATTGCTCAGAGCTTCCCGAGCAATTGTTTTCACATCTTGCTCTTTCCCACCGCAACTCAGACAGCCTAGCTACCTGCATTCAACGCAGTCTCCTATCATCGAATCCACGACGACCGCAGCTCAACCCGCTAATTGTTAAGTTTAACCATCGGCGAACACCATCCGAGACTGATTTCTGCATCCCTCGAAAGATCTTTCCATTTTTGGGCAGTTCACGATGGCTCGCCACTCGACACCACTCGAGTCGCCTCTGTCCTCAATGGAAAATAGCGAGGCTTCTGAGAATGAAGCTCATGACTACGAAGATGAATCACTCCTTCGACCATCAAAGCGACAAAGGCTCGGAGCTACGTCGACAACCTCCCCTGCGCCTGCCACAGTCCACGAACCCGGCCAAGAGCCTGAACCCGAGGCAGATCCCCTCGAGGGCTTGTCGGACGTCTCATCGGACACGTCCGGTGACATCCCCAGTTCCCCCATCAACGCCAGACTCGACGAAGAAGACTTCCAGGAGCAGGTCACCGTCTGTGCTTGGGAGGGTTGCGACGCGGGAGATCTCGGCAACATGGATAAATTGGTTGAGCACATTCATAATGATCACATTGAGAGTCGGCAGAAGAAGTATACGTGCGAGTGGAATGGATGCAACCGGAAAAGCATGGCACACGCAAGTGGTTACGCGTTGAAGGCTCACATGCGATCCCACACCAGGGAGAAGCCATTCTACTGTTACCTGCCAGGTAAGCTCCTCTACCTTCAAGCTTCCAAGGGCACTTACTGATCCAAATGCAGAATGCGACCGCTCATTTACTAGATCCGATGCATTGGCGAAGCACATGAGAACCGTTCACGAGACAGAGGCCCTCAGACCGTCCGATCCCGTCCCCAAATCGATGCAGTCAGGTCCCACGGGTAAAGGCAAGCTCAAAATCATCATCAAGACGCCTCAGTCACATGCCGCTGGACACGACGATTCCATCGACGACGGTGCAGAAGAGGACGACCTATCAGCCGATCTTTTCACCCCATTGACTGAAGAGCAAGGGTTCACCGCAGACGAGCTTAAGATGCCCCTCGAGAAGCTCTACAGGCTCTGCAGATTCCAAGTCAAGTGGTCAGAAGAAGATTCGGTCAAACTTCAAGACGAAGTCAAGTATTGGGAGAAGGTCTACAAGGAGGAGTGGCAGGAGAAGGAGGTTCTCCTTTCACAAGTGATTCAAAGCGAAGCCGACTGGCACAATCGCAGAGCAGCTGTGCTTTCAGGTGCTGCCGACGTGCAACCCTTTGGAGTCATTGAGAGCCAGGAGGGTAACACTCTCGACACAAATGGCGATGAGATGGAGTCTAGGGAGGCGAGACCAGTTGAACAGACTTTAGCGAACGGAACCGCGGTTTGAAAAGGATAGCAAAGGGCGTCTGGAGTAATGTATACTAGAGGACCAGTTTGTATTGATTTCTTCTGCAGCCTCTGCCTGCTCATTTTGAGTAAAAATACTGTGCCGTCGGACTCAACACTGCTCTTTCGCCCATGATCTCCACACTATGTGACTCTGGACCCTAAATTTCCCCTTGAGCTTCTGCGGCACTATGCTCAGGAACTGCAACTTTGACGCTTCTACCCCATATTGATTCAGTCCCCCCCAGTGATTGTTTTCTATCTGCTTTTCGACTTGGAAAACTACCTTGAACTGGCAATGGGTCATCCACAGCACATCAGTCTTCTTTGCTTCTCAGCCCAGCCAACGGCCTTATCGAGTTTCACCCCAGATACTTTACATTCCCTTCTTCTTGGTGCGATAGGACTCAGTGTTCTTGAAGGGAAACGAGCTCGTGTCCTTGTCAAAACCATGCTTCTTGCTGCGGCGCGACTTATCCCCAGCAAACATGAGGCACCACAGCCCGAACACCGCGAACACGCTGCTGCCCAAGCACCCCATGACGAAGGCTGTCTGGTCAGACCTCAGCCACCTGCTATAACAGTAGAAAGCAGCGGAGGCGTTATGCAATGATGTCAAAACGATGGCTGCATTAGCGTAGGGCGAGATTGTTCCTTGTGGTGCTGGTTTTGAGTGTGTAAGCATAATTGAGATGGTCACTTCCGAAAGGGAAGAAGGGGGTTTCTGTCTGACTTTGATCTTCGGATGTGAGAGGAACGGCCCCGGAAAGTGCCACGACTAGAAGACCTAGAGTAAGGAGAGCGAAGCCTAGGGAGCGTGCGAAGTAGTCCTCCAGGGCTAGAGGGCCAGTCTGTCAGTTTTACCTCACTTCTTGAAGTGTAGTGTGGCTGAGAGGAGGGAGGCAGAGCTGGCTCACTGGTTGCGGCGACCTGGTAATCATCTGGACGCAGGAGGTTGCCGATGAATCTCGGCCATATGATCAGCGGAATGGCCTGCGTGCAAAGCCATCCCAGGTTTCCGAAGCTGTAAGTTGATACCGCCTGATTATCGTCAGTAAGGGTGTTTCTGCACACGCGCAGCGTGGCACTTACGTCCATTGCTGAACTCTCGGTTTCAGCGCTTCAAAAATGAGGTCGATGTGGTTGATTTAGGTGATGCTTCATGAAACTTTCTAGAGCTCGAATGCGAATATAGAAGGTCGTTGCAGCTGCTGTATGTGGATAAACTGAGGAAGATGAGTCCACGGCCAGCGACGTCATTGGACTGAGGTTGGACCCCCTAGCTCGACGCGCGTGTCCCCTACCCTGTCAATCGCACCACCTGAAGAACCCCTGAACGGACCCCCCCCCCCCCTGTACGCCTTTCCGAACGCCTCCCATGCCGGCCGATGCCGCGGGGCTCAGTCCACTTATCTTTTTCTTCCCCCAATCCGCCACCTGCCGATTTCGCATTTGCAGACTGAACATTCTCCTTCCAGCCCCTCTACGAATCCAGTGGTGGGGGACTGATTTGCAATCACAACCCAGTACTGAATTTCACCTATCTTTTTCAAATTACTCCGGCCAGTTTACACATCTCCGGATTTGTGGAGGAGGACAGACACTAGAGACGCAAGGCAAAGAAAGGAGACCCTCTTTTACATTAGCAAGCACATGACAAAAAGGGCACGGCTTCCATCTTTCGCCTCTCCATCTACAAACGTCTTTGCGCCGCAACAAGAGAACTTTCCTGACCTGCGATATTTCAATAACCCCGCCAATACTGCGAATCATCCCTAAACCAACACTGCTTCTCCCAACAATCCGTCACTCACAATGAGTGCGATCCTCTCAGCAGACGACCTGAACGACTTCATCAGTCCGGGCGTCGCCTGCATCAAACCCATCGAAACCCTCCCCTCCGCCCCGCCCCCGCCTCAAGATGCCTCCTCCCTCGAGACCGAAGTAATCCTCGACGGCCAACCGGGCTCCGCAGCATCAGCTGCTGCCAACGCGCCGCCTGCCGAGATATCCCTGACGGACTGCCTCGCCTGCTCCGGCTGCGTCACCTCCGCCGAGGCCGTACTGGTGAGCATGCAGTCTCACACAGAGGTCCTGAACACGCTCGACTTCGGTCCCTCGCTGCGCATCGTCGGGCCCGACGAGAGCGGCCAGTTCCGCGTGGACGGCCTTGAGGACGAGAGCCGCAAGCTTTTCGTCGCGAGTGTTTCGCCTCAGACAAGGGCGAGCCTGGCCGCTGCCGCCGGCAACGGCACGACGGAGAAAGAGGCGGGATACATGCTGGAGAGGCTGCTCAGCGGGCCGGACGGGCTCGCGGGTGGCGGCAAGTGTGGGAACGGGTTCACGTGGGTCGTGGATACCAACGTCGCGCGCGAGGCTTGCTTGGTCCTGGGCGCGGACGAGGTTCTGGGTGCAGAGGATGCGCCGGCGTCTTCTGCGACGAAGCCGATCCTCACTGCTTCGTGCCCCGGCTGGGTTTGCTACGCCGAGAAGACGCATCCTTATGTACTCCCGCACCTGTCACGAGTGAAGTCTCCGCAGGCGCTGATGGGCACGCTGCTTAAGACGACGTTGAGCAGAAAGTTGGGCATTCCTCCGAGCAGGATTTGGCATCTTGCGGTCATGCCATGCTTCGACAAGAAGCTTGAGGCCAGTCGTGAAGAACTTACGGACGCTGTCTGGGCAGGAGACGGGACGCCGGGTCGCGGGATCCGCGATGTGGACTGTGTCATCACAAGTAAGGAGGTGATCATGCTCGCAGAATCAAGAGGCTTCAATTTCTTCGATTTTCCCCGGAGCAACGCTGACCTCCAGCGCACAATGTTCCCTGATGCGCGGCTGGATAAGTTCCTCTTCCCTCGCCGCGCTGCCCAACGCTCGCCCAAAGTCGCGGGCTCTTCCGGCGGAAACCTCTATTTCACTCTCCAGGCAGTAGCGTCTAAACATCCAAATTCTCAGATCCAAGTAATACGCGGGCGCAACGCCGATGTTGTCGAATACGTCGTCGCATCCTCTGCAGGGGATCCGATATTCAAGGCCGCAAGATTCTATGGCTTCCGAAATATTCAAAATCTTGTGCGCAAGCTGAAACCGGCGCGCCCTTCTCGTATGCCTGGGGGCAAGGCCTTTGGCGCTGCGCGGAGGCCTATCGGCAAGTCTGCCGGCCTCGAGTATGCCTATGTCGAAGTGATGGCCTGCCCCGGCGGCTGTACCAACGGCGGTGGTCAAGTCAAGGTCGATGACCCAATCATCGTCGAGCGGAAGGGGTTCACGACGAAACCCGGCCCAGTCGAGCAAAAGGACTTCCTTGCCGAAGTTGACGAGGCCTACTTTTCGGCTGAAGACTCTGAAGGCGAACATGTTGGATCCGAGAATGGTGGAACTAGAGGGGGCTTTGTTGATGGAATTTCGCCTTCTTACATTCGAGATACCCTGGCGCATTGGGCAAGCATAACTGGTATAGATTTGGGTAGGCTGGCGCTCACCACGTATCGTGAGGTAATCAGCGACATCGGCAAGGATAAGACGAGCGAGACAGAGCGCGTCGTCCAGCTGGCAGGAAAGATTGGCGGGGGTTGGTAGTCGATCCCGCGACATGGTAGTAATTCAACCTTCCTTGGCGCCTCCCCTGGCAAATCCAAACCCTCCTCTTCCGGTCCCATCTGGTCCACGTGGTGTCCGGATAGCTTGTTTGAGTTGATCATCGTCCCTCGGAGTAGAGCGTCCAGATGGCTGACCAGAATCGCTGCCGCGTTTCTGCAAGGAGACACCGCCTCCTCTTAAGGCGTAAGTGGGATCGTAAAGCTCTCTGCCGCTTTCGGATCGGCCCACGTCATGCCTACTGCCGGGCCGTCTGCTGTCCTCCTGCCTGCTTGAATTGCCTCTGTGGCCTCCCCCTCGTCCGCGTCCCCTGCCGCGCTGGCTCCCTCTGCCGCCCTCGCCAGACCCTCTAGGAGGCGTGACAGTTCCCGGACTCGAGGCGCCGGAAGAGGGATTTGACTCCCCAAAAATCTTGGCGCGTGCCTCCTCGTATCTGCGTTGCTTCTCTTCGAGCTCGCGCTGCTGCTTGGCCCTAATCTCCTCTGGCGTGAGTTGCGGCTTCTTCTCGGGCTTGTCGTCTGCGTCATCGTCGGCGAGGGACATCTGGGAGAGTCCGGTGACGGGATCGCGACGGGCGATCATCTGGGGCGCAGGCTTGCGGCTGAGGACCTTGACTTGGGGCTTGAAGGTGGAGGCCAGGGGAACGGGCGGTTGAGAGTCGAGGAAGTTCATCGGAGCCGGAGAGTCGCTGTTGGGCAGCCATGGTCAGTCAGGTTCCCATGGTCTTGGGGGGGGGGAGGGAAATAAATCTGGAGGCGGATGCCAGAGCCGAGGAAAATGGACCCATGGATAGCTTACGCTTCTTCCCATAACTTGCGATTCGACTCAGCGTGCCGCGCGAGGCGTTCCGCCTTGCTCAATGGTACCTGGGGCACAGGCGGCTGGGGTTGGGAGTCAAGCCTGTCCGCTTGGCTCTCCCAATCATCATCGTCCCATGCATCAGGAACGGCTCCCTTCTTGACCATCGTGGGCACCGAGACTATGACAGGTTTGCGTGTAAGACCCTGGTCGAACTGATGCAAGCTACCTAGTGACTCTGAAAGATAGCCTAGGTTGGAAGTGGTGCTGGCGAGGAGCAAAAGGAGCGTTGCTTTAAGCGTGAGGAGGCTGGCGGGTTATGGTAGCTATGGTGGTAGCATCGGGATACTCTGAATACCACCAAGATGAGGGTTAATAAACATTCAGATCTGACGTCGATGTAGGGTGCGGTTGAAAAAAAGTGGGATGAAGACGGCCGATCGTCTAGCTTGGCTCCGCGTTCCTAGAACCTTTAGGATTCGGGGCTTTTTTTGTTATTGTTTTTTTTGTTTTTTTTTTTCTGCTTTGGCATTCCCGCGGAAGGTCGGGGGTTGTACTGGCCGGCTACCTCCCGCTTGCGGGACCTCTCGCCTGACACCAACGTAACGATCAAGTCTCTGCTCCCGGGCACTTGTGTGGAGGGGTAGCCGCCAGGGGTGAATGGGCGTGAGCAGGCGCTGCGTCGGATCTTGGAAACACCCTTGGAATGGTGGGGTTGCTTGCCCGGCCCGTGAGCGTGACGGGTTTGGAACTTTGACATCAGCAAGTCCAGACTGCGTAAGCAGGGCGCAAACTTGGACATCGCGACTTTGGCAGGTGGATATAATTACTCGATTCCGGCTGTTGTTAATGTTGTTGGTTATTACCCTCAGATTCTTCCAATATTCCATTCAGTATCTCCCGTCAACTCCAGAAGCTTCCCATAACCCTCTTAAACCCCTTAAACCCCCGGGCTGGGTATCCGGCTCTTGGCGCATGACCATTGCCAGCCATATCGAGCACTGCGGCAAGACAGCAACGGTAAGCACAACGATGCAAATGCGGCGCCCATGGTCCTATGTCAAGCTTACGGTCGATGCGTGTTCAGAACGTGAACGTACTTTGGTGCGGCGGGCTCCGACTCGACCGACACAATGGCAGCGTCCGCTCAGCTTCAGACCCCTCAACCTGAGGCGGGAGGCAGCGCTGGGGATGAGAAGACAACCAACTGGAACACCAAGAAGTTTCGGGAGGAATATGAATTCTTCAAGGCAAAGCTTATCGATCAGCGTTTCGATCCCAGTAAGGACAAGAAGAGGCCGCTGCGAATAAGAACTGGAGCTGATGACAGTCAGAACAATATCCTGATCCGCTGCTCCCCAGAAAGACGTCAGATATGCGTAACAATCCGAAGGGGTCTGATTCAGAGACTGAGAGGAAACTTGATCAAATCATCGCGGAGTACAATGCAAAGCAGTTGTAATGGTTTTAGATAGGAGAAGGACAGCAGGCTTTGAAATGGCTGGGGGCATACAATTTCATCAAGAGACTGCATATCATCTTCACTTTGAAATTGTGCGGATGAACTTCATCACAGGCCACCATCACAATTTGCAACACCTGGTGGTTTTGACTTCGTATGAGAACTGTTGACCTCTTGCTAAGCATCCAAGTCTCATTGCAGTATTTCAAGTTATCTCATGACTAAATTGGTCATCTCAACATATTCCCAAGGCTGCCATTGCGGCGCTTTCTTTCTCTTGTCATAATCAACACATACATTAAGGGAGAGTGCAAACATCACCTGAACACAGATCCTTGAACAAATATAGGCCCTTGAGGACTTGTGTTGAGAGCAAGACGTCCACCTTGTGCTTTCTTTGATTTAATGAACATGATTTAACGGCTTGTCACCCTGCATTGTCTTGTGTCAATATAACAGGGTGCCTCAAACAGACGTACTGATGATCTCATTGAATGTAGTTGCCGAACAGATGAGGAGGTACTCATTTCCATCGCAAAATTTGTTAACATGTAATCTTAACAGCAGAAACTTGAATTGAGTTGTACCTGTGTTCCTACCTGCAGACTTTGTAGATTAGGGATCAACTCCACGGAATCCGACGGCAAAGGAACTTGCATGGTGAAGCTATAAGGATAACGAAAATAACTGATAGCAACAAGAAGAATAAAAACCAAAGACGAGGAGAATATGGGCTAAGCAGTTTATTCCTTTGGTCCTTAAGCCCTTTAGAAGACCTTGATTTCAAGGCCTGGTATTCAGCAGACAAAACCATTGTTCAGCCATCTTATTCATCTCACCTCTACAATAACAGCAATCATACCAAACACCACACGCCTAAATTTCTCTCATCCCAACTTCAAAGCCTCACACTAAGCTCAATTGACAATGAATCGCCAAATATGCCTCAGATATTGGTCCACTGAATCACTGACAGCAGCCTCTCATGAATCCCTCGGATCTCTCACCTTACTAAATCTGTCAAACACCGTCATCTGCCTCACCACCTCGCACGTCAGATGAAAAAGAGAGAGAAAAAAATTCACTTGATAATGGCTCTAATCTGAATCAGATCCATACCCTCCCGTTGCTATCCATATCCAACATGAACACCTCCACCTGTGTCCTGCCTTCCTTTTACAATCCCTTCACGTTGCTCAAACAACAGAACAAGGAGACAAGCGTCCTCGAAGACAATACGCTTATTTAAGACAACACGAACAAACCCGACAGCACAATCGCGATGGCCTCGAGTAGTCCCTCGCAAGATCCCAAGGGAGTTAATGCCTCGGTCTCCGCCCTGCGAGATCTCACCCTGACTCCTCCCCCGAACCCGTCCTTCCCGGAGAAGCAAGGTAATAGACAAGCCCTGGATTTTCCCCAATAACCCGTTGTTCAGCATGAAGGCTTACACGCGTCCAGGTACCCGACATCATCAAACCCTCGCCGACCGCCGCGCCGCGCACCGCCCAGACTCTATCACCATTCCACCTCCCTCGCCCTCGCCCTCCGAGCTTTCGACCATCAAGCCGGAGGAGCAGTACCTAATCTCGACAAACAGCAACCCCCCTCGTCGAAACAACAAGCCGAACAAGGATCCCCGCATCCTCCTCCATACCAAGACTTTCCGCTGGGTCAAGATGGAGGACGGGGTCTGGGTCAAGGTGAAGCGCCGCCGCTTCGTCGTCGTCCGCAAGTGAGCAAACGGCAGAAGCTCAAACATCGCGGCTGGGAACATGCTGATTTTTGAACTCCTTCCCTCGTTCTACTTGTTCGTTTGATAGAATAGTCTGGAACAAAGCAAAAGAGAATAATCATGGATTGGCTGGTTGCACGAATCATGGAATCAGTCAAGCGTTGGGACGTTGAACTGATTTCGGGGTTTTGGGAGTTGCGGAGGCGTCACACAAAAGTTCGCTTATTTATGTGGAAGGAACACCGAGGAAAGGAAGGACATGAGCAGATGTTGGTTTTGAGATTTGTTTAGCGGCGTCGTCGATGGCATCAAGGGGCATAGAGAGTCTAGCATAGCATTTGTTATTATCATCTAGACTTGTGCTCCTCTGGTTGGTTAATGGCGAGCTTCCTGGAAATTTGATGACCGTTCCGGCTACCACACCTGTTGCACAGAGAGTCATCAAGCGAGTTTGAAACGATAGGTTCCTCCAATCTCGAAAAGTTGTTTGTTGCTAGGACAGAAACTTTTTGATCAAGACATACAAGCCTCAATCTTTTCTTCTGTTTCAAACCGTCACTGTTTGAAAACCGCCTGTCTACCAAAGTCTTAGAGTCGGAACCACCATCGTTGGCGACTCCGACATTTGACCGAACGCTGGCGAGCTCGGGATTGGACCCCGAGTGCCCAAGCGTTCCTTTCCGGCAGGTTCACGGAGCTGCTATCGCTGTTGAGGGTTTGCACATGGCAAAGGCGTGGAACCTACCCCTCAACGGCGGAATGCGGGTGGATTGACGCCAGTGCTGCATCAAATGTGCATAGCCAAGGTATCCAAAAGTTGTGTGTTGGAGATTAGCTCCAAGCTTCAACGGGTACTTTCGTGGGGGGTTGTTGACGTCGTTGAACCTCCAAAGGTCGTTACGGCCAGGCCTCCATCAAATTGACATCCCCGGTCATTCTGACATGTCCATGTAAAAGGACGTGGAGGTTGAGCTGTATTGCATGTAGGATTGTGCGAACAAAACGGATGAAGGTTCCTCGTCATGTTGTCTCCGGGGAGGGGACATGAGAGGGAGGGAAGCTTGTGAGGAACTGGACTCGGCTCGAAAGATTTGATAGCAGCCTTCTTTCTGTCAGAGGCATTGCGGAATTGGCAAGGTGCAGATCCGGCGGGTCGGGTCGAGTCGAGGATTCTTCGGACGAGGCCTCATTGATCGGGGGTTGGGGTTGCGAAACATTTGACGAGAGACGCGCACTCTTTGGTACATGCGCTAAGATGGGGGTTGACAAAAGAGAGTTTGAGTGTCAGAAGCTGCAAGACGCCTGGCACAGGTGTGCTTAGAATTGCTCCAAGTAGGGGTGCTAGTGACTCACCGAGGAGCTCGGCATTATTATTGTTGGGGATGGCTATGTTAGCCATGCGTAAGCTGCGGATCGAGCAAGGAAAGCTTGGGCACCGGAAGACCAAGCATCATTGGATGCTACCGAGGATTCGGGGGAACACATTCAGATGTCCGCGTGGGCGCATTTCGTGCGCATTGAGCTTAAAGACTCGACGCAAAGCCGCCATGTCTCGAACGCTACACCCACACAGGCATCTCAAATATCAGCATGTCAAGGCTTCCAATGTTACTGTCCTATTCGGTTTCAGATGACTCTGGTAACAGTGGGACCCTAATCACGCTAACATTTGAGATGCTTGAGTAGGTGTAAAAAATGTCGGATCAGATGGGAACAGAGTTGGGTTCACTGTGTCTGGTGGGAGGACGAGAGGACGAAAGAACGAGGAGGGACTGGTTGACGTAGTAAATTCCACCAGTTACGTAGCGGCGGGACGGATGCCCCACCGCAGATGAACGACGGGTGATAATAATAATAGTTTGTCGTTAAACTTGCGTCTATCTTGCAACATATGTGGGGGATAAGGGCGGAGTTTGGATCCCTGGGAAATCGTTGCCTCCAAGATGACTACATGGGTGTGGCCTTGCCATATTTGCTAAAGAAAGTATAGACCTGGCCCGCAGGGCTCACCGAGTAATCACCGAGTTGCAATGGCTGTAACAGTACCGATACGTCGCAGGCGGTTGCGGGTCTTCGAATCAACGTTGTGATATCTCCCGAGTTTTTGGTGGAACTATAATCCGCTACTCAGTGGTGGTTCGTGTCCGCGTATGTGTACAAGAGCTTAGGAGCAAAGGATAGGAATCGAATGGTAGAGGTACCAAGTATGCGCTTGTCTCATCCGTCGAAGACGCGAAAGCTGAATTACACTTAGTTTCTTGTCGTGTATCCCGGTCTGACCTGGAGTCCTTCTCCTTCGGGAAGGATAGCCAGTCAACCTGCCATTCCTTTTCTTATTTCAGCTGTATTGTTATGGCAAAGACGGTCCTTCGGCAACCTGTAAAAAGCACTTGGTGGTACTGTAGAGCAGACTGAGCATGCCAGTCGGCCGAGAAGGACCGGCGTTTATACATCTTGCCTGTCATACGGCAGGCTTTACAGCCAATAGCGTACTTCAGCGCGTTCTCCGGACGCGAACTGGAGAACAGGGAAAGACAGGCCAGGATTAGATATGCAAAGGCTAGACACGGCCAATGGCGCCTGATGATTGATGAGCTGAACATACATACAGCCTGTAATACCCAAGTGGGTGTTGATAGCTGAGAATATTGATTACTGCGTTTCCCTACAGGCAGCAAAGACAGGGGGAGGCGAATATTTGCCGGGGGTCGTCCCGAGACATTCTAGATCTTGACGGTGACTGTACGTGTTTTCAGGCTGATTCGAGATAGTGGTAGGATAAACAAGGTTGAGGAAAATCCGTAATTAGGAATTGACGGCCGATGACTTAGTGGATTGGCTGGAGCAAAAGGACAGATCCCCTTCTTCTTGGCTCGCGAGCTCTTTGGTGCAGGCCTGGTGCAGGCAAGTCGATGAAAAGCAAAGCGGTTATGACAAGGTATTGGATGTTGAAACATCAAGCGTTGCATAGACTAGCATCCAGTATTGCTCAGTTCCAACCAGCGCCTCGTTCCGAATTGAAGTTGGTTTTTGTTGAGTACATAGTAGTAGTCGGCTTGAGTCATCCACCGTGTCAATCAAGTCGTCCATCCAACCCAACCCCGCGGTTCGCCCCCACTCACCTGAGCCGAAGCTTTCAGTAGGTTTTCGCAGGTATCGTGTCGTATCGTATCGTATCGCACTGGTATACTACCTATGCGACATCAGCTGAATGAGATATGACGGCGCACATTCGCTCAGGTTCGGGCTGCTGTATATCGAATATTGGGCGATCGGTTGCGGCTTATAGCTCGCTTGAATAATGCGGTGGACATTCCTTCGGCGGGGTCTTCGGTCCGTTCTAGAAAATCACCTGGAACATTGTGACCCTGTAATCAAGCAAGCCTAGCCGAACTGAGGCACGGCGGAAGACCACTCCTGGAACATCTCAACTAACTGACTTACATCGTAGCTTGGCGAAGGGTACACTCCGGACACACTGGGCAGCTACCCAACCATGTGTCATGACAGCATGGGCATACTTCAGTAAGTCGAGGAGCGGAGGAGACGAGGGGCGGGGGGATGAAGTCAAAAGAGGAGTCCGTTCAAAGTGTCCTGAGGTGGACTGAGGGCAAACGCGGGATGTGGAGACCAGCTTCGGGAGAAGAGGAGGAGACTCTGCCATGATTACCACTGCTGCTAGTGGACAGGATGCAGTTGTCGAGTCTTGTAATCGATAAAGAGGCCAGAGGAGGCTAGACCTGACCGTCGACCTACAGTTGATTTGAAGTGCCGGGCAATTGGAATCGAGGTACCAAAGGTCAGAGCAGGGCCAAGAGTCAAAGGTCTGAGGTGCAGTGGAAGTATGCCTTCGGAGTGCTGAACAGGGCATGCCGCACACAGCCAAAAGCGTCCAGTCTACAGCACCCAGTCTACAACCAAGTACGTACGTACCAACCTACCTTAAGGTACTTGTCGTACCTACCTCAGGCAAGATGCGCTCAGAGCGGCTCCCGGCGCAGGACTTGGGTTTTCCTTCCGTCCTCGTGAAATCGCCAGGTGAGGAAGGTATTGGGCTTGTGCCGACGTCACTGTTTCCTAGGTCATTCTTGCCTTCCCTTCCATTTCCAAGTCGTTCTTGGCTGCGCAGGGCAGGTGCACTTGCTGTGTGGACGGTCCCATTATCTTTGGCCGCCAGTCACTTCGTCTTCTTAGTTCTTCGTTCTTCGCATATTCAGTTCAGGCTTTTCTGTTTGGGACTTGCACATCGTCAACCTGAGGCTGGACGTCCAAAAATATCTACTGCTAAGGTAGTTACATCGACCGCAGCGGTTTTCGTGTCGTCAGCACCAACCCGAGCCCATACCTACCTACCTAGGCAAGGAAAGGTAAGGTACCTATCCATCCGTCGTTCTGTTGCCTTACCTAAGGCTCTTTCTTCACTCACATTCACCAATTCGCCTCTCACCTCACAGATCCTGGTTATCTTACCTGACGTCGCCTATCAGGTTTATTACATATCTATGGTACCTACGCACTTGATGTCGGCCACCTTTCTTCAAAGACACTCTGATACGGCGCTCTGCCTCAACTTCTCTGCCCTTCACCATCAAGTTTACGTCGTCGTCGACCTCGACAACAAGCGACCGGCCCCACTCACCTCGAACCCGACCGTTCCAGGTTCCCAACATCGTGTCTTCTCCGTACGAACCTTCCAACCCAAGTGCCACTTCGCGATCCGCTCGCCTATAAACCGTCTTCTGACTGGACAGTCGCATCACAGGCTCCCTGGCATATTCGGACCTTGGGCCAGTCCATCGCCTTCCACCGCAGTGGCGTTAGGTTGCGTTGTCGCCTTCGCCCCACTCCCACACGACTGCCCTGGACCATCAGCTGCCCTGTTCAGCACCTGAAGTGCAGTCATTGCCAGTCAAACAGTCCCAGCTGTCGGAGTACCTGGCGGTCCTGACCTTTACACAACAAGGCCTGTCCAGCGAACAGCCAGTCTGGAGCAGCCAACAAGCAGCAACGGCCAGCAACACAACAGGCCTCACCTGGACTCACTCGCGATTTCCCCTCTTTCCTCCACCCACCCGCATCCACTTCAACCACGCACACACCCGCACACAACACTTAGGTCTCCTCACCGTCGTAGAGGGTAGTCGACTGGCCGACGGAAGGAAGGGCGAAAAAAAAAGTCTCCAATTCCAACTCCAAAAAAATCACACCCACGCACTACACGCTGCGCCTGTCGCCTTCTTCTCACTTAACCTCGAACACCACCACACCTCACCACCTACCTACCCACGTGACAGCCATCGCACACTCGACTGCTGCGCGCGCGCAACTTCCGCATCGACCAACCCTTCGGCACCGCTGCGATATCTCGGCCTGTTTTGACGCCCATTACGGATCTGGGCCTCTGCCTCGACTAGGCCATCTCTTTTAATCTTCATCTCAACATCTCTAAAGCCAGTATCAGCACACCATGTCTGGCTCCGAGGGCGCACATGCAAACACGGGCACTGGTGGCTTCGACTTGTTGAAGCGGGCGACACAGGCAATGATGATGTCAGGCCCAACCCCAAAGTGAGTGCAATTTTGCTTTGCCATACCTTGGCCGTACTTCCCAAATTTTACCCATTGATACGCAACCGACACATATTTCTCACTTGAGCCTTGCCCCTTCTATCCAGTGTTGCGTTTGTTCTTTTGGATCCTCCCTGCTGCAGCTGATGTTGCTACCGGGGCTGCGTTGCACAATGTTCCTCCTACCTTGTCCAACAAAGAAAGAACACACTCTGTCTTATCTTTTGAACCTCTCTTTTTCCCTGGCCAGTCGTCCGCGTCAACGCAGGCTTGCCTCAGTCAAAGCTGGGTTGCTAGGCAGTCCGCCTTTTTGGTTGGCGGGAGTTGTGACGCTGTTTGCCTATTTGCATGATATCGGCTTTGACCTTCATTTCCCAATCGGTTCCGTTCTCTTGCCCGGCTTGTGCCCGGTATGCATCTACTTCCCCAGAGCTTGAGAAGCTGGAAACCAAGGTATCTTACTTGGTATTGGGCGAGCCGCAATATGTCGTTGACGCTTCACAAGCCCCTCATGAAAACAGAGGCAGCAGTGCCTGGTCTGAAGTCGGAGTCGGACCCCGGCCTAGATCTGGACCCTTGATAATAAGCCTCCCCGTCTCAAAGGTTATCCCCTCCTTGCGGCTTGTCTTCGCGACACACACACATGCTACCTCAAAGCGTGGCGATGCATCCGAGGGCTGGCCGACGAACGAGAAGCCTATAGGGTACAAGCACCACTCGCAGGTTGTTCCCGCTCCTGATGATGACTGGATGCGTGGAGGATTGGATTTCCCCCATCTGGCTAGTGTCAGTGGCATTAGACTGCCATCAACGGCCCTTTCCCTTTTCTTTTAACCGCTGCTGGAAGGTCCCCAGACGATCTCGGACGGCCGTCCGAGGCTGCAAACAAACCGAGCCCGGCCAGCGGCTTTACGCCCTTTCTTACGTCTTTGCTGATTCTGCATATGCTTGTGCTACCTAAGACCCCTCATCCTCCAAGCACAAGACTTCATCTCCCCAAGATGCCCGCCCCCCGCGCGCCCGTTCTGATGGCGCCGGACAATCTGAACTGACGGCCTGGTGGCGTCCTAGTCCGCAGCTGGTCTGCCGGCGGAGGCCATGCCGCGGGTGATATACGACGCACCCAGGTCTTCTCACTACCAGATTGAGTCTATTGCACATGCAAATCACCACATTGCATTACCCCTCGTCCCATCAAGTCCCCTACTACCAACCTACCCGCCTTTGACCTTACCTGAGGCACGGCACCCCATCCACGCTTACCTGAACCCTTCGTTCGGTTGCCAATGCGGCTAAAACACAAAACAATTGCAAATAGAAGCCGGGAAGCGGCCGTCAGAGCCAGAGCTAGTGCCAGTGCCATCGTCAGTGCTAGGGAAAGGGCTTATCAGAGTTGAGGCCTGACTCGCCTCACCCCCAGCGGCAGCAGCCGCGGTAGCGGTAATAGCACTCAGAGCACCTGCCTAGGTAGCACCGGTTCGCCAGGGCATTATTCGCCAGTCAGCGTTCAAAGTCCCTCGTCGCTCTCTACTCCTCGCTCACACTTCTTCCCCCCTCTTCTTCCCCTCCGTAAATGTCGAAGACCTTGCCCCGCCATCACCTTCATTTAAGCCTTTGACCAGCGGTCAAAGGTGCTCATGTCAACGTACTGGGGTGGACTCGGAGCAAAAAAATCCACTTTGCCCATTTTCCCATTCGACGACTGTCTTTGGCCATTTGCATCATCCCCCTCAAATTGCACACTACCCGGCTAGCTATTGCGACGGCATCCTTGCTTCCACCCAGCCAAAGAGGACGAAAAAAATTTCCCCGTTCTTTTCCGTCATTGGAAAGGCAGGCACATGGCCAGAAACCTCTCCTAACTCCGCCCTCATCGCCTATCAAGCAGCTCGGTAGAGCAGTCCTTTCGTCCTCACCAATTGGTCGTGGGGCTTGGCAGCCGTCATGAACTAGCTCCACACTCCCCAATTTGCCTCCGCTCTTCGCTCTGTTGCTCTGCGCATCCATCCTCTCTTATCGTGTTATCAATTATTTCCGACGCCTCGCGCTCTTACCGACGCCGATAATGATGAATCTCACCGTTGACCACCGAAATAGGGCTGCCGCCGCGTCTGACGACGATGGAGCGGATCAAATCGGCTTTGACACCCCCCGCTCCGGCGTGGCAACCCCTCAGCCCGACCTTCATGACAAACGCCTGCCGGGCATCATGAGCTACTTCGGCCAGGTTCGTACAGATTCTATTCACAATTCTGTATCTGCTCCCGTCGCGTCGGATTTTTTGCGAGGACAATCTATTTCGGGCCCCTCAACCGAACAAGAAGGGAAGAAAGACTCGACCTCACAGGTCAGCTCAGTGGTTGCTGTTCCCTGTGGCGAACCTGAACCAACTTTCCCATCACTTCCCTGCCCCGAGACGCGATCGTTGTCACAACATACTGCATCCAAAGCACTTCCAGGAGCCCACCAGTACCCGACCCCGCCGATATCAAGACGGTCGTCGATGGGGCGTCCTACGAGAAGTCTGTCATTGTGGCACGGAGATGGACGGTCTGTTGCATCCTCATCTGCGCGACCGTTGCTCCAACAGAACACATCGGACTTCCCGACAACAAAGTGCCGCAGTCTCACCCTCATGTCTCAACCCTCGAGCATGGTCACTACTTCAGTCGTCCACGCTCATCATATCTCAAACCCCACTCTCCCTAAACCTGCCACCCCAATGTCTCCTTCACATTCCCAGACTGGTTCAGCACACGAAGTCACTCCTTTTGACAAAGTTTCTTCACTTGATCAGCTCAAGAAGCTAACACAAGTTGCGGGCTCCAAGAGCGGTCCACCAACCCCAACCCGAGCCCTTTCAGCGGCCCAGCCTTCTGCTGAGGAGAGATTGAGCTCCAAACGAAGCAGTAACGAGACAGGGCCTCCCAGTGGCACACAGACACCGAGAGGTTCTACTGGTGCTCAGGTACCTGCGGCGAAGGGCAAACTCACGATCAAGATCGTAGAAGCGAAGGGCCTAAGGCGCGCGAGGGACCCTTACGTGGTCGCTGTTTTCCAAAGAAGCGAACTGATCTCGGGGGGGCCGCGTTCCGTCGAGGAGGAGGAAGAAGGCGTGAATCTGCCGCCGCCGTCCATGGGAGGCATCCCGATCCAGAGGCAAGGGAGCGACTCTGGACGGCCGGCCATGTCTATTCCCATGCGCAGCCGTCAAAGCAGTAACACCAGCATCTCGGACTACAACACTTTTCGCAGCAAGACCAAACTCTTCTTCACCAGGCCGAAGTGGGACGCCGAAGCCGAGTTGTGAGTCAAACTCGCAATGCTGCACACTGCCAATGAGACTAACATTGATAGTGACGTCGTCGATTCCAACATGTTGGTTGATATTTCCGTCTATGACCACAACGCCAATGGCGAGGAGTTTTTGGGCCACGTCGACTTCCAAGCGAACAAGGACCCCAACAACCCGGTTCGCGGTTGGTATTCCCTGAGGGGTCATGCCGACACCATGGCTGAGAATGCACCTACTGGCGAGATTTTCGTCGAAGCCGTGTACCAGCGCACCGAGAGGAAGCATTTCGGCCCCGAAGACTTCCAAATTTTGAAACTCATTGGGAAGGGAACGTTCGGGCAGGTCTACCAAGTTCGGAAGAAGGACACCGAACGGATCTACGCCATGAAGGTTCTCTCCAAGAAAGTTATCGTGCAGAAGAAGGAGGTAGCCCACACCGTTGGCGAGAGGAATATCCTGGTCAGAACAGCAATGTCAGACTCGCCGTTCATTGTGGGTCTCAAGTTCTCCTTCCAGACACCGTCAGATCTTTACCTGGTCACCGATTATATGTCCGGCGGAGAGCTATTCTGGCACTTGCAGAAGGAAGGGCGATTCGATGAGCGAAGAGCCAAGTTCTATATCGCAGAACTTATCTTGGCCATCCAACACCTACACAACAACGATATCGTATATCGAGACCTCAAGCCGGAGAACATTCTGTTGGACGCAAACGGCCACATTGCTCTCTGCGACTTTGGCCTGTCCAAGGCGAACCTCACGAAAAACGACACAACGAACACCTTTTGCGGAACGACAGAGTACCTCGCGCCTGAAGTGCTCCTTGACGAGTCAGGATACACCAAAATGGTTGATTTCTGGTCTCTGGGTGTTCTTGTCTTCGAAATGTGCTGCGGATGGAGTCCCTTCTATGCGGAGGACACCCAACAGATGTACAAGAACATCGCATTTGGCAAGGTCCGATTCCCTAGGGACACTCTTTCACAGGAGGGCCGCAACTTCGTCAAGGGTCTGCTGAACCGAAACCCCAAGCACCGTCTTGGCGCTACGGATGATGCTGAGGAGCTTAAGCGTCATCCATTCTTTGGTGACATTGATTGGGACCTTCTGGCGAAGAAGCTCATCACCCCGCCATTCAAACCCAAGTTGACTTCCGCAACGGATGTCTCGTACTTCGACCCTGAATTTACTAACGCGCTGGATAACAACGGCTCGCTTAATGAACGAGCTGCAGCTCTATCGAAGGGTTTTGCCACATCCACACCCCTTTCTCCATCAGTACAGGCCAACTTTCAGGGCTTTACTTTTGTTGATGAGAGTGCTCTTGACGACCATATGAGGGATAAGAACCGCTATGACGATGAAGAGATGCATGATTCTCATCACCAAGATGATGAATGGGATGACATGGAAGACATGAATCAAAGAGGCAACCGGATGAGCGGCATAGTACGCTCAACCACTAATGATGAACAAATGGTTGGGGGTGGGCACTTTGATGTCTGAGGACTTCATGTCCTGGTCAACCTTTTCGTCTTTTGGTTCTATTATAAGAACAAGAAAAAGTTCATCACAGCCAGTTTCCTTTCACAAGCAGACACGCACATGCGAGCACATGCGTGTGTGATTGCCGTTACGAAGACAAAAACGAATATTCATGGATTCAGTGCATATGGGGCGGTCAACCTTGCATGTGATCATTAAGAAGGGGTGTACACGGTATATGGCGTTTCTTTGGGCTGAGCGGTGAAACATTGGGGATCCTGGTTTGGACTTGAGAATGCCGCTTTCGTCAAGCTGATTGAAGCACTCGTGCACAAATACGCTTCTTGATGACACTCTGGATACCAAATGGGTGGCAGCTACTGACATTGGTTGACAATGTGCTCGATCTCCCCCATTTTCTTGACGTCCTAGCTCTTTCAGGTATGCATACCACGCCATCCAGGATTGAAGAGGAAAAGACACATCATCTTTTTCGGGAGGTTTGGAGGTCAGGTCATTTAGTATCTCTTTCGTCAGGAAAGACGTCGATGAATTTGGGGTCCAATTTTTTTTTATCAAATTCGGTTCAGCATATGTGGTTGATTCAAGCTTGGGAGAGCAAGGGAACAGACGAAGAAGGAAGAAGAGAGAATGGAGGAAGAGGGGAGAGGAGAGAAGAGAGAGGGGGGGAGAGAGAGGTTTCTGGGGACGGCACAAAGCAATACTGCCTGTAATAAACTAATCAGCCGAAATACCCCGTTTCCCATTACGAACAGTCCTGTTGACGTGACTGGATACGTTTGGATAAAGAGTATTTGAGGATTGGGAGGGAATTGCAGACGAATAAACACCCTGATGTATGAGCCCAAACCGGGTTGCCAGTACGTCTTGGCAAGGGAGTTTTGCAAACGATCCAGGTCAGGTCCCAAATCACACATGAGCATTACCCTTCTTCGAGAGTTGGGGACTATAACAACAGAAGAGGAATATGGTTCATTATTGTTGTTATTTTGATGCGTGTTATGGTTTGTGTGTTGTTTGTTACCCAGACCTACCACATTAACAGTACAACTCAGTCTGACTCCTCAGTCGCGGGATGCACTGGTTTTTGGGGTTGTTAGTATTTCGTATATTTCATCAAGTTTATTGCTTTCCGAGTTCCTGTAGGACCATGGTCGAATGTAGACAACACTGTTCCGGAAGATTCTGGGTCCCACACGCTGAAAACCTTACAAAGTGTGTTCGACGAGTATCTGTATAGCTGATAAGGGTCCGGTGCTGTTTGCCATGTTGCGCCAATGTCTAGTGATTAGTCAAGTCATGCGTGTTGGTAAGCAGGCAATTCAGTTGTGCACACATCAATGATACGGCAAGTAATAGCTTGAGTGCATGCAGATAGCATTTCCTAACAGGGTAAGTTCAGTTGGACAATATACACGGGATTACCACCTCCCAGCACACCTTCCCCTCGTTTTGTTTCGCGCTCCCTTCTTCCAGCATCCTCCTCTCTCTTCTCAAAAAATATCACCACCCCCTCTTCTTATTCTGCTCCGTCAGCAAGTGGGAGGTGGAAAGGAACTCAAGTTGGCTCGGTCGTAAAAGGAGAAAGCACTTTTCGCTGTTGTGTTTCGAGCAAACAAGGATCTTGAGACAGTCGGTTGTCAATTCTTATTTTATCGTTGAGGTTCGGACGGGTCATTTCCTTTTATATCGGTCGTATGATCGGTAAGCCGTAAAATTTAGTGATGAGCCTCCTCCTCGTCCTCCTCGATCATGAGCCAGTCGCGTTGGACGGGCTGGCCACCGGCGGCGGCGGCATCCTGGCCCTCAACCTCGACGGCCATGCTCTCGTACTCCTGCAGGCTGGCAGCAAGGTCGGACTCCTCGGGGGACTTGGGGGTGGCGGGGATGGAGAACGTCTGGACGTGGCCCTGGGCGTCAGAGTCCTTGACGGGAGCGGGCTTATAGGCCTTGAGCTCCTTGAGGTAGAGCTCCTGAACGAAATCGGCTATATCGGGTGATCGGGGTTAGCGACAGTGCTCTACTACCCAAATGGACGACGATGACGAATGTGCGGGGGTAGCGGCGGGGGTAAGATGACGATGCTGAAAGTGATCCAAATATCGATGATCAAAATGAGGAGGAACGAAGATGCCCTCGATGTCGGTGAGGTTTGCATTAATGATGGACCGATATCGTCACTCCGTAAAACCAAGCTTCGGGGTTTTCGCTCCCTTGGCCGCGCCGGTAAGCCGGACAGCAGGCCGACCACCTCTTCTGTTTTGGCCATTGGAAGAAAACCCCCGTTGAAATGGAATCAATGGGCTAGAGACATCGAACGAACCTCTTCGCGAAACCGTAGGGGCAATGAATCCCCTCATCTGGACGGCGCTGGGCCTCGCCAGCCGGGTGACAGCCGAGACGGCGCGCTATTACCCTCACACGTCAGTTTTTTTTTCTTTTTTTCTCCTCTTGTCTTCCCGAACCGCGCAACCGCATCGAATTCCTCTCGGTTTTGGAAAGATAAAAACTTACAGTAGCTCGGGACAATTGGACGAGCATCTTGAATGTGGGTGTGGCTGGTTGGAGGAGGAGAACGACACCGGGGGGGCGGAAGGGGTGAGGAACTGGTAAGAGGTGGTTGAGGGTTTTGTACGGATGGGGACTGCGTAAAAAGCTGGCGGAGTGAACAGAGCACCACCCAGCAGCCAGTTGGACGAAGCAGCAGCAAACGCTGTGGAGTTTTGATGCCTCAGGCCGCCGATTGTGCTTTTTTTCCCTTACCTTAGTCTCGTTGGAAGAAGGACCCCACCGCCTCTGCAGGGCGACCTTGGTCCACCTCGGGGAAACGAGGAGCAGAATTGGTTGGTGGACGAGCGTTTGTACATCACGTGATGAATTTTCACCGCCGAGCGTCTAGCTAGGGGCTGTCTATGGCGGGCACTTGGTTTGCTGCAAGAGCGGTTGCGTCAGTCGATCTGCGGTAAAGATGGTGTCCACCGACATCATAGGCTCGATCACCCCTCCTCCCAGCGGCACCTGTACCAAACATTTGGATCTGCTTGGCCTTAGCTCGTTGCGATCTGGCTAGCTGGGTGGGAGAGCTCTCATCGTCTTCGCACATGACCTCACACCTCACAGACGTCGGGTCTGTCGTCATCATTTTCGTTTGGTGTTAGGTCGGGAACATTGGGGACCACAGCCTATTCGACATCCGGCATCATGTCAAGTCTCCATTTGGTTATCACGAAGAATATCCTGGTGTGAGATTAACCGATCAAGTGATCATGAATTCATAGCTCGCCGTCATTGAAGCGCTATCACTACCTAACGCCATCAAACTCCTATACATAAGCCCGGCGCCGCGTCCTTTCTTGACGCGGTACTTGACATCAAGAGGCATCATCCGGAGGACACAAGCGTGTCTGATTGTGGCTGACTACACGCATAGCGTAGTCGTCTCATCCGTTTCTGTATCTTCAAATCCATCTTTCCTGTAGTTGTCAGAGTTCCTGCCAAGCGCCATCCGATCTATTTCTTTTGGCGGTAGGGAATGCGCTGTTGAGACTCTGAGGACTCATGGCTTTGTTCGTGCTTCATGCGCGGTGTCCTGCGCGTCTGGCCCCAGACGGCGGCTCCGAGCCACATGACGCCAAGGACGGCGGCGACGACGGAGTAGGCGATAACATAACGGTTCGGTGTGTTTGCGAGCTGCAGACCAAGACCTCCGTTGATGATGCCGAGGATCATCAGGGCACGGCCGTACCAGATGTGAACATGGCTAATGACACCGCGGGCTTGGAACTTCTTGTAGTAGGCGTGGTGAGCGTATCCTAGGAATGGCTGAATGGCCAGCAGGGCGACAACCACAGTACCAAGAAGTGTGTGGGTTTGCGCGAACAGCTACGGTCACTCGCATCAGCTTGCGGTTTTGAGTGAGGTCTGGTAGACCATTCGAATAGGGCGTCCCCCGGATAAGGGGCAGAGGTGCCAGCGCTCGGTTTACAAGGAAGAAAAAATGGAACGCAACTCACATAACCGTTGTCGCGGGCGAAGGCGTAACCGGTGCCGAAGCCGGCCCACATCAGCGCAAACGCAACGGACTGCCATGCAGCGTGAGCCATCCACTTGCCAACGAGTGGCATTATGATGGCGCCGAGTGGGTACAAGGCAATAAAGACGATGGACATTATAACGCCGTGAGCGAGAAGAATGGCGGACTTGCCGCCACCGCCGTTAAATACAACACCGCTTCCACCGCTGGTAGAACCGCCGCTTCCACTCCCATTGCCACCAGTCGAGGCCCCAGTAAAGGGGTTGCTATCCGTCGACACAGTCGCCTTGGTCAGGTCGAGGTTGAAGCTGGCGTGGTCGTCGTGCTGCTGGATACTCTGGCTGTTGCTGGCAGAGTTAATGGCACTGCCAGCCTTCCAGGCGGCGATCCAGGAAGTGGTGGCCGAATTCAAAGACATGGAACCACCGCTCCAGGACGCGCAGTTGGTGCAAAGGACGTTGGCGACCATCTTGCCGTCAGCCACGCCGGATCCGCCGAGGAGGGAGAGGTTGGCTCCGTTCTCAGACACGGTGGGCATGTTGTGGCCACGGGCGGTACGCGGGCTGATGGTCACGTTTCCGGCGCCGTCGGTGTACATGATGAACATGTTGGAGTTGGACATGGTCGAGCCGGTACCGAGGGAAACCCACTGGTAGCTGGTCGGAGCAGACATTTGGAAGTACAAGTTGCCAGTACCAGAGCTGGCCGCCGCCTGGGGGACGGCAACGCGGAAGCAAACATCGTTTGGGCAAGCCTGGATAGGCTCGGCGGAAGTTGTCGCCGCGTCTTAGAGAAGATTAGTCAAACCATTTCGCGGATCGGTGGATAGTGTCAGAACGTACAGAGTGCGGCGGCCAAGGCTGACGCAGTGAAGGCCTTCATAGTTACCAGTGATCTTTCAACGAGGAGAGCTATACGCGGATGTGTTAGCAAGAACCGCAGCAGGAGATTGCCATCAACGACGTTGGCAGCGAGAACTCGGAATAGTTATATCACGACCTCGCGAGGAGTTGGGTTAGGAACGGGATGTAACGTACCTCTTTGTGTGTTAGTATGCAGGGAGGCTCCGGGCTTGTCGGTGACGTCGCACAGCAGCTTGCAGTGATTTATGATGAGAAGAAGGGGGGGGCGGTGGGAGCTCCGATGGTATATGAAGAAATATCGGATGCGCGACGGCAACCCAGCTCCGTGGCGCGTTAGCGATGGAGGATGTGCGGTGCGGTACTAGGTTCAAAGCGTCGGGTCGTTGGAAGCGGGATGCAGCGCAGTCATTTTCGCGGTGGCTTTACATTTTGGCTCGTGGTCTTGGTTTCTGCCAACCGTTTGGCTATGATTTGCGGTCAATGGCACTTGTGCAAAGTCATCTCGTTTCTTGTCTGCGCTTCTCGTGTCAATACCGGGAATCAGACCCTGGTCCCTGGTTCACACCCTTCCGGTTCTTGTCTCTCGTCACACTCGCCTCACACTCGACATCTTGGTTTGGGGGAGTGCGGACAGCGGACCAACTCTGTAACCCGCTGCATAAGATACCTGGGCTGCGGAAGCTAGCAGTAAGTACCCGCGGCCAGCTTTGAGGTCAGTTTCCACAAAATCGAAGACAGCTCTAGGAGAGGCTTGAGATCAACATACGTAGGCCGGCATACCTTGGCTAGACACAGCCACTCGGGCCAGAAGTTGTCATAGGCTCAGAATACTGAAGTACCACAGTGATCTGCATTGATAGGGTTTGCAATGTGAAAGACAGAGATGGCCCACGGAGGAGATAGGGAATCGCGTCGACGGACCCGGTCGGTACAACACGTTCCCCCGGGCCAGCGAAGCCTAAAAAATGGGCGGAGAGACTAATCAGACACTGCTGCCCCTGGCCATCATTTTGGCTCCTTGCAGAGTGTCTTGGATCCGGTCTGCTACCCTCTGCTAGCGCGTCAGACAGAATCGGGGAGAGTGTGATTGGGTGACGAGCTGCCCAAGCCCCGATACTAGAGCAGGTAGGGCCTTGGACAAGCCGGCGCTCTGGGACTGGATTATGGGCTTGGCTGGGCCTGCTGCGGCATCAGCTAATATGTTACAACTTAACATGGGCAAGGCGTTGTGTTATTCTTCCCAGCACCTCAGCATTGCGGAGGCGAGCCGAGACGTGGGAAAGATGGTTCCTGTTCCGCTGAGGTGCAGACCACACTTGCGAACGAGGGGATGACGTTTACAGCAGGATGAATCGGCTTTAAGGGACCAGGCCAGGACCATCCTGGGAAAATTCGGCAAAGTCCAATGCAGGTGAGACTTCCTCTCAACTACCCTGTCTGGGCTGTGGGCAATTACTGATCTCGGAGTGTGGTCTGAACTCTATTAATGGGATGAAACTTGTCCAAGTACGAGTGGCTGGTGCAGCACTAAGCCCAACGCGAGAACCTGGAAACGAAACGGCGACTTGATGGACATCGATGAGGGTCCCTGAGGACTTGAGTTGCTGAACACCGATGCCAGCGCTCGTGCGAGAAAGTGTCAGTGCCAATGCCAGAAAGCAAAAGAAGGGAGGAAAAGAAGAGGTCGAGGTGAACAGGCCAATGAACCTGAACCGGCGGGCTGGGCATTACAACTCAGCCTCTCGGATACAAAAAGAAGCCGTTGCGGGCGGGCGGTCTGAGGGTCTTTTCTGCCGTAAGCCTTGGTCAGAAACATTATTTTGGAGGTATCGGATATGTGGATAGTGCAATGATGAGAACATGCGTACGCAAGCATTCCACAAGAAATGCTTGGCTGGAAAACTATGCGAGTCTGAATCAGTGAGATGGACGAACGAGAGGAAGCGGGCGAGATGTGGACCGGAGGACCGATCAGCTGTGATAAGCCCACTCTGGCAACCTCCGGGCCACTAATACAAGACGGAATTGCTCTTCCCGCACGAGCACAAGTAAGGTACATCTTAATTACAGGCTTTTTAGTACGTGCCTTGCAACACCACCATTTACACATAAGACATAAGAATAACAGGCAGGAGCGGGAGTAGAAGCGCATCGCATCAGGCACAGGTCCGCTGGCTAGCATCTGCATACAGCTGTGATGGACACGGACGCTGCTGCCCATGTGCCGAACGGGATGTGGCAACGTAGGGACTGATTACGGCTGCCATACCGGTGTTCTGCGACTTATCTGTGGTGAATTGGGTAGAGACCGAGCCTAACAAGATGAAGCCTTCTGGGCCTCTGGGAACAACTTCGCTAGAAACAAATTATCGGCGTTTCAAAATGTCCACGTACATTCCCAATTGCCGCGCTCAAGAGTGCTTCACGCAATGTCCTCCCACTGCCAAGTTATCCCTCTACTTCTCTTTTTAGCCTTGCTGACAACAGTGACGAGGCATGTTGTCGCCAAGGAATGGCTTATCTGACGAAAGCCGCAGCCTTCGGCATTGCCCCAGCTAACCTGCCACGCTGCTGCATCTCAGCTCGAATTCACCGCTTATCCATCCCCCCCCCCCCCCACTGAAAGGACATTGAACTCTCTTGTCGGTCAACACCTCGACCGCTCACCGAGGAATGCGACCATCTCAAGACCGAACCATGTGTGTCGACCAGTACGTGCACACGATATCTGAGCCGTACTGCAGAGCTCGTCGATCAGATCGTCCAACAACACGACCAGTCCACTCATCCCGATTTGTCCAAACCGCCAACTAAGACGGCACCAGTGGGACAAGCGCCGGTCAGCACCTACGCAGGCCGCGCAATGCTTCTTCTTGTCTCGCCAGCCTTCCCATCGTCCCTCATTCTAGACTCCGTACCTTCGCAAGCAAGGTTGGTCAAAGATAGCAAGCTCATTGCCCAAATCGGCAGTGTTCGAATGCTGAGCCCGGCTGCCCGCGCGCTTTTGGCGCCATGTCAAAAACATGAAACCCACTTACTGCATCTTGCATGGAACTTGAGCGTAAGGAAACGGCATTCTATCCATTCGTCTGACGTTGCGCAGGCATTTGCCGAATCCTCTTCGTTCTTGGTCAAAGTAATGACGCACATTGATCCGAATTATGCATCACTTACTGAAGTAGCTGTCTGTGTCTTTTCATGGCACAGTCACAAACACAGCCCTAGACTCGTACAGAACGGTAATACGGGATCATCGCGACCTGATTGCGGATAAGAAGACACGAGGAAAACTGCAGAGCTCCACCAACGCCAAAATCTGCAAACAGCTCTCACGTTGCGTCACTCTAAGTGCTCAGGGTGTTCCCCACGGTCAGTCCATGGCGCCAGGCTTTCCCCTCCAACAACTGCATGCCAGCGTCCACACGCCCCAAGGCCCATGCCGGTGTTAACGCAATGGAGGACTCCAATAGTTGGTCATCCATTGCAGATTCTAGTCTGGTAGTACTGCGAACCATGTCCAGCGACCCCTGCATCTCGATGTCCTATTAACTCTGGGTAGAACTAGTGTCGCCGCAACCTTACTCGACAAATCATCCCAAGCTCATAGGCTCTGGAGTTTTATACTACAGCGGGATGGCTGATGCTGCGCAACAGTCAACTCACAGTTACATCAAAGGCAATTCGTAATGAATAGCAAAAGTTACCGAGGAACCCTCGTGGCTAGAACCAGGCGCCGTCCTGTCACTACGCCGTCCATCAGAACTCTGTTTATATCCCGATGTTCGCATTATTCAACTTGACGGTAACCCTCGCCTTTTCGCTTGGATCTGCGGCAGCCGGAGCGGGGCCGTGTGCGGGGCTTGACTTCCGGTATATTGGCGAGTCGGACGAATAGTCTCCATTGCAACGCTGAGTTCTGGGCAAGGCACAACAGTCGTTCCGCCCCGAATATGAGTTACCCCGGCGCAGATCCACTACCACAGCCGCCGTTTTTGACGTCCAGCTAGTCTTTGGCACTTTTGCCCAAACAAGACTTCGGGGAGGAGGCTGAGCAGTTGCCAAATTGACATTTTAAGTTTCACCTGAAGGCCAAATGAGCGGGATCCGAAGGAAGTGGGACATCATCAATCCCTGATCCTGGTGTGAGCCAGCTTCCCGTCACTCGGCATATTTTTCTCTTGACTCCCTGCTGCTTCGTTATGGGACAAAAGAAAAAAAAAACACGTCAGCACAGGAAAAAGCCCAACGCTGATGACGCTGATCTCTTGGCAGTTGCTACCAGACGTTCATTTGGGTGGGAATCGTGTTGGTAGGTAAGCCGGACACCCTGTCGACCAATCTTATATAACCACGATATCGCGAGGGCGACCTTTGACAATGATGGGGCCAAGCTCACCGAAATTCTACAGTTGCTCAATCCGCAATAAGATGAAAATTCGACCACTTAATTTGCCGTCTTGGCTAGAGGTACTTGCCTCGTAAGGCTAGGCGGAGCATTGCGACGAACCCTGGGGCCTGCATCGCGGGTTCCTTCCCTTACCTACCGTGTTAAACGCTGCACGATGAACCGGAACCACATTTCACCACAAGTGCATGATCTCGCATAACCTGACCTTGAATACTCTCGCCGACCGAGCTACAAGCAAACACAAAACAAGCATTCTCAGCAGTCAAAGCAAGAGAGGTGGGGCAAAAAAGGAAACAAGATAAGAAAAAGTGTGAAAAAAGCATATGAATCCTTCATCATGCGTTGCGGACGACACTAAACCAAACTCCCCCGCCTAGGACCAATGTACTTGCTCTACCTCAACTCGTCGGCTGCATCCGAACTTCTCAGGAACAATAATGACTCGGCGCTTGCCGAACCATCCGTCGCTTATGGCGGGAACACCGAAAGGGCGCGCTCGCAAATCCCCACGACGACGACGGCTCCCACCAGCGTTTTCGATAACAAGGATTGTGTGAAATCCCGCAGGATTCTCGCCCCCGTGTTTGTTCCCGTGTATCCTGCATGAACGATTCCGTCGGAGAAGGACGATATCACGTCAGGCTTATTTTTCTCCGCCTCGTGGGAAGTTGACTTGGGTGGGTATACGGCCGGGCGGAGCCGAGGCGAGCAAACCCCGTAGTAGGATAGTCAGAATTGGAACATTTTCTCAAGGACGAACATTGCTTTACACAACAGAGATCAAATCCAAGCTTGAATAGAACGTAGTTCCAAGATTGAGAGTCCTGGGATCCACGGATCGTGGGGCCGAAGGCCAGGTAAGAACAGACAACTTCGGACTGCGCGCATGAAATGTCTCCCTTTCGCCAAACGTAAAACTTAAAAGCTCGTGTATATTCCTCTTGACAACCAACGCTTATCTGAACGAAACCGAACAAGTCAGGCCATAAGCCAAGCAACAGCCTAACCACTGTTGCTGATGGGATAAGAGAAAAGACCACCCCACCTTCGAAAGTCATCGCCCGTATCTATACGTTCAATACCTGTACGGCCGAATCGGACGGCCAATAAAAATCAAACTGTTCACTTCAAGAACTCCGTATTGGCAGGTCTGATGCCGTGCCGATGTCAACCATATCCCAAACTTTTCCCCCTCCATAACACTTTCATGCAATTGAATTTCTTGCACCGCACGCCCTGTCGTTGTATGTCTAGCGTCTAGAATTCTGTGGTGAATCTAAATGCGTGGCTCTCAAGCAGGCTGCTCGAGGCGACGAAGCTGAAGCCACCGAAGGGGTCGTCCTCCTTACCGGACAAAGCACTCCAGTGGTCCTTGGATGTCACCACGGGGCTGAGAGACAAGTCGGTGAACTCGGGAGCAAAGTTCTCGGCCAGCTCCGGGTCGGTGATGAACGGCTGGATAGGGGGCTCGACCTCTCTGGCAGCCAGCTTCTTCCAGTCAATCTTGCGGAAGAAGCGGTGGCCCTTCATAATCTGCAGGTCCTTAGGCATATTTGCACCGAGACGCTTCTTGGGGTCCTTCTTGAGAAGGCGCGTCAACAGGTCCTTGGAGTCGGGGCTGAGGAAGTACGGCATGACGAGCTTCTGCTTGACAATGTTCTGTTGGATCTTAGCGTGGTTTCCGCCGCGGAAGGGCGGGTTGCCAGTCATCAAGTCGAAACCAAGCGCGCCGAACGACCACCAGTCGACAGCCTTTCCGTACTTCTGCCCCTGAATAACCTCAGGGGCCATATACTCGACAGTGCCCAACATCGAGTGGCAGTGGTCTTCGGACGGATCAACCGCGACCTTGGAAAGCCCGAAGTCGGTCAGCAGTAGATGACCCTCTGCATCCAGCAGGCAGTTCTCCGGCTTCAGGTCGCGATAGACAACACCCAAGGTGGTATGCAAGTGGGAGATGGCGAGGAGCATTTCTGCCATGTAGAAAGCCGCAACGGGTTCGGCAAACATCTTCTCAGTGTTCAGGTGAGTGAAGAGTTCGCCGCCCTGTCCGTATTCGAGGATCAAGTAGAGCTTCTCGTGGTCCTGGAAGGCGTAGTAGAGCTTGACGACAAAGGGGTGTCTGTTGACCGACTCGAGGATCTGGCGCTCCGTCTTGGTCTGCTCAATGAGCTTCTTGTGCACAGTCAGAGACGCCTTCTTGAACTGCTTCTGGGCAAAGAGCCGGCCAGTGGAATTCTGCTTGACCAGCAACACGGTGCCGTAGGTCCCCTTGCCCAAGCAGCGCAGAGGCTCAAAGTCATTGGCCGTCATCTTCCGCTGGGGAGAGTTGCTGCCCTCGATGGGAATAATGTTGTTCCCGCCATTTCGCTCACGAACACTCTCGTCGACGTAGTCGTTCGTCAAGTTGATCTCGTAGCTCGTCGAGCCAGTCTCGGAGCGCTCGCTACCAGCCTCACTCTGGGTTCCGTCATGGCTGGTGGCGCGGCTCATGGCAGCGCTGCGGATACCCAGTCCGCTCGAAATGCCGGTCTCGCCCGATCCATTGCGACTGGTCATGACGGTGCTCATGGTGCTGGTGCGGGAGGAAGTGTCGAGGCTGAGAGGCTCCATTTGCATGCGGAGCTTAGCGATGCCGGAGACGGCCGGGGACGAGGCGCCGGGTATGATGGGGCTGCAGTTGGCGCTCACGACATCGTCGATGCGGACCGGGCGACCGGCACGCTTCGATTTGACGGAGAGGGGCGGGGTCGCGCAGATGCCCTGGTCAGAGTCCTCGTCGCCAGAGGTGACGGGGGTGTTTTGGAAGCCGCGCACCGTGTTCAGTGCGGGCGTCGCTTTGGCAATCATGTTTGGTGGTGGGTTTGTGAGGGTTCTATGGAGGTCGCTCCTTGTAGTAGTGAATTGTGCCCGTAAATGAGGGGCGCGCGTGGGCTGTCCGCTCGCGCCCGAAAGTGGCGATGTGCTTCACTTTTGTAAGTCGTTTAAATAGGAAGCACAAGGAGGGTGCCTCGTCGTCGCTCGGGGTCAGCACGGGGCTCGGATTCGTAATTTCGCTCTCGTTTCTTGTGGCTCGGGGTGCGCATCTGGTGCTTGAAGAATGAGCAGGAGTTGTTGTCTACTTCTTTTTTACTATGCATTGGGTGGCGGTCGGTTTGTTAGGTCAGGTGAATATTGGGAAAAGTTGTCTTCACCAAAATGGTGGTGTTGAGGGAAGGGAAAGGGAAAGGAGGAAAGTTGGCAACAGGGCCTGGAGGGATAAATTCAAGAAAATTCAAGAAAATTCAGCCCGCGCCTGCCTGCCTGCGACCGCCCACTTTGCTACCCATGCCTTCCTTCCCTTTTCCATCCTCGAAGTAGGTACACCTTCACAAGCATTCCGAACGTTAGCTCACTACTTTGTGGAGTTGGCAGAGTTGGTAGGCCCCGCCAGGTACTAATCTAATGTTTGGAATGCTTGCGGAGGTGTACCTTCCGGGGGCTTTGGGGCTCAAGCGGGACAGGCCACCACCGCAGACAAAGTAGGTACTTAAGTACCTTGCCCTGGCGGGAACCAACCAACCAGAAAGCCAGGCCATGTCAGCCGACAAGTGACTTTTCCCCTTGGTGGGTGTACCAGGCATGGGCTGCCTGGAGGGGAGGAGCTGGGCATTACCCCTTCGCCCTGTCCGACTCAGCCCAATTATTCTGGGCTGGGTCATCTCTAGCTGTGCCTTGGTGTCTTGCACCTCACCGTCATATTCAGGTCTTTTGAGCAACCTGCCCTGGCTCATTTCTTGGGTCTTCATTCATCCGCGCCTGCCTTCCCTATCCGTGTCGCAGTTCGGGTAGCTGCGGGGATCAGGTGAGGTAAGGTACCTTATTACCGAATGCGGTTTGCGGCGCGTCAACGGGACAGGAAGGTCCACAATCTGTGAATTGCTGCATAAAGTACCTGTTACAGCAAGTCCTACCAGCGCCGTGGCCTCTTCGCGGCAACACGTTTTGTTGCCCAAGAATAGACCGAGGTTGGTCTTTAAATCCAAGGACGGAGCGGAGGGAGGCTGGCACAATAATCCTTTTCACTCAAGCCCACGGAGTTCGCCTTGGCTTGAAAAGCCCGGAAATTGGCTGGAGTACTACAAATTTTGTGTGGTGCCCCGTGCTTGGGTGGTCTGACGACGGTCTTGTCTATTATCAAACAAGTACATAACAGGTAGCCGCTAATTTGCTATTTTCATGCGTCTCCCTGTCCGAATGTGTACGGGACTCCTCCTTGAATTTATTTATTTTTCCTCAGTCAAAGAGTAACCTAATACCTAGCGGGGAGGGGGGGAAAATGGAGAAGAAGAAAAAAAGAAAAAAAAAAACCCATCAACAACATAGGCTCGACAAGGCCCGCATTCGGAATGTTTGCAGGAACGCAGTGACGCCCCAGACACACGGAGTGCAGAATGCGACACTGGCGACTTGCTTGCGAGAATAATTGGCGAGACCCGGCTTGCTTGTGTTTGCATGCAACAATCGGGACCTCATTGAAGTGCAAGGAACACACACAAACACAAGTTCGTCGCAGCGATCCGCGAGCACGCAAACTTCTCCACCGGTTCCCACTGAATAAGGTACTGTGATTTCCCGCTATCAACCCAGCCGAAACCCAGAAGACGAACTGCTCGACAAGCGGGAGATTAAATAAGCCAGCAAACTACAACTCCCCCTTCGCCTGAACAATACCGTCCCGACCCAACCATAACAACTCTTGTTCTTCCCAATTTTTTAACCACCAGCACGTATGCTCGGGCATTTAGTTTGCCTCGATGTTCGTTCTGTGATGGGTTTCGAGACTGAACCTCGCAAAAGGGCTCTTCTGTCTCAGTCGCTTGCTATATCGAAAGAAGATCCACGGCGTAACGCAGAAAACGGTGGCCAGACCAGCGAGAATCGTGCCCGCCAGGTTCGCATTCAAGCCCGCGTACAATTCATGCGCGATGAGAGGCATAAGCCCTGATGCGATGGCCCGCACGAGGGCCAAGCCTGAAAAGGCCGACGCTGAGTAAAGCAGGTAAGAGTCCGCGAGGTAGCCGCTGAGCGTGTGACTTGTCTCGTTCGCAGCGAAGCCCACGAGTACGAGCGAGGCTGTGGGTATCATCCAGTGGACGCCACCGACGAGTGGCGGGATGGTCCACGCGAACCATGCCAGGCCGATCGCTTGCGCGGGTGCTGCGATTGCGAACCCCATGATCTTATCCTCGCTTCAAGGAGGGAGTAGTCAGTATCTCAGACAGAACGAGGTGGGTGGGGCCGTAGACTCACGGCTGCACGGGGACTTGCTTGCGCTGGCAATCCCGGACGACCTTCATGTCCCAGAGGCGAGGTAAGAAAGTGAGTAAAACTCCAACAGCGATGGCGAGAAAGGGTAGCGAGGCCTGTGTCTTGGTAAAACCGAGCGAGAGATATACTATCGTCAGAGATTCGGTAAATAGGTATATCATACCCCACGACGTGGCCGAGATGAGTGCGACCATGATCACGAGAGGCTCAGTCAGCAGAATTCTCCCCGGTCTGACGACACTCATGCGGATCAATGCCCTCCAGTCAGGGGCCTCATCAGGATTATGCCAGCTCAGATTCTGGATGTCCGTCTCCTTCCGTACCCGTCGAATTGTGTTCTTGAGCAAAAGACTGGGCCTGCTTTCCTTCACGCCGAAGAGAGCGATGAACAAAACACCAGTGACGAGAGACGCACTGTTGAATATCCATCGCCAACCGACCGACTCCGAGATGTACGCCGCGTATACAGGTCCCATGCATAGCCCGATGACAGCCCCCGCGTTCCAGAAGACAATGATCCAGACTCGCCGTTTGGTGTTGAACATGTCTTCCACGCTGCCTGCTATGACAACTGACGGCACAGCCGAGGCCAGGCCCGCAACGAGGCGGCCGATGTAGATTGAGGCTGGAGAATGCGATACCCCCGTCAGGAGGCTGAACAGGCAGAACGCCACGCAAGATATCAGATAGGGGAGGCGGCGGCCGTAAAGCTCTGAGAAGGGCGGGACTAAGAAACCTGCGACCGCCTGGCCGAGCTGATACCTAGATGGTCGGATTTAGGGCACATGCGAGACGTCCAGAGATATCAACTCACATTAAGGTAAATCCAACAAGGGCCGTTTGTCGACTCAACCCATACTCGGGCCCGGCTTCTGTTGCCGCCACTGCCTGACAGAAGAGTCAGGTTCTCCCGTGCGACAAAGGTAGTTGGAGATGAGATGCTCTGAAAGGATCGTGCTGAGACTATAACGACGAGCAATCTTGCCTGGATCTATGCCGCTACGCCGCTCGATCTCTTTCGATCCGCGGGCCGCATCCGCTCATGATGAAGCAACCGGAAGGGTTGAACTCACTCCAGTCGTACTGATGACAGTGCTGGTTGGTGTCAATCTGTGTTCTGACAGCGGTGCCGGGGGCGCCGCAGTATCTCACGTGTAAAACTCAAAGAATATGATGACCACGGTGTCGAACGTCTTTCTCGCCGTAGACCAGTTTCTAGGATGCATTTCGCAGTTTCGTTGCCAGTTGATGAGGCCATCAGCTCGTCTTTCCACGCCATAGCGCGCGAGAACCGACGACTCGTCCGTCTCCTGGACCACATAGGAGTTTTTCTTATATACGAGTTCTTCTGAGCTACGCGTCTGAATGGTAGTCATGTTGACCGAATACTTCGAAGTAAGTCGTCTGAGACAACGCGGTGTGCCCGCACTCTTACGGAGAGAAAGCGACGGATTATGACGGCGGATGGGGACTGCGGAAGTCAAATTACCGGGACGTTTATGGCCAAGAAAAGAAACCCCGTTTCTCTTAGTCGATATTCCCATGGGCCAAACGACTTATAAAGATGTATCCCTCAGCTTGACGATATCACAGTCTTGAGAGACAGATTTGCCCCCAGATAGACATCTTATTCGCATGACCAAGACCAAAACGCTGCGAGTCGACCTCAGCTCGCTTACAACCAATAACTCCCAAGACCCATCCTAGGTCTCGCAAACGTAAAGACATCGCACCAACCCTCGATTCAGATGTACAAGGCGCGTTTGCTTATTTGGACTTCCAGACTATTGATAGGATTTGGGATGATGCAGGTGAGACCTTTGATGGTTACATCTGCCATAAGCACTTAGGATGATGCTCGTCCAATCGGTGTCCTTCGCCGCGGCCGTTCTCGCGATCTACCAGACCAGAAAAGAGTGTCGAGTCCGAGCTGGTGAGCTTTAATGACCTCGATTGGTATATGTCATTCACGCTTGGCCCCATTATACCCTGCCATTTTTGTGGAGGATTATTCAGCTGGGAGCGTTGTCATGTTTGACGTGCAGGACAGATGTGTCTGGATGTCAGAAGAACGCCCGAAGGATCTGACAGCGGCGGCGTGACAAGCCTTTGAGTCCATACTGTGAACGTTTCGAGGGGTCAGCTACGAGCACTAACCTCCTAGGGGAATTGTAATATGTCAGCAGGGGACGTATATCTATCGCAAGTCTCAGCTTGATATGCGGACCTACACAGGACGATGGTTTGCTTCCTTGATCGACAAGGTGTAATAGTATCGGCTTTGCGGAGAGTTGCATGTATCGTCAACCCAAGGCCATCAAGATCAGACACTAGACTCAAAAAGCAATGTCAGATGTCAAGACAAGGCCTGTCCTCTGGGGTTTGCCTCAGCAGACCGGCGCAGCGTTCGACTTCAGAAGTAGGGTTTTTTTTTTGAAAGAACGCCCAAGGTCCATTAAGTTTCTGTTGAGAGTCTTACACTTTGATGCAGGTGACGTGATCACGACTCCTTCCCAAGGTATGCTCGAGGCCATCGCTCAAACGACCCTACACGATGACGTCTACGGGGAGGACGTCACGACTCGGAACTTTGAACGAGAAATGGCCAATATCTGCGGCCACGAGGACGCGGCCTTCGTTCTCTCCGGTACCATGGCAAATCAGCTCGCTCTCCGCTCGCTGCTTCACCAACCGCCGTGCGCCGTCCTTGCCGATGCCAGCGCTCACATAATCCACTGGGAGGCGGGCGGCATTGCGCATTTGTCCGGTGCGATGATTCAAGGAATCCGTCCGATGAACGACCTCTACCTCACTCTCGAGGACGTCGAGAAGCATGCGGTCCTGACGGACGACGTGCACAAGTGTCCCACGAGGGTTATTAGCATAGAGAACACCAGTTCGGGTGTAGTGGTCCCCTTGGCCGAGCTGCACAGGGTCAAGGAGTGGGCTTCGGCGCGTGGGGTTGCTGTGCACATGGATGGCGCAAGACTGTGGGAGGCGGTCTCCACTGAGGCGGGAGGCGGCCTGGATGAGTTTGGTAAGTGCTGCGATGTCCTGACACTGGATTTCAGCAAGAACTTGGGTGCTCCCATGGGCGCCATGGTCCTCGGGCCATCTGAGCTGATTCGTCGGCTCCGACGTATTCGGAAGAGCATCGGTGGTGGCATGAGGCAAGCTGGTGTTCTTGTCGCTGCTGCCAGGCAGGCTGTGATTGAGAACTTCGGACTTGGTGTAAAAGATTGTAAAGGGGTATTGAAGAGTAGTCGTGTTCTAGCGGAGAGAGTCGGACGGATGTGGATGATGCGAGGAGGGCGTTTGTTGAAGCCGGTCGAGACAAACATGGTCTGGTTAGATCTCAGAGGATGTGGGATAGATGTTCGCGAGTGGAATGAGTTGGGTGGGCAGCGTGGTATCAAGCTTGATGGGAAGAGGGTCGTGCTGCACCATCAGATTGACGAAGTCGCAGTTGATCGCCTGGGCGCTGTGATGGATTTAGTGTTGCGCGTCGACAGCAAGGCAGAAGTGGAGTGCGCAGCTCCAAAGGCTCGATTATGAGCACGCCGAATATCAGTTAGGCATACTTATGCAGGGTTTCCTCCAAAGACACGAGGAGTTGGCGTCTTACCAGAACACCCAATGAACTAATATTTTGACATGAATGTGATAAGCTCTAAGAACGCTTCGGGGAAGTTGTACGGCGGAGATTTCTATGTTTTATTTTAGTTGCTAGACCGCTGGCAATGCATCATCTATGCGCTCGTATCGGGCTTGCTCTGCTCTGTCGGCTCGGCCTCTGGCTTGGCCTCCTCTGTGACAGCAGCAACCGGCGCCTCGGCGGAAGCGGCCGGGATCTCAACCGCAGTCCCAACCTCGGACGCCGGTTTGCTCTTGACGTCCTCGCCCTTCAAACCTCCCACAACTCTCAGTCCCTCGGCTCCTCTCGCCAGGTTGTCCAGCTCGCGCTTCCGTGACAGGCGCTTCTGCACCTCGGGTACGAGTGATTTCATGTCGACGAGCTCACCGTCCTTTTGAGGATGGCCCTCGGGCAGGCCCAGTTCCTTGATTCTGACAACTTGCTTCTGCACCTCATCATCTCCGAGGATGATGGCGAATGGCGTCGCATTAGACTCGGCGGCCTTGAATTGCGGAGGCAGCTTAGGCTTCACCTTGTACAGGAACTCGGCCTTGATGCCGGCATCCCAAAGCTTGGAGCAAACCTCCAGACGCTCCTTGATCAGACCGGCCTTTGATCCAAGGGACATGACGAAAACGTCGACGGTGCTTTGGGGTGCTTCGCTCTCGGCCTGCATTCTAGCCTTGGTGATGCTGAAAATTCTCTCAATCCCGAAAGAGACCTACAACGTTGTCAGTGACCATATGTTGCGTATTTCCAGACAGTGGGTACGTACACCAACGCACGGAATCTGGGTCTTGCCAGAAAACATACCGACGAGGTTGTCGTAGCTACCAGTCTGTTAGTTAGCCGAAAAGCATATGAGCAACTTGTAAGCTCACCGTCCTCCAGCAGCAACACTGCCAACGCCAACACTGGGGTCGTCTGAGCGGTCCTCGTCATCCTTGTCCTTGCTCTTGCTCTTCTTTTTAGACTTCACTGTTGTGTCGTCCGCACCAGGAGTGGCAGCAGGGGCTGATCCTTCCGTCACAACCTCATAGATAACACCTGTGTAGTAGTCAAGACCGCGGGCAAGAGACAGATCGAAGGAGACTCTGTCGAGTGCACCAAAGGCCTCCAGGTAGTTGAACAGGAGCTCTAAGTCGGCCATACCAGCCTTCATCGAGGCATTGGCGGCCAGCTTGTCATCCCGCTGCAGTTTGCGGAGCAGATCCTGCTTGCCCTTCTGGACAACCCACTCGCCAATCTTGTCGGCAACTTCTCCATCGAGGCCCTTCTCCTCGGTCATCTCCTTGCGCACATCCTCCCAAGGAAGCTTATCGAGCTTGTCGACGGCAGAAGATATCGTCCTGATCTTGTCAGCGGGTACACCGCAGACCTCAAAGATACCGTCGAGGATTTTGCGGTGGTTGAGCTTGATTGTGTAGTTTCCGTTCCAGCCAAGGCCCTCAAAGACCTCAACGACAATGCGGATAATCTCGGCGTCAGGGAGCATGGAGTCGTAGGTGCCGGCGATATCGAAGTCGCACTGGTAAAACTCGCGCATGCGGCCCTTGTTCATGGCGGGTTGATCACTGCGTTGAAGTTTAGCTTGCGGTCGACAAAGGATGCTGCAATTCGAGTGTATCGTACCGACGGTAGACCTTCGAGATGTGGTAACGCTTAACGCTCTGAATGTCCTTGTTCATGGCGAGCCATCGCGCAAAAGGGACGGTCAAGTCGTATCGCAGGGAGGTAATCTCACCACCCTGGTCGGCCAGGTCGTAAATGAGCTTCGAGTCTTCGCCATACTACCAAAGATGTGTTGGTTAGTACCATTGTCCGGCAGGAGGCCTGGAGGATGTGGATCGCGGGGTTAGCATGTACCCCTCCAACACCGTGGAGGGGAAGACACGCAGGTCGTACCTTGCCTGAAAGGATCTCCTTCAACTCGAAAACAGGGGTATCAAGCTCCATGCCACCGTGCTTCTGGAAAACATCTTTCAATTGAGAGAAGATCTTCTCGCGAATGATCATGTCCTTGCCGAACCCTTGAATCAAAACAAAGTATTAGTCCCGGTCGTACGATTCGAGGCGCAAAGGCGGCAGGGCATTGACTGACAATCCTTGGTGCCCTTGGGGGTCTTCAGCTCGAACTTGGACTTGGGCGCCATGGCAGCCAATTGTTCGTGATCGGATTGGCGAAAACAGTTCGACGAAGAGAAGGCGCGACAACTGGGCCTGTTCGTAGGCAAAAGAGGGGTTGGAATTGGGCTTTGAGAAAGAAAAGTCAGTCGGCGGACCGGTCTGGCAGACCTCGAGAAAATTTGCAGCTGGACCTTCATTCACCTGGCTTTTCTCGGGCTTTGCGCAAAGAAGGGAACCGACTTGAAAGGAAAGCGGCCCTGGGATCGTGGTGGTGACTCAATCGCAAGATCTGGAGGGGCCGAATGACTGCGACGAGTTTTGGGGGGGTTTGTAAGGTCAAAAACCGCTGCAAGGCTGTGCCTGAACCGGGATGTGCCCACTTGTGGGTTGTCCAATGACGTCCTCCTGCGAGTGATACAGATCCCTGCTCTTCTAATACCTCAGTACTCTTAAGGCTCTTCGCTGGCGTTCATTTTTCGGACAATACGTTAAATCTTTCTGTCAACCTCACAACATGGATTCCCATGCTCATTTGAACCAAATGCAATACAGGAAGATAAGCGCGAATTGAGCAAGCACAACACTCAACAATTTCGACTCTCACGACAGAGGGGTCACGCATGGACTGGGAACGTATCCCGACTTTCGGACGACACTGTGCCTACTTTTGTACCACTATGCTCTAGCCTTAACGGTCCTGGCATCGGACCAGTCAATCGGGAACAGTCGGCTCCGTCGAGCACTACCTAGTCCGAATCTAACAGGGGACACCGCACTGCAGGACGGAGAACCGGAAACGTTTGGCGGAGCCGGGGAACGCACCCCGCGGAGGCTCGAACAGCCGGGAGAACGCGCACGGCCCCGCGAATGACTCTACGTCATCCGCAGCTTTAACCGTGACCATCACCAAACGTCGACCGTCGATTTTATGATCTTCTACTCGCAAGCACATCCCTCACGTCAATGTTATATGATGGTCGGTCTTCAAGACGTTTTTGAGACAGCAGCGGCAGGGATCTCGACCAACAGCTGTCTACCACGGCATCCATGCCTTCAGACACATCCAATTCCTTCCTTTCTCCCTTTGCTTCTTTCTCCGATCGACCAGAAACCTTGGTAACAGCCAGTTTCTCTTTCCATCGCAGTCATGGAAAGACTCGCACCAACTCTCAATAAGGCAAGGTGATTTGCAATCGGTATCTTCTATCTAGTTGCTGCCTTTACGCAGGAGCGGATGTCGAGGTTTCGTCACATTTCTACGAGGGACATCGATTCCAGCAGGCGTATATGTCACGCCAGCGACCAGTTCAGACCAGCCAGACAATTCCCTGGCCGACCTAGCTTAGCCCCTGGCCTGCCCGGGTGTTGTAAGAAGCGCAGGTCGTTCTTTCTCATCACTTCCAGACGAGAAGACGTGCTTGCTCTGACCTAGATTATTCTGCAGCTCAGATGGTTGGCTTCAAACAGCGCCTCGGCCAAGCTGTCACTAATTTATGTAGCCTTTGACTTTGGTGTTAATTGTTCTTTTGTTCAATTCGTCGATATCGTCACGTCCGTTACTACTGCTCAAGCATTAGCGATAGCACTTCCCCGTTGGAAGTTGCAGTCGTGCAATCACTTACAAGCATACTGAGCTCCAAGCCGCCATATACTCTTGCCTTAAGTGTTACCTCGACGTCGATATTCAATCCTAGATGCACTGCGAAGCCGCAATTTTCTCGAACCCTTTGTCCTCCCGCATCCTCCAATTTTGGGTGGCCATGTCGCAGCGGTTGCGTCTTACGCTGCCTTCGCCTGCCCCGGTTTATATTCTGGCTGATTCTCCTTAACGGAGGTTCCTTGTCCGAATCGGTCTCTGAGCTTAAACGATCCGCCGCCTCTTTCAGCTCGTCGGGTACTTCCATGTTTTGAGGAGATGGCGGCACATCAAAGTCCATAGAAAGATCGATGCCAGAGTCTCGGTTACGATCATAATCCTTCGGTACCAATTCTGCAGCTTCTTGGCGGCTTATATCTACCTCGACATGCTTTCCAATGTGGATAAATGACGTCTGCTCAACAGGTAATGAGTCGTCGAATGGCATTGGACACCAGATAAATCGAGGGTCGGCGAATTGCTCAACGGAACTGTAGAGCTCTTTCGGCAGCCATACGATGCTATCACTCGACGTCATCTTCGTTTATCTTGAGCGAATGTGTTTGAGCGAATGTGAATGGTACAAGAGAAAAACAATCAAGAAGTATCCTTAGGAAAGCGCACGACGGCAATACATGTCCAAGTCGCTCCTGAAAAAGTCAGCAGGTGGTGGAAGGAGATCCTCCATCAGGAATGCAGTCCTCCGGGCTCAATGAGATTGCAGTCATTTCATCAAAACGTGGCGAGTATCGATAAGTCTTGACGCTCAAGCAGGATTTGAGGCTCACTCCGGGTATATTGAATGAAATCATGTATGGGTTGGGGTTGCACTGGCTCGCTCCGTGTGTGACCCAGACCTGGCTAGGCCCTCGCCGAGATCTGCATGCCGATCCCCAACGGGCCTCGAGCCGGATTTGGGTCCCCTTTTGCGCAAGGATTACGGAGTTGCAACCTGCACGCCACCACGGATTTCTTGGCTGGTTCTATGGCCCATTGCTATTGGGCGCAAGGACTGCCTTCAGGACATGGGTGAGTTGCTACCATTTATAGAAAGTTTTCAGGGTCTCACGACTGGTCCACCTCATGGGCTATAGGGCGCCATCGTTATGGGCTAGCTTTTGGTGATCTGTGCCTCTGACATTCTTACACCTTGGGTACCTTACCTTACCTTGGCCTGTCCGGATAGTCCGGACCACACCTCGATACTCGACTGGAGTCTTCCGCCTAAGGTCTTCCACAACATAGGAGTAGTGATCCAAGCAAAGCGCCTCCCTCAGAAGTTTCATTTTGGTATAGAAAAACAAAGTGTAGAAAGAGCTTTGCTTGAGCTTATGGGAGGAAGAAAACCGTGCTAATACGGTGTCAGTCCTTCCCCTTCTTTCCTTTACCTACGAGCACGATTGACTGAGAGGCTTGGTCATACCTTCCTCAGCTGCCTCTTTCTAGTTGCGACACTATTCTGACGGGCGAGAGCGGCCGGTGTAAGTCGTGGCTGCCGGTTTGCCTGAAGTTTCGCCGGGCCTGATTAGCTCCAACCTGGCTCTCAACAATCCCGACCAACTCGACTACTGCTGCGAGCTCGGAGGGAAAATAAACGATGAAAGAAGGATGATGTTTGAGAATTTCAGACAGCCGGTTATCTTCGATGTTGCTCATGGTGTATTGCAGATCTAACGGGCTGGTGTTCGATCCTCCATGGAAGTCTAGTACATATGTAAAAGCAGAAATCTGTGATCGCAAGTGAAGGTGTATTACGTTTTCCCTCTCAAGAAACAATCCTCTTGCCCTACGCAGTTCTTTCACAAGAGAAAGGCAAATCAGCTCACCAACCGTATCGGGAGTAGCATAGCTAGCTGCCCTAGACAAGCCCAGGGTTCAAAAAGACGGAAGGATCTTATTGTCGTATCAAATACGAACAGAGCACCTCATCTACGTACGCCCTGACATGTCGACACGGAATCCTGTCCACGGAAGATTCCAACGAGGGCGTTACATCAGATTATGTGTGGAAAGGACGTAAAGACCTTATTCAAATAGGGGCCGACCATGAGCGCCATCTAACGCTTTGGGGAAATTAAAGCAATTCAGAAGCCTGCCAAACATATTTAGAGCCATATTGGGAGCACTCGCAAGAGGTTGACCCACTACTCCATGCTTACGCTGCTCGCGAAACACCCGAGTCGAGTATATTTGATCGCATCGCATACTTTGTGGAGTATTTATAAACGACTCAGCAAGTGGCTGGGCACTCATCAAACTCGATCAGGAGGCACATGAGTGCGTTCTGGGTGACTTCAAAAGCAAAGTATACGTTGGGGGTTCTCGCGGCACATTTAATCGTGCGCGGTATTAGGAAATTTCTTTCCGTCTTACCAAGCCAGATAACAACAACTGTATCTCTTTGGGAGGCACCGGGCCTTTAGACGAAATACAGGAGCCATGGCGAGTTGACATGTCGTTTGTGCCTACCTTTCTTTTCATCGACTATGGAGACATGTCCTGTCTCACTCTCGGCTGGGTCAATCAAATTCACAGCGTTCTGCATCATGCTCCCAGACCTGAACCATACGTAGGTCCTCATGATTCCTCGAGCAAGAGCGAGGCCGGTGACGAGCAACAAATGACTTCTCTGACACTTGGGGTGGTGGGTGTCAGCACTATGAGTTGTCTCTCGTTTAATATCAGTTTTGACAAGCCGGGAAACTTGGGCGCTTGTGTGTGGGATACGGATGGTCGTATGGCAGGAATGATTGTTTTGGGGTGTGCAAAGAGCCCAAGGAGGGGAGACACGGATGTTACCTGTGTGACGCCGATGGTTTGGATTTGGGAGGACATGAATATGTGTGGTTTGGAGGCTTCTTTTGTGTGAGTAGGGTAATGGGGCGGAGCATAAGTTCGGGGATGCGACATGCATGGGGTGAACCACATTCTCCATTCGCATTTTGCATCTCCAGTATCCCGAACGACAGAACGCCAAAATCACGGGCGTTACGGACGATATCAAGTGTATGGTAGGAGTCCCGAAGAATGAAAAGGCGAAGCATTTTACAAGCACAAACCTTCCGACGCGCCGCACTCGTATGAAAGATGACTTCCACTCTTTATCAGGTCGCAACATCTTTTCCCTGATTAGTTCACAGACACACTTTTGCCTGGCCTCGGGGGCGCCTGCTACTGGAGGCCTACAGCGATCGTGTCCAAGTCGGACGCGTCCGTGTCTGTGTCATCATAAACAGAGACTACTGCCATCTTGTCGTCAAGTAGAAAAGAGAGAAGTAGAGACGAGATTCTAGAAGGTGTAGCATTGATGTTCCGCAAGGTGTCCGGCTCTTCCCAAGAAAACTCGTCCTCGTTGAAAATGCCCATGCGTGTCTGGCCCTAACGTCTCGTAGCAGAAATGTTTGTATTCTCCAATCGAGGGTTCGTTGGGAAACTCGGCCCAAGAGGCTGGTTTCCTGCTGGAATTTTACGCTGGTGGTATTTTCTGGAATTACCAGGGGTCGGAAAATTTGGCCAAATACGAATCGCGCTTCAGCTCCTCGATTTTGCCAAAAACAGAAGTGCACGACAAGGATGAATCAATTGCACAAAGTATAGTTGTGCAGACATGAAATTATGCAACTACCCGGGTATCTTCCTACATCGGCCCACCGTCGTCTGATGATGACGACGAGCGAAGCCCTCCGGCCTACCTAACATACACTCTTTTCCTTCGTTCTTCTCGACCTGACAATACGCCATAAAGTTGACCTCTCAACCTTACCTGTCTCTGCCCTTTATCAATGCTGCAGAACAATCGGCTTGCCAGATTCCCAATTATGCAAGCTTTCCTGGATATTGACCCAATACCTCAGCTTGACCGCCTCCCTCTTCGCCGTCTCGATGTCATCGTGCCGGAAAGCCTCCTCCAGCACTTCCTCGCTCTCGCGTATCCGCTCGTCGTTGGCAGTCCGCTGGCCCTCCAGCTCGCTTTCGTCAGTCGCTTCCTCGATCTCCTCACGCGCCTCCAGCACAATCATCAAGAGTTCCGGGTCCTCGACCTTGAGCGTCTCGTCATTGGCGACATCGACCCCGCGCAGCTGGAGGAGATACTGCGCCCGCAGTAGCGGGTTTGAGAGGGTCTTGTAGGCCTCGTTGATGCGCGCCGAGGTGGCCTCGGCGCGGTTCTTGAGCTCCGCCGGATGCATGTCTGGGTGTGCTTTGGCTTGCAGCCGGAGGAACTCGCGGCGGAGGGCGCGCTGGTCAATGGGAAAGTGACCTTTGGGCGGCGGACCGTCGGGGAGGGTGACGGGGAAGAAGTCGTAGTGCGTGGCGGGGGGCTTGCTGCGATTCTCCTGCGACGATGCGGTTGCCTGCTCGCTGGGCGCAGCTTTCGCTGGTCGGGCGAAGGATGCTGTCCCCGACATCCATCGTGTTTGACTTGAGATACTATGTGTATCTGATGCCCATCGCCTGCTGCGTGCGACCAGCGGCGTGCTGGTGAGCGGCCCCGTCCCAGCTATCCGGGACATTGTCGCATGGCGCTGGCATCGCTCGCAAAGACGAGCAACGTCTCGCGCGCCTGCCGTGATTGAAGTTCGCATAGTGACAGATTACTCTTGGCTCTACGTGATATTGGCGAAACGCAGCGCAAGTATTTATCCCTTGGCTGCCGAAGGTTATCGTCGAGTGAAATTGCCGTGAAGTTGCTCGACAGCAGAATTACGAAAATTGCGACGCCCCAGGACGAATAGATGACGTCCCCCGAGGCGGTACATTGCGTAGCGAAGCGGTCTAAGGTGGCCCTAGCGCCGAGCAGCTGCGCCGACAAGTCCCGAGGTCGGCGTGTCTTTGGGCTCCATAAATATATGTCAGCACGGTGCTTTATGATTCGTGGGCCGTCAGGTTCGCTCCCTCGGACGTATTGTAACTGTCCCCCACCCCAGATCAACCCCACCGGCCATGGGCTGGCTCAGACTCCGTACGGGGTAATTTACGCCGAATGACTGGCGACTTATTACGATGATGTTCCCGCTCGGGTTGTCATACACAGTGTTCCAAGTTTTTAATTTTATTCTTCTTTCTTTTCCCCAGAGGCTGCTGGATTGGACTCGCGAACTGCTGACACAATGTCCAAGGTATTTTCTGCTGAAGAAGGTCAGTCCACCTGTTTACTGCTAACCTAACGTAAACTCATTTCCGTGCTGACTCGGCTCGTAGTGGCCAAGCACAACACGGCAGAGAGCTGTTGGGTTGTGCTCTATGGCAAGGTATACGATGTGACCGAATTCCTCCCTTCCCACCCTGGCGGCTCGAAGATTATCGTGAAGCTGTCGGGCAAAGATGCGACGGACGAATACGATCCAATACACCCACCTGGTATCCTGGAGGAGAACCTGAAGCCCGAAAACTGCCTCGGCACTGTAGACCCCCAGTCTTTGGCTCTCCTGCAACCCGCCCCGGCCAAGACACAAGATTCGAAGTCAAGGGAGGGACCGCCTCGCCTGGAGACGCTGCTCAACATTGAAGAGATTGAGGAGGCTGCCACAAAGCTGATCCCCAAGAAGGCGTGGGCATACTACTACTCAGCTAGTGATGACTTGTGGACGAAGAGCAACAACAGCCACGTGTACAGGCAAATTCTGCTTAGACCGCGTGTTTTTGTTGACTGTACTCAAGTTGATACTTCTACAACAATCCTCGGTCACAATTTAGGACTCCCGCTGTTCGTGTCACCAGCTGCTATGGCGAGACTCGCCCATCCTGATGGCGAGCGTGGCATCGCGAAAGCCGCGGCCAGATTCAATGCGATGCAGTGCGTGTCAAACAACGCCTCAATGACGCCAGAGCAAATCATTGAAGGTGCCCCACCAGGCCAGATATTCGGCTGGCAACTATATGTTCAGAATGACAGGGCCAAGAGTGAAGCCATGTTAAAGCGCATCAATGCCATGAGGGACCACTACAAGTACGTCTGCCTGACGCTGGATGCTCCCTGGCCAGGCAAGCGTGAGCTCGATGAGAAGCAGCAATTCGAGGGTGCTTTCGAGGTGGAGTCAGAATCAAACTCCAAAACCGATGAGGCAAAGCGACCAGGCGGCGGTGGTGTCGGACAGCAGCTCTTTTTCGGAACGGCGGCTGATCTGACGTGGAAGACCACCCTGCCCTGGTTGGCACAGCACACCGACCTCCCGATTGTTCTCAAGGGTCTGCAGACTCACGAAGATGCTTACTTAGCGGCTAAGTACGCGCCGCAAGTAAAGGCAATCATCCTGTCAAACCACGGTGGACGTGCCCTGGATACTGCACCACCGGCTGTTCATACGCTACTCGAAATCCGCAAGTACTGCCCCGAAGTCTTCGATAAGATCGAGGTCTGGGTTGATGGTGGCATCAAGCGTGGAACAGACATCGTCAAGGCCTTGTGCCTGGGCGCAAAGGCAGTCGGAATTGGTCGTGCCGCGCTCTTCGGTCTCGGCGCCGGAGGCCAGGCTGGTGTTGAGAGAACATTCGAAAGTAAGTGATGCCGGTATTGATTTGACTATTTTCGGGGTCGCTAACCTTTGCTTAGTTTTGAAAGGTGAGATGGAGACATGCATGAGGCTGCTTGGCGCAAAAAATATCAGCGAGCTGGGTCCCAACTTTGTAAGTGGCACCACCCCAACTCAACCAAGGCTTCCGTGAGACGTCAGATGCTGATCACTGCCGCAGATCAACACTCGCCAGGTGGAGAGAGACATCTACGACGGCGAGCCTGGGCTTGAAAATAGGGTTAGCCTGTGGGTGAAGTCGAAGCTGTAGTAAGGACGGTCCCCAGGGCTTTGTTTACAACAACCGAATCGGAGGCCGATTGAGCCATGGAGCTTGAAAGAGGGGTAAGTTGTTGAGTGCGAGGTTAGGACGGCATTGTTTTGCCCGCGAAGCCCGATGTTTGGGTGACCCTTGGCGTCAAAATTGTGGGATTCGCCTCATGCTCGATTCAGGGTGTGGCCTGAATCTCGATATTCGAATTCGGACAAAGCATACCAAAATGGACGGGGATCGCGGAGTGGGCTGCGAAACCAGGCCCACGACAGCGTCGTACATTCCACAGACTCGCTCAGTCTGAGGAGTCTAGGCAGAGTCATACATGAGTTTGAAATGTAGAAAGTTCTGGATCGTTGTCTTGCGGCTTGCGGCTTTGGATATCAGTGGTGAGCAGGTATCGTCATCTTGTCACTGGCCGGTCTGACGTCTTGAAACGAAACCATCAAAGATTCTTTCGTCCTTATTACGGTTCCGACGTCGTCGCTTCGACTCGTACATCCGAGCGCCCGCCCTACCACACGGGCGATGGCAGACTGTCCCGGTGTGGTGGGCAGGGTGCCACATTTCTCGGTCAGTTAAAATCAGGCGGAAAGGCGACTTGAGACGGAATTACGTCTTCGCAGGCCACTGAAAGACTCGATAAGATCTGGGTTATGTCGGGTGAGAACGCTGAACTTTGCTAGGTTGTTGGAGGTACTCCGCGGCATACTTGGTGGTTGACAGAATCATAGCTCTCTAACACGGGTAGTGATGCTGTCGTGACGACCGTGAGCAACGACGGGTCATCGGATCGCAGGGACCAGTCAGCCTGTCTTGAGCAAAGTTTTCGATGAATCGGGGTTGTTCGTGTGGCGAATGGGAGTAATGGACGATATTTCCTTTGCTGTCGTTCTCGATGCAAGATTTGGGCGATGGCGTCAGCCGAAACTTGCGAAGGGAACTGGGGTGAGAGGTAGTTCAGGCAAGGCATCCCGCGTGGCACAAGAAGGCCGATGAAGAGATATCGGCTAGGTCTGTAAAGTTTAAAAAGTTTGTTTAGAGCAGTAGCGCAGACAACATGGTGTCGAAATGAGTATCCCTGCCATTGTGACTTTCAGGGTAGCTTTTTGCACCTTTCAATAACGAATGACTGTGACTTCAAGAGAATGAGGGTGAGGTAAGGTAGCGGGTTCAATGTCCAGCTGTAGCTCCACTAACTGAGCCGACATGTCATTCGTGTCGGATCTGGTTGGCCGCTTTTAACCTAAATACCTAGCGTGTGATTTCAGTGGGTATGCCTCTTTTTGCAACCTTTCTGTCAGGGACTCAATGCCTTGTGGTCCTTCGGTCTCCGCTCTCCCCGCCGGCACCCGTTGTGCCCAGGCTGGGGTATGCAGGGGTGCCTCCGAAGGTGGGCGGGCACACGACGAGCAACCTATTCAATGTCGGCTGTCCTCGCCGTCCTGCAAGCGCAGCACATTGACTTGATCAAGCACTTCATTCCTTCGTTTTCGCCCCCCCCCTTTTTTTTTTCCTTTTTCGTGGTGGGCAAGCATGCAAAGGTGGAAAATTTTGGCCTTCTGCGTCAATTCTCCGAGACCAATTCGAAAGGTACAGCCAATCCCGAGCTATTCTCAAACCATTCCGGCACCTTGCGTTGTGCCTCCCAAAAACTTGTCTTGTGGTGCCACTTCCCGCTAAACCTCCGTCCTGGCTTGGCAACTTAAGATTCGGTGCGATCTGAACGGCATACCCTGGTTTGAAGACTTTGACATGCTAATTGGCTTTTAGGCTGAGCCCAAGAAGTTCGCCAGTGAAGCGGCGAGTACCGCGAACGCCATCAGCCTCAAGACGACGATGCTCTTATTGGACAGGCGAGGATTCCCTCTCCAACGCTAGAAGCCCGCCGGACCAGCCTAGCAAGTGGTGGGCAGATGCTGGCAAAGTCTCAACGTCTATTGGTTTAGTTGCCTTCCGGACGAGCTTGTTTCAGGGAAAGGAGAGAAGTCATTCCGCTATTTGCTCCGTTGACACCGCACGTATCTTAAGTGCTCGAGCTACGAAACCAACCACACTTAGACGACCTATCATGAGTTTGCAATTGATATCGCATTAGCATTGTCTTCAACGCAGCGACCAACCCGCGTTGTCGCCCTGCTCGCAACTTGTCCCCCAGCCATGTTGGCGACCCACGCCCAGCTAGGATTGCGACTCTGCATGTTAGCTGGCAAAGGGCCACCCCAGCTCTCCTCGACACGCACCATGCGGGGCAACCGCTTGGAGATGGTGTCGACATTGTTCTCGGCATGCCACCCAATCTGGAAACGCTACCCCGGCATGCCCTTGCAAGTCGACCGCTGCCAGCCCATCCATCCGAGACCAGGCGTAGATTTGGACGTCAAGTTTTCAGACCTGACAGCTTTCAATCTGCTTCAGTCATGCTGTGCCATCTGACTGGTCGATCCGCTTTCCTCGTTACGCAGTTGGGCTGAGTATCCGTTCGATAGACACACGAATTACGAAGGCTACATTCACATTGCATCTGCCTCGCCATTACACCGTCCATCCACATGAGCTCCCATGGACGCTGGCCACAGACACTGTCCTCATGGACGCCCAGGTACCCACGCCACAACAACTTCGGACTACCCTGTTTACCTACCGAGTCGGGGCATCTTAGTCGAATGGGCCGAAGGAAAGTAAAGGGTTACATGCTGGAATGGTTGTGGACACGAAGATCTTGAGCTATAGCTGCCGTGTGATGCTTTAAGGGTGCCTGTTATTTCCCGGCATCCCAGCCCTTACCCCAGAAAGCATTTCTCGATCTCTGTACTTAAGCACCATTGGTCCCACTGACCTCCCTACTCCTCGACACCCTGGGACCAATCTGTTCAGCTGTCTTCGAGACGTTCAGGCGGACTATTTGCCCCTTCAACATACTTCTACATCGGACAGTTACGACAACTCTCCAGCTATTGTACCAGACAACCCATAATACGCATAGGGTGACTCAGACAACATGGGGGACAAGTACGGTATTTCCCATTCCGAGAATGCCATTGGCGGCGTGAATTCTGGAGGGAGCGGAAAGAGGAAGACATGCATGAGGCACTGCGCGAGGTTTTGGTGGGCGTACCTTATCCTCCTCATTTGCATTGTCGTTCTCGTTGTCCCGTTGATGTGAGTTTTTGGGATCAGTTCCTCACCCGTCACTCTCTCTGTATGCACTGAGACTAACCCTTGCCATAGCATCTTCGTTGGTGTTCCCAAGATCGCGCAACACAAGCTGGACCATGCCGAACTCATCGTCGACGGAATCACCTTGTCCAACACGAAATCCAACACTTACACCATGTCCATCAACTCAACGCTGAAATCGGACGGCTCGGTTAAGGCTAAGATCGAGCCATTTGAAGGAGTTATGTACCTGGAGGATCTCAAGCCGCACACGCCTTTCGTGACCATCAATTTTCCCGAAACGAGGTCTGTGAAGATGCAGACGGTCAACGTGAGCCAGCCAATCCAGATCCAGGACATGGCAGCCTTCACCACCTTCAACACCTGGTTTCTGGCCAACGAGTCCGTCAAGGTCACTATCAAAGGCGACACCCACATCAAAGTTTCCGGAATCAGCAAGAGATACCCCGTCACGTTTAAGAACACTGTTACCTTGAAAGGTACGATCAGAGTTCAGCCCCAATTCTCAAGTCTGAAAGCTAATGAGATTTAGCCCTCAATGACTTCAAGGGACTCAAAGTCACAGAGGCCGACATCTCCCTTACACCTGATGCCCGAGGCGACAACTTCCGCGGAAGAGTTACAATCCCCAACCACTCTGTCATCACCCTCGAGATTGTAAGTTTATGCAGTTCATGCAAGCCTAGCGCTGACACAAATCTTCGCAGGGCAATGCCTCATTCTCCAACATCCTCGACAACGCGGCCATTGGTACCGTTTTCATCGACAACCTTGTGCTTCACCCAGGCGATAATGACGTTGCTATGCGTGCCAACATCTCCCAAGCCCCTGTGCTTAAGGCTGTACAGGCTAAGCCCGCCTGCGAGAATGGCGTCGTCGCTTTCGGACTTCGCGGCAAGGACGTTGTTAACGGCGGTGAGAGGTTGTCGTACTTCGCTGACGCCTTGGCTGCTGGCACCGTTGCCACTGACATCGACGTCGGTGGTGCCCTGAAGAAGATCGGAGTCAACATCACGTGCACTGCCTAACACAATTCTCCATCAGGCGGGAGGAAGACATCGAAACATACACAGGAGGCAAGGTATCTATTTGCAGGTTGGATTAATGGTTTTACTTCTGGACTGGGGCAAAGATTGACGAGCTACGAGTGGAAAACTTCGACACCTTGACCTTCTTGTGAGCGTACGATACACAACGAAGCTTGACAGGCGTGGCTGAGATAGCTGAATCATGATACCTGTTCCAAAGTTTTCGCCTTTACTGTGCGAGCCTTGACTGCGATTCTCTGTCTAACCACCAAAACTGGATAGAGTGACACCATGATGTCAACTCATTCAAGATTAGCTCTATTTTTAACGCCTTTAAACTCAGCTCTACGGCCCGTCATCTGTCTTACATGACGCACATTCAATAACCTGTCGTCTAAAATTCGTCAGTCGGTCCGTGTCCCGGATGCCATCCGTTTGACGACACGAATGATGGCGCACACCCTCACTTCAAGAGCACACGGATGCCATCGCCCTCAACGCTCAGGGGTATCACCGTGTCATTTCCTATTGTCTTCTCGCCCATTATTAGACGCCTCAAGATGAGCCATCCAATCCACGTGCTAGCCCAGCAGCGACGCGCGTCTCGGCCCAAGACATCTGAGACGTCTGTAGAAATCTTGCTCCTCTTTTTTTTTTTAGAAACACCCAGGCGGCGGTAATGATGAACCATGTAACCCAAACAAGCGTCGTTTAGACTATTTCGTACTCCATCCGGCACCAAGGCTGGAAGACCGTCAGGCGCCTGCTCTTCGCTTCCCCGGGCGAAGGATATTTCCCTGTTCTGACGGAGCCGTCGCCTCGTTACCGGTTAAGGCGACTTCGGCAGCCGCAGGCACGAACTCGACTGGCCCGCCAGCCCTCCTCAGCCCAGCGCGCTCGGCGCGGACCTGCTCCTGGCTTTGACGCAGCGCCGTCCTACTCGCCCATTCGGGCAGGTTCTCTTTTGAAGTCGGATCCCAGATCTCGTGGGGCAGGGTGGTGGCGTAGCCGGCGCGGCCGTCGAGGTCGACGAAGCCCATGAGCTTGTCCGTTAGACTTGGATTTCGCAGAGCGGCTGACTGAGCAAGCTTGGCGTTGAAGTGGACGCCTTTCTTCTTTAGTTCGAGGAATTGGGTAAATTTTGTTTCGAGAGCGGGGATTGGAGAGCCCGGTGGCGAGGGGGGGATGTCAAAGTTCGGAACCGGAGGAAGGGTCAGGTCCCGGAGGAGGGCGCGGGAGGCAGTATAGGGTGAGGCTGGGGCCTGGCCATCGTCGGCTTGCGATGAAGGCTGTTGAGGCAACTGAGCTTCCATGGGTGGTAGGAATGGGCCTAGAGGGACTGAGTGTTGTTGGACTGGGCCGATAGTTATATTGTCTGATGGGGATTGCTCTCGGGGCTCATGGTTTGACGCTGGTGGTAGTGAGGGATCCTTGGTAGAACCTGAAGGGGGTTGTAAGTAATTACCTAATTATCTCTACAGATCATGAAATCTTACTTGAATCGGGATTGTGTTCAGAAGTGGACTTTTGGGGAGCTTCAGCCTATCCCTCATGACTTAGTAAACTGATATGCTGTAACCAGTGGGAGTGAGTGAGTGAGTCTATGTGTGGGTGTACCTTCGCAGCAACGATATCCTGAACTTCGTCATCCTCGTCACTGCTAGCATATGCGACCAAGCCAGCCATATTGACCGAATTGGAATTTTCAGACGATGGTGAAGGTTACGATGGTTTTGGGCTGGGAACAGATGGTGTTGATTAAACAGAAGCCCAGTTCAGGTGAGGTACCTAGGGGTGGTTGGCGCTGCTCATAAAACTGACTTATCGATTGGCTGGAAAAGGTGGGACCATTCGACAAGGTCTGACCTCACGCCTGGAGCAACTTAATTATCACGTCGCGATCTTTTTCCGCCCCTACCCAAACTTCTCCAGCCGCATGTCATCAATGTTGCTATCCCAGTTCGATTGATTTGCGTACGGTATTCTTTCTCACACCGTCATTTTCAACCCTCCGCGAAGCTAACCGAGCTAAGCATCAGTATTGGTGATACCCTCAAGCGACAGACTACGCAGGTAGAGGGGAAAAAAAGCCAGAGTAGCTCTCACCAAACGTAGTATCTTGCTGAGAGTTCGAGACCTACAACATGGCTCGGACCAGGGACTCGCGCTCACCATCGCCTGCAGGAAGCCAATACAATGCGAGACATCGCCGCAAAGATGACGACAGGGACAGGCGCGACCGGGATCGCCGCGATGACGGACGGGACTTCCGTCGTCGCTCGCGGTCCAGAAGTCCTGTCGACGTGAGGAGCCACCACTACTATGAGAGACGCGATGCGGGGCATTCTGACAAGTACCACGAACAGCGCCGATACCGAGACCGCGACCGTGATCGCGGCGGCGACTCCTATCGCCGCAGGGACCGCTCTGTAGACCGACGAGACGATGATTCCTATCGCGGAAGCCGACGAGACAACGACCGTCACCGGGAGCGCAGGAGGTCTCGTGACCGATACGCCGACAGAGACAGGGACCGGTCTCTTGACAGGCGGCGACCCCGCACCGAAGGCAGAGACAGAGATCCACGCGCGCGGCGCGATGACTCTCGGGATAGAGCACGCGCAAGGCGCGAGGGCACGGCTGATTCCCATCCTCGCAGCAGGCGAGAAGATAGCCGCCCGCGCGGTGCGGTGCCCGCAGAGAGCACGACTACTACCGGTAATGAGGTATGCAACTCCCGAGGAACAAACGGAATCAATATGCTGACATGTCTTCGCAGGCTCCTAAGCCAAAGCCTTCCCCAGCACAGACCGAAGCTGACAAGAAGGCCGAACGACTCGCGAGACTTGAGGCGTGGAAGAAGGCCAGGGAGACTAAGGCGAGCAAAGAGAATGAGGTTAATCCAAGTCAGACTAGGAATCTCCTCGCTGAGATGGACAAGAAGTCCGTGGCGTCACCGACTACCGCCTCGCCTGCCGTGGCTTCGCCTGCTGCAGCTTCACCTGTGGTTGCATCCCCTGCATCAGCCTCGCCAGCCCCGACCAAGGCCCCATCTGGAGCCGCGTCGCCGGCTGTGCCCTACGCTGGCAAGTTTGATCCCAAGGCCATTGCGAAGAAGTCTGCTTCATCGCACAAGCAGGCCGTCTCAAATGGCGTTCTGGGCACGTTGGAGGGCCGACCTGAAAAGTCAACTGCTGCCATCGCACAAGCCCCAAAAGGTATGCCGACCCTTTGTTGCAGAAATGGGCACGCTAACAAGGAGTCCTCAGCATCGGCACTGCCCGCCAACCGTGGGAACATTGGCGGTTTTGGGTTCTACAAACAGAACGACGCCGAAAAACTTGCGAAACGCAAGCTTGACCTTGATGAGGAGGAGGGAACGAAGAGGAAACTTACGAAGTTACCCGCACTTCCCCTCGAGGCTGATGACACCCCCTATGCTGATCAAGATGAGGACGACGAGTCTGAGGGTGGCAACGTCGCTGAGACTGAGGAAGAGGCCATTGCAGCTGCTCGTGCTGCGCACGAACGCCGAGAAAAGGAGATGCAAGAAGCTCAAGAAGCCCAAGAAGAGGAAAAGCCCGACATAATCATGGATGACGTTCCCACGGAAACCAACGGCACTACTACAGAAGAAGCTCCCGCAGATACCATGGACGTTGAAGACGAAGACGACGTTGACCCTTTGGACGCCTTCATGGCTGACCTGCGAGACACGAAAACCAGACCTGCAGCTCCTCAGGCAAGTACATCATCAAAGAAGGTACAAGAGCCAGAGGCGTACTTCAGTGACGATGACTACGCCTTCAAAGCAGAAGACCAGGATCCCAACGCGATTCTCACGATGGCCGCCAAGCGCAAGAAGAAAGACATTCCTATAGTCGACTACAGCAAACTTGATCTGCAACCTATTCGCAAGAACTTCTGGGTTGAGCCCGCAGAGCTCGCTGCTCTCACCGAGGCCGAAGCCAACGACCTACGTCTGGAGCTCGATGGTATCAAAGTTTCTGGAAAAGACATTCCGAAACCCGTCCAAAAATGGGCCCAGTGCGGTCTTACGCGGCAAACGCTGGATGTCGTCGCAGACCTGGGGTACGAGAAGCCAACATCTATTCAGATGCAGGCCCTGCCAGTAATCATGTCCGGTCGCGACGTTGTTGGCGTAGCCAAGACGGGATCCGGTAAAACGGTTGCGTTCCTTCTTCCCATGTTCCGTCATATCATGGATCAGCCGCCCATCAAGGACACTGACGGTCCCATCGGCCTCATCATGACTCCCACTCGAGAACTCGCGGTTCAGATTCACCGTGACTGCAAGCCTTTCCTCAAGTCAATGGGTTTGCGAGCAGTGTGCGCGTACGGTGGTGCGCCTATCAGAGACCAAATCGCTGAGCTCAAGCGCGGAGCTGAAGTTGTGGTTTGCACGCCTGGTCGTATGATCGACTTGCTGGCCGCCAACCAGGGTCGTGTGACGAACCTGCGCAGAGTCACCTACGTCGTGTTGGACGAGGCTGATCGTATGTTTGACATGGGTTTCGAACCCCAAGTTATGAAAATTTTCGCCAACATGCGGCCTGATCGGCAAACCATCCTGTTCTCTGCGACGATGCCCCGCATCATCGACTCTCTTACCAAGAAGGTGCTAAAGTCTCCCGTGGAGATCACTGTTGGTGGACGCAGTGTGGTCGCGTCAGATATCACGCAAAAGGTTGAAGTCATACCTGAAGACGGCAAGTTCTTACATCTTCTAGGACTCCTTGGTGAGCTCTATGATCAGGACGAGGACGCCCGCACTCTGATCTTTGTTGATCGCCAAGAAAAGGCAGACGATCTCCTCAAAGAACTTATGATTAAGGGATATCCCTGCATGTCCATCCATGGCGGTAAAGATCAGGTCGATCGTGACTCGACGATTATTGATTTCAAAAAGGGCATCGTTCCTATTCTCATCGCGACTTCCGTTGCTGCTCGAGGTCTCGACGTTAAGCAACTAAAGCTGGTTGTCAACTACGATGCCCCCAATCATCTCGAAGACTATGTCCATCGTGCTGGACGGACCGGAAGAGCAGGCAATAAGGGCACTGCAGTAACCTATATCACCGAAGAGCAGGAGAACTGCGCCCCTGGCATCGCAAAAGCTCTGGAACAGAGTGGCCAACCTGTCCCTGCTCGTTTGAATGAGATGCGCAAGGCTCATAAAGAGAAGGTCAAGGCAGGCAAGGCCAAGGACACGTCTGGCTTCGGCGGAAAGGGTCTGGACCGGCTTGACGCTGAGCGAGAAGCGGCGCGCCTTCGTGAGCGCAAGACGCACAAAGCCGAAGGTGAAGAAGACGATGTCAAAGAGGACAAGGAGGATGATAAGGCTAAGGACCCTGCGTCTGCCATCAAGTCAGCTGTCTCGGCAATCGTACCCCGCAGCACCAACAAGCCCGAAGGCGAGGCGAAGCCCAAGGATGCGCCGGCTGCTGGAGGTGCCGCTGGTGGTAAGAAACCTCTTGATGCAGTTAGTGCCGCCATCAGTGCCATCAACGAGCGACTCGGCAAGGCGGGACAACTTCGTTCTGGTCAGCCCATCGACAACAAGGGACCGGATGCCGGCGCTTACCACGCCACGCTGGAGATCAACGATTTCCCACAGAAGGCCAGATGGGCTGTCACAAACAGAACCAACGTTGCCAAGATTCTGGATTCTACCGGCGTGTCTATCACCACAAAGGGAACGTTCTACCCGGCCGGCAAGGAGGTTCCTCCTGGAGCAGAACCCAAATTGTACATCCTTGTTGAGGGTGACACCGAGGTCTCGGTGGGCACCGCTATAACCGAGCTGACCCGACTCCTCAGCGAGGGAACGATGGCTGCAGCCACAGCAGACAGCCGTGCCCCTGCTTCCGGACGTTACAGCGTCGTTTAAGCATATTACTCAGGTCAACCATGCCGTTTCGTTGTAGTATAGTGATATAGTGTCTAAGTCGGCTGTCGGCGTTGCGGCGTTTTGGGATGTGGGGCGGTTGCCTTTACGGAAGGCGGATGAAACAAACGCGAGGGCACAATTTGAGAGGGCAAATTCTCAGTCGGTAGTTCTGGTAGAGTTCAAATATTCAAGAATGGTTCGAAGCCAGTCTAAGTGTCTACCTGAAGTAAATGTCTCGAATTGTACTCGTCCTCCCACGCTAACAAATAAAGCAATCGCTGAACCATGTCATAGGCTCTCTGTCGTCGAGTGCCGGTCATTAGTTGCGTCGATACCGCATCGATGAACTACGTATGTGTTCCCTAACGCTTGATAATAGGTATTATGGGGGGAGCACCTCTGAACCCCTCGGTATTCCCATTCCCTCCTCTTTCCCCTCATCGTCTTGGCGACGTTTAGTTAAATGTTCTCGCCTCAGCGGCAGCGTCGGCATCGCGCTGCCTCAGTTGCTGGGTGCTGGCATCCTTCAGCAAGTCGATTTGCGTCTGCTTCTTCTGCGCATTCAGTTGCGAACTCAGCTTTCCGGTCGACTTGTTGGCTGCTTTTGCTCGGGCCTGGCATCACGTCACAACATTAGCAAAATCTACTTCCCCTCGCACCGATAGGCGTTTCCTTGAAGCCTTGGCGGGACTCACCTCAGCCGCCTCGGCAGCCCTGCGTCGCGCCTCGTCTGCATCGGCGTTGGACCGCTCTCCGGAGGTGCTACTGCCGCCGCCCAACGTCCTCGGGGGTCCTCCGACCCTCGCGGGAATGGGCGCGGTCTTGGGCTGGGGAGGGGGTGCGCTGCCGAGGGGACGGCCCGGTGAGGAGAAGTTGTCGTCCCCCTTCTCCTTGCCGCAAACGGAGCCCATAGTCGCACGTCGTTCGGCTGGCTGGCTGGCTGGCTGGCTGGCTGGCTGGCTGGCTGGCTAGGGGTATACGTTCCTTTATTCGAATGCACGCGACGAGACGGTTTCCGGGAGCGCGACTCAAGCGCGGCGACGGCGACGACGATGGGCGGAGGTCTGAGGTCAGAGGCCGTGGGGGGTTTGTATGTTTGGAACGGGAGGATTCCGGGGAGGAGGTCGGTGCGGATTACGGTGAGTTCGGGCGGCGGCGCCCGGATACAAGGTCTAGGAGGGACAATTGGTTGAAACCGTTCTATTCACCCAGGTTCTACCTATTCGAGGGCAGGTGCAGTTGCGCAATAACAATTGCAAGAGTTTGCGTTTCGAGAAGGAGCTACGGGAGTAGGAGAAGACCGAAAGGGTGGGCGTCAGTCTTCGGCGGGGATCACTTTCGCCCGGGGACAGAGCCGCCGGAGGCAATCTCGTCCATCGATGTGAAGCCAAGACTGCGACAGGAGGTTCAACAACAGCTGCGGCGCGCCGACCTTCCCTTACAAGGGAAAGACCCTAGCGCCGTTTGGAGGTGTAATAGCCGGCAAGAGTTCCCGTCATGCTCCTGACCCCGCTCTACTGCTTAGCTAATCTCATAGTGCCTGGAGAAATCACGAAGGAATAATCCAAGAACAATAATAATAAGCAACAATACTAACAGCAACAACAGGAATAACAATAACAGCAATAAGATTATAACTTACTAGTAAAGCATTAGCTAACTCTCTCTGATCTAAATACTAGCCACTATTGCTATATTTCCCCGCTGTAATGGGTATAACCTTAATTAACCTAATCAACTTAGTCACACTCTACCGACTCAGTTGATACATTCTAGGTTCTTCACAATGCATTCTTAGTGTAGCGGTTATCATCCCAGCCTTCCATATCCGAGAGAGCTGGGGACCGGGGTTCGACTCCCCGAGGATGCATATTTACTTCCCAGTATATTTCTTGTTGTGTGTCTGATTTTGATAGTAGACGGGCCCTTTTTGTTGCTATTAAAGTCGTTTCCTGAGTTTGGTGTTCTGCGAGAATGATCCAGAGCGCGTGCGGCAGCCACATGATGACTTACCAAAGACTCAAAAAAAACACTGCACATATCGCACGACTTTCAGCGAGATAAAACATGGAAAAATCGGATTCAACCCTTTGATTCAGCATGTCCTGCCTCAACTCTGGAACAAGTTGCAATTGGACTTCTAATTCGCAAATGCAAATCATCCAGGGCGGAATCCCTTCGGTAACCAAGATAGTACAAGCCCAGCACAGCCCGCGCGCTAAGATTCCTAAACACCGCCCCCAACGCAATGGGAGCAGTTGCCCGAGCCGTTTCCAATCAACAACCTCGACCATTCCATATCACCCCCACCACCTACTTACTCCCGTGAATTCAGCTCGCTTGCAGCGTGGTGAAGTCTGCCTCGGCGATTGGTGCACATCCATCATTGATTCATCGCAAGACACCAACACCAAAGCCGCTTTGGGCCGCGCTGTAATGTTGTCAAATTACCCAGCCGGGGCAGAATCATCCTCCCCGGAGAGCCTCGCATAGTCATGAGGCTCGAAAGAGAGCTGCTATCGGTTGTTGATCATGGCTTGGTCTCGTGGTCGTTGGTTCGTTGTTGCCGCGCAGAGAGTTCTGCATTGGTTTGGTGGCTGCTTTATAATTCGCTGTGCCCGCTTACCCTGCAACGCTTCGTGGGGAGCTGCCTTGTACACCGCGATGTTTAGACGAGAGCTCATTTATTGTCTCATTGCCTCGATCGTCGTCGTCTCTTTGCCGTGGTATACCCAACAGCATTGACCATCTCATGTCTACCACAGCGTCGACCTTTGTCAAGATGACTACGTCTTCAGACCTGCATCTGCAGCTAGAAGAGTACGCCGGTTTCTATGGCGACCCCTTGCTCGTGTTTCGAGATACGGAGGTCAAAAGGAAGCCGGTAAACAGTTATTCCAAGGGCAAGGGCAAAGCTCTGCCTGTTCTTTTTCCTGTCGAGGAGTCGAATCCTCGGGCGCCCAACAGTGATGCCAACGATGAAACGGACGAAGATGTTGAATGGAAAAAGTATAACCCTCCAGCTGCTCTCAAAACCGCACCGAATGTCACCGACAATATCCTTCTCGAGATCCTGCACTCCTCTGTTGAAAACATAACGACGAGGATCGCCGAGGAGATTCTGCAACGTCAAATCGAGGAAGCAAAGCGACGCCAGGACGCAGACAACGTAGGAAAAGAAGCGGAAGGTGGCGCGAAAAAGCCTTATCTTCCCGTATCCATGCTTCCGTACAATCCTGAGCTTTCGACTGCGGATACACAAGAAAGCAAACAGGATTTGAAGCTCCTCCCGAGACTTGCGGGCAACGGCGAAGGCAGTTCAGCCGTAGGTCTGATAGTTCTGCCTATCAAGCCCAAGAAGAAGAGCCGTTCCGCCTTGACGAGAATGCTTCAGAAAATCGGTGACAAAGAAGGGCCGCTGTCGGCGAGGAACCCTTTCAAGTTTGGAAGCAACTCGAGCAAGACAAGCCTCGAGGGGAAGCCTGAGGGAAACAGCACATCCTCCGGCAAATTGAAAAAGACCGCTTTCGTGTAAAGTTTCCTATTCCTTCTCTCTGGTGCCCACAGGTGCTAACTGGAAATCAGTGAGTGCGTGTCATGCCTTGAAGATTTCTCTCCCAAAGATGTGGTCAAGGTTACATGCCACTGCTACTGCCACGACTGCTTCGAACGGCTCATTGCAGCCGCCGTTCAAAACGAACAGCAATGGCCTCCAAAGTGTTGCCTCAATGAGATCCCATTCCGCACGATCCTCCGATACGTCTCTAAAGACTTGGGAAAGACGTACAAGGAGCGTTCCGCCGAGTGGAAGGTCCCGGTCAGCGAACGCATCTACTGCAACCAACCCGACTGCAGCCTGTGGATCAAGCCGAACCAGGTGAACAACCGAACGCGGGTTGCGTGCTGCACGAATGGCCACTTGAGCTGCATCTTCTGCCACGGCCCGCAGCACGAGAACTCGGATTGTCCGCAGGACCACGACATGGCGCTTACCAACGCTCTCGCGGCAGACGAAGGCTGGAAGCACTGCGCCAAGTGCAAAGTGCTCGTCGAGCACCTGGAGGCCTGCCAACACATGACCTGTCGCTGCGGACACCAGTTTTGTTACGTGTGCGGGGCCAAGTGGAAGTCTTGCGAGTGCTCAATGGACCAGCTGCATGCTCTCAAAGCCGGCGCGTCGAACAGGAGAGAGGAGAGGCGGCGCAGAGAGCTCGAAGATGAGCAAGACCTCCGCGACGCCTTGCACCAGATCGAGGAGTTTGAGCGCGAGGAGGCCCTGAAGGCGGAGCTTCTGCGACAAGAGATGGAAGAGCGCGCACAGCGCGAGCTGGAGGTGAGGGTGCAGCTGGAGAGCCTGCGGCGTTATGAAATTGAGGTGAAGTACCAGCAGATGCGAGAAAAGCTTGACCAGCTGCATGACCTCCAGGAAGTCATGGTCCGGTACCAGCACGACAAGGAGGTCGAGATCATGTCTCATGAAGCTTCCGCGACCACGGCTGAGCTGGTGTCGAAGCAGCATGCGGAGCTGAGGGAACTCTTCGAGGCGGCTCAACAGAAGCTTGCAATCAAGGAACAGGCCCTCGTCAACGAGTACAACTGTCGCGTCTTGGAGGAGCAGAAGACGGAGGACATCTACAAGCGGCAGTTAGAGAGCTTCTTCGCGGGCAAGCTCTCGGCTGAGGAGCGCGTTGAGGAGCAGATGAGGAACTTCCGCATGAAGATGGATCAAGGGTGGCGCATGTGGAATAAGTGGCGTAATGACGAGTACACCAGATACAGATGGAAGATAGAGGAAGAGCGGACGATTCGCGAGGAGGTCATGTACAGTATCAAACAAAGGCATGATGAGACTCTGAGGGAGAGCCAAAACGAGCTCAAGAAGAAGCAGGCAGCGGAGCTGCAGTGGGTGCCGCTGGTGGTCGCCGAGAGGACGCGAATACTGGTTGAGATGGAAATCACAGAGTTGGAGGACGGAGCTGGGAGTTTTTCCAACCGCGAAGAATCTCTCGTTGAAGAGGGCGAGATCGTCACAGACACGATGGAAGATGCCTCTATTGGAATTGCCAGTTGACAGTTATACGGCGGCCTGGCTCTACTGGCTATGGTCGTCCTGATTTTCTGCCATCTACCTCGACGTGTAAAGTTGTAAATACAAAGACCTGGCGCATGCTACTGCGCGTAGAACTCCCAACTCCTGAGCCACGTTCCCGAGCCCGCTGCTTTCGCTTTCCCGAGCAGTATCTGGGAAAAGTCTCGAGTTATCCACGTACTGCTTTTATTCAATCCTGACGTGCCATCATGGCGCCCGATTTGGTGACGAGGAACTCCTCCAGAGTTGTGGGCATTCCAAACCCAGATCCATATCCACTTCCATTGTTTCCGGGAGTCACGGGTGCATCTGACACCAGAGAAACCGTGTTCTGTAATCATTGGTTACCCCGGAAGAGACACGTACCAGGCAGGATTCGCACTTACCATTCCAAGAACGGCGGCATCCAGCCGCTCAAACATCCTCCCGAGCCGATCAGAGCTTTTCGTAAAGACATAACCAGCCAGTCCGACTGAGGCATCGTTCGCTCTGCTGACGACCTCGTCCTCGGTGTCGAAGATATACAAGCCAAGTATTGGCGCGAAAATCTCCTCTCTACACATGAGCATCGAATCCGTCATGCTCCCCAGAATAGTCGCCTCCATGAAGTACCCGTCGCCGACTTCCCTCTTGCCCTTGCCAAGCAATGTTACAGCGCCCTTGTCAACGGCATCCTTACATAGCGCCTCGGCTTTGTACAGCCCGCGAATCGTCGTCAAGGGGCCCAACGTTGTTTCTCGAGCCATTCCATGACCTGTCTTTAGTTTCTCCGCCTCTTTCACCAGCCGTTCTGAAAAGTCGTCGTATACCCTCCGTTGCACATAGCACCCGTTTGGCGCAATACAAGCCTGCCCCGCGTGCCGCCACTTTAGTGCTGTGAGTTCCTTCGCGGTAGTCTCCAGATCTGCATCATCGAAGACGATAAAAGGACAGTTCCCGCCCAAATCGAGGGATAGGCGCTTCAGATTGCGCGTACAAGTCGCCGCAACTGTCTTTCCCACACGTCGACTCCCTGTGAAGCTGACGGCTTTGACAAGTGGGTGCATACACAGTGCCTCGGCGATGACGGGAGTATTGCCAAGGCTTGTTGTTATGATGTTGAGAGTACCTGCAGGAAACCCCGCGCGGTTCGCGAGACATGCAAGAGCCAGGGCGGAAAACGGCGTCTCGGACGACGGCTTGACGATTACGCTGCATCCCGCAGCGATGGCGGCCGCGGATTTGCGGAGGGTTAGTGCAAGGGGGAAGCTCCAAGGTACCAGGGCAAGAACGACTCCGACAGGTTGCTTGAGAGTGGCAGAGCGTCTTCCTTTGAACGTACTTGACGTAGGCGTGTCATTGCTTGTTAGTGGAGTACGCGGAGTGACTGGAGTGTGTGGCGGGAAAGGAGAGAGAGGAGAAGTCGGAAAGGTAGGTACCGGAACAATCGTTTGCTGGAAGCGCTCGGCTTCGCCTGCAAACCATCTGACCAGACCGGCGCCATGATCGACTTCTGCCAGAGCCTCGTGAAGCGGCTTTCCTGTCTCATGGACAAGAATCGTGGCCAAGTCGATGCGAGCAGCGAGAATGAGTTGACACCAAGCTGACAACAGGCGAGCTCGTTCACGAGGCGAGGTGTCCGTTGATAAAACCTGGAACGCGGTGTAGGCGGACTTGACCGTCGGGCTGACATCATCTCTCGTAAAATCGGGACAAGTCGCCCAGACGCGCCCAGTACCCGGATCAAGAACGGCACAGCGTTTCTTGCTGCGAGATCCAACCCATTCATTATGTACGTGACACTCGCAGTTGAGGAGGCCCCTGTCTATAAGGTTGAACGGAAGTGGCAGTAACGGCGAGGGAGGAGGGAAGCCATTTTCCAGAAGACTATGCCTTGGCTCGCTGGAATTGTTGGCACTTTTCGTTGTAGATGGGGGAGAAGAGTTGCTCGTCGTCGTGATGACACTGGTAACAGGAGAGATAACTGCACTGGCCATAGTAGGGGAGAATGACACCTTTGGTCGATGGGAGAAGTCTTCCCGACCGGGCTGAGCGATTGAAAGCCTCCGCATCGGAACCCTTTGAGCGACAGCCCGGGAATGCGGGGAATCCTGTGCTGTGGTGTGCAGAGAGACGAGATGTCGAGAACCACAACACCACGAAACTGGCCGGCAATAAGTGAACCAGAATGAGGGGTCGCGTGTTCCCAGGAGCAATTCTGCCGACTCCTCACCTCATTGCATCAATGCCCGACTATGCAGTAAACTTCGGGTAATGACCCGAGGTCGAATGAAATGAAATGGGCAATCTACTATAGTAGAGAGCTCACATATTTTAAACTCAGCCCCTAGGCGTCATCTGAAGCTTGATGTGATGGTGCAGCGCAAAGTCTTTCTGGGCCCCTGGCATACACGCGGCCCAAGCTCCGATGTACTTTCCCCTCCCTTTTCTATCCTGCCATTCAATGACAAAACGGGCCGCCCCGGTCTTGCTTTTTGGGCAGTCTGTGAAGGGTCCCGACATTTTCCTGGATTATGATCGCCCGGGAGGCCGGTGCGACACAGAGAAGGCCGAGTTTCATCCGAGCACGGTGAACAGGATCTTCTCACCTTAGGAGTGTTCCACGTTCAGGAGGGGTAATCGTTGGTGAGGGAAGGTTGCACCGGAGATTTGGGTGTCCCGTGTCATCCCCGTCTGAAGGGAATGAGGCCTCCAGAGACGTCGGTGCGGTTAGACGACTGTAGTGCGAACTGAAACCAAGGTTGTATTTTATTAAGCCGTCCAGATTTGAGCCACCATGATGATCCTCGCTAACGTGACTCAAACAACACAATGGCCTATAAAGCCTAGTAGTAGGAAGTGCTTGCGCTTCTTGATTCAGGAAAGCCTCCTGGGGGCCCGGCATGGCCCTTAGCCTCATCATCTGAGCTCAATGCATCTCCATAGTCATCCTTCCTCTCAGGCGGGGCTCGCATGGCATCCAGGATGCTACGATCCAAAACTGGGGGCTGGTACGGCTTGAGAGTGTGAATCTCGCGGCCAGATGGCATCTGAGCCAGCAATGGTCCCACTGGAGGAATGATCTGTACGTTCATCTACAGGAATAGCAAATCAGAGTCATTACGTCCCTTGCGAAATACGAGCATCACTTACCGTGTCGTTGAGCTTCCGCCACTTGACCTCAAGGAACTCAATCACTCTCGTCTCCTCAACCTTACCACCGTCTGCCCCCCATGCCTTCTCTTTTTCGACTTTGCGCTCTTCGCGTTTCTCAGTCCACTCTTTTTTGAAGCGGCCGAAACCAGACCCCTTGGCTGAGTGTTTGGAGTCTACACCGAGTTCTTGTAGCCCAGCCTCCAGCCATGCAATCGCCGTGCCAACTTGACCCCCGATCTCGGCATCGATGCCGAAGAACCGACAAGCCTTCGCACGACACGTCCTTCGGAGATCTTCTAGGTAACGAAGAAGACCTTCATCGATCTTGCTGGAGCCCCGGCCGGCAGCCTGGCAGAGGGAGGACGCCTGGGCGGCATGCTCTGCAGCGGCAAGGCACAGACGAGCAAAGAGATGGGCGCGAACCTTTGGGATATCGGGAGCTTTGTACATCCATTCTCGGTCATTTCTGTTGCGGTCCTGGTTAACAATTGCCGGGTAAGGGTCGTCCTTCAAGACAGCGAGAAGAGTTGCCTCTGCAAGTGCGAGAGAGGACATTGCCCGAAGGGTCGAGGAAGAGACATCGCTGCAGGGAGGTACCATCTGTATTCTCTCGGCTCGAATTGCTAGCCAGTCATATATCGATGCGGCATCCAACAAATACTTAGTGGCTGTCTGGATCGCCCCTGTCCGTTGTTGAGCGTCCAAGGTTGCGCCTGTTGTTACGAACAGCGGGTGGAGAGCGGTCCGGGCTACCAAGGTGTATGAGTTGGCCAAAGTGGACATGGTAAAGGCAATCTCATAGTCGATAGATTGAACCTTTACTCTTGAGCGCTCGCGCCCGGGTACTGCGTTGTCTGAGAGCGTTGGTCGCCATTCGATTGTAGGCAGGGAGGTAATACTGAGTCCTATGCCATCGCCAACCTGGGAGTTCGGGTTAAGTCCGGCGTCAACCGCTAAAATGTACGGGATGTAGCCATTGAGAGCTCCAATGACTGTGGAAATGTGTGATGACTGCGACGTTGCTGGGAGACGCTTATGCTTCTTCAGAGCATCTCTAACGACCCCGCGATATGTGCTAGCGCTGAGGGGCAATGAGGGATGTGTATCGCTGGTAAAGTTGGAGGAGAACGAGAAAGCCGACGTTGTTGGGAGAACAAAAGGAAAAGGCATAGCTAAAGGGAGAGAAGCTACGACTGTAGAAGGTAGGTGAGGTTACGTCGTCCAGGTCGATGAGAGAGAGACGATTGCGGATGGTAATTTAGCCACTAACATGGAAGTGGTCAATCAGACTGCACCTGCACCACCTAGTGACGTTGGTTGTCCCGGATTCTTTAGCCAATTGGGCCTAGTCATGTCGACCCCAGACTCGGCTTAGTCACGTGACTTTCGCTGGCATTCCCCTAGCTGGGCGAATACTGATAGGTGAGCTTCAGATTCGGGAAGGCCTGCCTAGTTGTAGAGGCATCCTCACAAAGTCTTTTGAATTCAGAGGTTTTAGATCTTCCAATAATGTTGCTGTATAAAATTGGAAGGATCTTAACTCTCAAAGCATACAAAAGAATAATAATATCTTCAGCAAAACTAAGCAAAAGATTGACCTATTATCACCAACAGAAATAGTTCTAGAATTACTCATTCATAACCAAATCACTCTCTTCAAAGATAAACAAAAACACTTGTCTAAGCTCATTATTGGCTCTTCAAAGGTGAGGTCCATGGGTAGCTCAAGACAACAAACGGCAGGTACATGGCGATCTGTACCTTCTTTTAGCGGCCCGGGATGTGGGGACCTTCCAGCTCAGCACACCTCAGTAATCCCACTATTGATTGTCGTTAACGCGCGACGTGGACCCTTGAATTTCCAGTGGCCTGTCATAGGAGCTCAACAATCAACTCAACACCTCTCGGTAACCACCCATTCTCACAGCAGCTCATGCCGCGTCCTACATTCGTCCCAATACCGATTGAGCTGCAGCAATGATGAGTCCTTCGCCCCATAAGTCCCGGCACAGGAGAGGCAAGAAAACTGGCGGGAACGGCGGAGGAAGCAGCACCAACACCAGCTCCAACAACCAGATCTCCAAGAAGGAGCGCCTCGTCAAGGTCCCGATCTTCCCCTTGGCCTCTTTCCTGTGGCCTGCTCGAGGTTCTGTGTCACAATGGGAGGTTCTGCCATTGATACTCATGGTGGTCGGCCTGTTTCGATGGGCAGCTGGCCTCTGGGGATACTCAGGTACATGAGCTCTCCGATAGCTTCACTTTTGGCCAGTCTGCTAACTACTCCTTTCGCTTTCCAGGTTTCCAACGACCTCCCTTATTCGGTGATTACGAAGCGCAAAGACACTGGATGGAGATCACGACGCAGATTCCCGTCTCGCAGTGGTATTTCCATGACCTTCACTGGTGGGGCCTCGACTACCCGCCCCTAACGGCATACCACAGCTGGCTCTGTGGCAAGATCGGAGCCTTGATCGACCCGACCTGGTTCGAGCTATACACTTCCCGCGGATCCGATGACCATGCACTCAAGATCTTTATGCGCGCAACGGTCATCGTCTCCGAGTACCTCATCTACATCCCCGCCGCCGTAATCTTCGTTCGCCGCTTCTCTAGACACAGTGGCGTGCCGACGTGGACTGCATGGATGTCTCTCGTTGCCATTCTGCTGCAGCCCGGCACCATTCTTATTGACCATGTTCACTTCCAATACAACACCGTCATGCTTGGCTTCGTGCTGGCAAGCATGTCAAGTATGCTGGCCGGCCGCTACCTCTGGTCAGCCGTCTTCTTTGTCGCGGCACTCGGCTTCAAGCAGATGGCCCTTTACTACGCCTTTTCCGTCTTCTCTTTCCTTCTCGGCAGCTGCTTCTTCCCCTTGAAACCTGGCCGTTTCATTGGAATTGCTCTGGTGACCGTTGTGTCATTCGCTCTTCTGACCCTACCTCTAGTTTTGGGAACGCTCTACGACGCTCACCGAGGTATCGATGCTCGGCCTGACTACGATGGACCGCCGCCTCCTCTCCCTCTGTTCCCCTGGTTGGCCGACGTTCTCGACACCAATGCGGTTTACTACCCCGTGGTCGAGCAACTCGTACAAATGGTTCACCGCATCTTCCCCTTTGCGCGAGGACTTTTCGAGGACAAGGTTGCCAACTTCTGGTGCGCTCTCAATGTCGTCATCAAGCTGAGGAAGTACCCCTCCGAGCTTCTCCAGCGAGGCGCTCTTCTGGCTACGACTGCCTCCATTATACCGCCCAACCTCATCCTCTTCTTCCGCCCCCGCAAGTCGCTGTTGCCCCTCGCTTTCGCGACCACCGCATGGGGCTTTTTCCTTTTCAGCTTCCAGGTTCATGAGAAAAGCGTGCTGCTCCCTCTCATGCCCATGACCCTTCTCCTCGCCGGCAGGCAGGGACTGTCGCGGGATGTCAGGGCCTGGGTCGGATTCGCCAATATTCTTGGCACTTGGACTATGTTTCCCCTCTTTAAGCGGGTGGACCTCAGCGTCCCTTACGCCGTTCTCACTCTCCTTTGGGCGTACCTCCTTGGACTTCCGCCCACCTCATTGAGCGCCTATTTCCAAGAGGATCAGTCAGCTTGGAAACAATGGGCGACATTCCTTCTGCACGGCGGCTTTTACGTTGCCATGACTGCATGGCACGTGTTCGAGAGTACGGTTGAGCCTCCTACAGACAAGCCTGACCTCTGGGTCGTCGCAAATGTAGGGTTGGGTGCGATGGGCTTTGGGATTTGCTACTTGTGGTGTCTGTCGCAGTTGGTTGTGCAAAGCGATATTCTTCCGACGAGAGGAAACACAAAATCGAAGGCCAAGAGCCAGTAGATATGGCATTCAGCTAGCAATGGCTGTGTACATACTAGAGACCTCTTGAAAGAAGGTCATGTAATACTAAAGAATGCAAAATGAACACTAGTCACAAGGGGTGATGATGTGATAGGCGCTCTTGTGAACAACGTGAGATACTTTTATAGACCGGTACAATGCTAGTCCACCACCTGGCGATGCGAATATCTAGAAAGAGCTCATAGGAAATAGGGAACCTCTCGTAATTACTAACACCATCCTACCTCTTATGGTCTCTTCCTAAGCCTTGACAGACACTCGCATTTCCTCTTCTTTCAAGCTCAAGAAACCTGCACGAACGCTCTCTTCTTAACGGACCGGCTCTCATCGCCATCGTCCCAGTTCTCGTCCACGTAGTCCTTGACGCTCTTCTCCTGGATCTGCATGCCGACGACTTTGAGCGCAGCGATGTTGAAGCCCATCTCGTCCTTCTGGCGCTTCAGCGCGGCGCGAAGGTTGGCCCGGATACCGTCGAGCATACCACGCATGGTGCGGCTCGCCACGATCTGACGGTGGTGCGTTTTGAGCATGAAGAAGAGGATGCGGCACGTCAACGGAACGTTCATGGAGCGCTTGGCAAAGATATTGAGGAAGGTGAAGAGCATCGGCACCGTCGAGAAGGGAAGCACGAGCAACGCGTCGTGCAGCGCAGAGGCCTTGATGCGGCTCAGCACGCTCATGACGTGTGCCTCGGCGGTGATGTTGCCGAGGGCGATGAAGATGGGGTTGCGCTGGGGGAGGGGCGCGTGCGGGTTCGTCTTCTTGGCCTCCTCGTACTCCTTGAGCAGGTTCAGGTCGGCGATGCCGATCTCGAGGGCCTCGGCGATGCGCTCGCCGGCCATGAGGGTCTCGACGGTCTGCTTGGTGGCGGCCCCGACCTCGCCGTCCTCGTCCTCAGCGTCTGGGTCGCGTTCGAGGGAGGTGGTGAGGGTCTTCTCGTAGAGCTCTTCGATTTCCTTTTCGCGCTCTTCTTCGAGGAAGATCTGTTCATCTGTCTCGTCCCAGACGCGAATGGACTTGTCGTGGGCGGCGGTGACGAGGAAATTGCCGGCGTGGCCGACGGCCATGGCCCAGACTTCGCCGTGATGGCCGTCGAGGCGCTGGATCTGCTCGAACTTGTCGCCGTCCCAGTACTTGATACAGCGGTCCTTGGAGCTGCTGAAGAAGTGGTGGCCGTTGCCGTCTGAATTGTGGGGCACGAACGCAACCTGGAGAATACTGTCCTGGTGGCCAAAGAGGGCCTTGTGGCAGTCACCGAAGTCGAGACCCCATATCCTGATGTTCTTGTCGGCGGAGCTTGTTACAATGAGCTTGCTGTCGTATGAGATGTCCATACTCAGGACGGGGAGCTTGTGGCCGTAGAGGTTGAGGTAGAGCTTCAGGCTGTCGGTGAAGAAGATCTTGACGGTGTTGTCAAGGAGAGAGACGGCAATGTACTTGGCATCAGGGGAGTACCGCACACAGAGGATATCATCAGCGACCTTGAGCGTCTTTGATTGGACCAGCTTGAGTTTTGGTATTGTGCGGGTGGTGCCCAAAACTTCCTCTTGGACGATCTTAAAGTCCCAGAACTTTGCAGCCTTATCGGCGCTTCCAGATACCACGGACTTTCCGTCTGGGTGCACTTGCAATGACCAGATGGCCCCCTCATGAGCAGATACGCTATCAAGTAGACTTGCAGAAGCGACATCGAAAAGCTCCAACTCCCCGGTTTTGGTGCCGACTATGACGACTTTGTCACCCGGCAAGAAAGCACAGCACAAGGCATAGCCACATTCGAAGGTTCGAATGCACGCTTGAGTCTTGATGTTCCAGATCTTGAGACTACCGTTCGCGGCCGTCGCCAGCATCTTGTCATCAGAACTGAGTGACACGGCACGGACGTCTGTCCTGTGTCCCGGAAGATCCACTGCCAGCGATCTTGTATACTCGGGCGTCTCGTCCTTCTTTGACTTGGTGCCTTCCTTTATTGATATGCCGTAGTATTCAAGCTGATTGTTCGTCGTTCCAACCAGCAGATTGATCTCCTTGCTGCCGCTGGTAACGGCCCAATCCACGGATCGCACCTTGCCGCCTGTACGGACGATGACGTAAGAAACGAAGAAATCGCTGGCATCGGCGCTCGAAAGGTCGTTCGCCGCTTGTTCGTCGCCCTCGGCCGCACCTTCATCCTCCGCCTTTCCCTCCTTGGCCGCCTTCTCGCGCCTTCTTCTGCGCTTCCTCGCCAAGGATTTCTTCACTTCTGCTTCTGACCTGATGCGCCACACCTCAACGGCTTTCTCAGTGCCGTGTACTGCAAAGTAGTCGCGGCGGGGGTGGAAAACCACTTCGGTGGCCTTATCCTTATTTTGGCGGAACAGAGTTCCTCTTTCGTGCAGAAATTTTGATTGCGGTGCATCGACCCGGCCCTTCAAGGAGGCTAGTCCTGCCGTGTCCAAAAACCATACTTTGAGCTCTCCGTCGTTTCCGGCCGTGACGCATCCGCTGTAGTCTGGCGAGAGTCCCAGAGCCCAGCATTCTCCGTTCGTCTGCGCGATGTGGGTTTCGATGCAATGCCTTGAGGACAGATCCCAGAGCTTGATCAAGGAGTCTTTGCCGGTCGTGAGCAGGTAGCCCTCCGCCGATGTGTCGCTATCCAGCACCATTGCGTTTGTGTCCTCCGCGTCCTCGACTTGAGCTTCCGGCTCGACGAACTGCAAACCGGTGATTTGGTCCTTGTGTCCCCTCAGCTTGAACTGGCCGACCTCAGCGACCAGGTCCCAGATGATAACATCGGTGTCCTTGGAGCCGGAGGCCAGTCGCACGCCAGACTTGTCGAAAGCCAGCGTTGTGATCGCAGACTTGTGGCCATTGAAGTTGACAATCACCGTTGCGATCTTGCTATCCCAAAGCCGAATGCTCCCATCTTCGTACCCAACGGCGTAAACATCCTTGTCGACCTTGCTTTGCGCGATCGCGGTGACCGCGACAGTGTTCCTTTCGTCTCTCCACCGGTTCACGAGTTCGCTCTTCTTGATATCCCAACACAGAACTTCCTCATTTGCGGCGACGATTGCCTGTCCAGCACCACTGCCAGCTCGACCAGGGGCGTTCCAAACAAGGTTCGATGTGTTGGATGCGACAATGCCGAAAGACTTGCTGTGCTCATACTTTCTGTGATGACAACTGGGTCAGCCGCAAGCGTACACAGCTGAATCTTTGCCAACTTACAAGTATGACTTGACCATTTTGGCGGATTTTTGGCGCCAGCTCCTACAATGCTTTGCGACAGAAAAAGGCCCTATACCTCGCAGCGGCAAACAACTTTTTACCTTATCGATAAGAGAAGTAAGTACTGTGGGGAGGCACGGAGCTAAGGTAGAAGTCATCACGTGCCGAAGAGGTACTCCACACGCTCAGCCACCGAGCTCCGACAGCACTGGGTGTCTGGTCGAGCAAGCCCCACCAGAGGCATCATCAGCTCAACTACAACAGCATAGTAGAGAGACATTGGCAATTGGCCGCCGACAAAATGCTTCTCCTGGACTATCAGAACGTTCTCATCCAGTCGGTTCTCACCGAGAGGTTCTCCGGGTACGCTTCTACATTTCACGAGCTTCTCTATCTCGGGCACTAACTTCCGAGGCAGTGCCCCTCCCGCCCACATCGACCAGACCGTCTCCGACTTCGACGGTGTCATCTACCACATTTCCACCCCCGAGACGAAGACCAAAATCCAGCTCTCGATCCAGATCAGATGCTACAAGGACCTGGTGAAGTACGGCGCAGAGCAGGTGCTCCAGAGGGAATACGGTCAATATGTGGTTCCGCCTGAGCCCGGATACGACTTCTCGGTCCTTATCGACCTCGAGAACCTTCCGGCAGAGAAGGGTCAGTACTGTCGTGCACGGGAAAGCTTTTTAGCTGATTGGACGTACAGAGGAGCGAGATGCACTTATCATGAAGATGGCGCTACTGAAGCGCAATGCCATGGCCGCGCCGTTTGAGGCCGCCTACGAGGAACACTACAAACTGAAAGAGGAAGCATCCAAATACACTTCTGAGGAGGCACCTCAGGGCGTTCAGGAGGGCGGCGACGTTATGGCTATCCACTACCGCGAGGAGGAAGCTATCTATGTCAAAGCCAGCCACGACCGTGTCACCGTGATTTTCAGCACGATATTCCGCGAGGAGACCGACCGCGTCTTCGGCAAGATCTTCATTCAGGAGTTCGTTGATGCTCGACGGAGAGCAATCCAGAACGCTCCCCAGGTGCTCTTCAGGAACGACCCTCCTCTGGAGTTGCAGGGAGTTCCCGGAGTCAGGGACACTGGCACCGGTGAGATCGGATATGTCACATTCGGTCAGTGACTGTGGTGATGCTGTAACGAGATCATGATGCTGACGAACCTAGTTCTTTTCCCCCGTCACCTTACTCCTCAAAGAATGCCCGATTGCATTTCTCACATCCAGACATTCCGCGACTATTTCCACTACCACATCAAGGCATCCAAGGCCTACATCCACTCGCGTATGCGCAAAAGGACAGCAGACTTCCTCCAGGGTAAGCAGTTACATGCCCATGTGGAACGGACGTGGCGACTGATCTAATCTAGTTCTCCGCCGTGCACGACCAGACAGCGAGGAGAAGGAGCGCAAGACGGCGAGCGGTCGCACTTTCAAGGTGCAGGGGGCGTAAATGACCTGGAAATGTTGCCGCAAGGCGTATGGTTTTTATTTAGCAAGCGACGCTGTCTAGAAGTCCAACCCGAGAGAAGCGTCACTTTTGAACAGGCGCAATATCCATGCAAGCGATGCGCGATGAAGCTATTCAGAAAACTGCACAGAATTGGTGGAGGCAGTCAGACGGTAGGAAGTGAGAAAAGAAACTACCAGATTTATGACCAAAATATTCTAGCAAGCGTGCACAGCCTTGGCGGTCGGGATCTCAAAAAGCTCTCGCGAGGCAGCCAACCAGACCGAACAATAGAGTAAGCCGTGAGCAAAAAAGTAGTTAAGTTGAGACGGAGAATGGAGAAACCTTACCTTACGCAGATGATACAGGACGGAGCCTAGCGGGCAGCGTTTTGGGCTGTTTCACGGCGCGGCTGTTGGAGGTGGCGGATCGACGTCTCCTTCCGACCTGGGGCAATACTACTCGAATTACCTTGGATTAAGAGCAATCTGACCGAGTGTGGGCGGGGACGAGTCAAGCTAAAGGGCAATCTGATGTATGGCATGTCATCACAAAGTATGCAGCAATTTTGGACGACAAAGTGTTGGCTACGCAATGCATAAGGGTTTATCGCTCCCGAGACTCATAATCGTGATACCCAGGGTGTAGGGACAAATTTGGGTTGGTTCTTTTGTGCAACCTTTTCTCTCCAATAGAATGCTGTGCAATCGGCAGCTTTGGATGATTAAGTGGTGATGGGTCTATTAAAGTAGATACGGTAAGTTGAGAGTTAAGCGGGGGGATTCGCCTTGAATGACAGCGACGATCCAATTGTTGAATATTAGTGACTTGCGTTACATGCTGGCTTTGCTGCTAGCAAACTGAGCTTCTTTGTGGCTCATCTCTTTGTCCAACGTCACTCTGATAGCAAACAGAGCCAGCGAAGTCAGTGATTTTTAGTCGTTTGACGAAGACACGATGCTAATAAGCTGATTTGTACTCGGCCAACGCGGTCGGCAGGCGCAGGCCTCCAGCCCCGACGTGGGTTTCCCACCGAGCGAATCACCATCTCTGGCTCGAGTCGCGCTATGCTCGTGTAACTGCCTACAGTACGGATAACCTCGCGTCTGAGTTCGTACTTTTCCTGGAAGCTTACTCCTCGGTATGATGGCTGGTCAAGAGAGCAGATGTGGCTTGTTGCACTTATGCAGCAGTTTACGATACCTCAGCCGACTAATGAATCGCGAACTAACTTTGCCGTACACTGCCGACGACGGCGAAGGCCGGGATACACCCCCCGGCCAGAAATGGCAGTGAGACCAGATGGGTTTGAGAGTGGACCACCACAAGTCCCCGTCACCTCGGACGACAGAGCATGCTTGGCGTGCTCAAAACACGTTTGCCCAGCACTGTAATGATTAAAGCACGGCATTCTGTCGTCGCTCTCAAAATTAGCCGCCCCTTTACACCTACACAAGCATCTCAAATATTTTAGGTAAGGTAGGTAGCGTATCAAGGGCCCCATTGTTACTATCCTGTTGGATTTCAGATGACCCTAGTAACAGTGGGGGCCCTGACACGCTAACATTTGAGATGCTTGTGCAGGTGTAAACCTTCAGAAGGTGGTCCCATGCAAGGTAAATCGGTCAACAGCGAACCAGACGCGAAGTCACAAGGTTTTGTCTGCTATCCATTGCGCAGGCCATGCGCAACTTACCTACCTAGGTAGCTTGATGCAAGGTCCTAGTACCTTACCTGAGGGGACGCTACTACGAATTTGGCTGATATGAATGGAGAATTGTGAGATGGGCCAGTCAGGGCGCGGCATTCCCTGGGCGAACAGCAAATAGACAGTGGACCTGACACCTGCTCGTCCAGTCCCGGCGTCATTTGATGCAGGACGGACGTGCACTAAAATAAGACGGGTTAGGACTAGACCTCGCCGTTGTCAATCGGCCGCCATCTGGAGAATAAGGAGGCTGGAAGGAGAGAACAACTGTTAAACGTCCGTGGATCTCTGGTCCCTTCAAACGTTTATCGTAAGGTGGTCGTAGTTTCTCCTATTTCCCTTGCAGAGTCGTGATCTGCACATTGTAATACCCAATATACGCGGGAGTAGGAAACAGCCCGTTAACATTTTCATTTTATTCAATTTAGCTTCTTGTCACTCTTTTAGCCGAGTGTTGCTACCCAGCGCTTCCAAATTCACACCTGCCGGCTGTAAGGTAGCGCTTGAGGTGAAAGGTGAAGTGGTCCCGGGGAACCAGAGTGCACCTGAGACTGTGTCGGGACTGAGGCACTTTCCTTCTTGCCTTTCTTTCTCTCTCGCTCGACGACGACGACGCAGGACTTGAACCATTCCTCGACGTTCCCACAGCGGTACATCTCTGTCGCTCTTTTCAATTACTACTCCTCAAGCACGGGTAGGTCGAATGCTCTCTTGACTTGTTGAACCCCCGCCTTTGACCAGGCCATTACCGTGACCATCGGCGATCAGAGTTCATTGTCTGACATTTTACCCCCCATTGCAGTCGCCCGCACACACGGCTATCGTGGTTCCCTTTCTCTTTCCTTCGATTTTATCGGAAGCCTTGTTTAACCGTTTCGTCAGTTGGTCTATCTTCGTCGCTCGGCCAATCTTTCCCGAATTTGCGACGACAGGCACCGCAGCGAAAGAAAAGAAAAAGCAAGAAAATAATCTACCGGCCACCCGCAGCCAGCACCGTACGACTCCGAACCCTCGTTTGATCTGGAGGAAGGAAGCAACGAGTGACAAACGACTGGCACTTAAGATTGGGGGACAGCCAACGCCTTCGATTTTAATCGTCGAGATTGTGGACAGCGCTGGTCGTCCATCTCAGCAGTGTTCATTGGTTGGCGTCGACCAGCATTACTGTCGGACACCCTTGGGTCCTTGTGGCGTCACTGGCTTCCAGAGATCGCCGCCTTCTTACCAAACTTGCACAGACACGTCGTGTCACGGCAGACGGCAGCAGTGCAGCAAGACACCGCGACGGCACACGACATTCGCGGCGTAGCAATCCAGGCCTTTGGTGTAGTACGTTCATTTTGAAGCCCAGGATTCAGCTCTTTGCTCCCTTCCTCACTTCTCCGGGTGCTTTCCACGCGTAAACCTCTCACTCCAGACCGAGACATCGGACCAACTCACACTCATTACTACCATCGACTAGTCATTCTTTGTTTTTCCTACTCTGAACCTTCTTGCTACTTTCTTATTCCCCAACCGCAGCCAAGAGAAATCGATTCAAACGGTCTCTGATCAGATTCAGGATCAATTCCAGTTCTGAAGGTTTGCTATCAGCTTAAGCGACTCAGCATCCGAGGACCTCCGCGCCGCCCCCCCCCCCCTCCCCCAAAAAAAAAGTCAGTGCTTTTTGATAGGAGGTAGGTGCAACCCAACTTTACCACCAATTTCCCTAGGTAGCGCAGGTGCAAGTGGGCCGGCCGTACCTTCCATTCCAGCTCCATCTTGCCTGGACGCTCAGCCTCTCTCCTCCACCAACAAACAACAAACACCGCGGAGACAAAAGAGCGAAGGGGAAAAGGAGTGCTCGTCAACACCTCGCCGCCGCCTTCAAATGGCTGCAGTCCAGTTCTAACAGTATATTTTGATATTAGAATCAGGCCACAGGTTTTTTTCTTCACCCAAGCTCTCAGAATCCGACACTTTACGCTCGTTTAACACCATTATCTCTGTCTTCACCTTTTCGACTCGACTACCTTCCGTTTAATTTCGCTCCCCGATTTTTCGACGCGCCTTGTCTTCGTCTTCGAATCGATCGACCGATCGAACAGCCGACCGATTGAATCGAGAAAGTAATTCTTGCGATGGCCAGCGCCCAAAAATAAACTTCATCTGCAAATGCGACCTGACAGACAGTCTAACTCTACACGAACAAAAATTCTCGACCCGGCATCTTGAATATCAAGCATTCACACCCACCAAACCCTTACCCTGCCAAAATCACAGCAAGCAACAGCAATGCGTTTACCTTTTGATAGGCGCCTGTCGCCACGCCGTCACCATCGGTCCAAACTTCTGGTGATGGCAGCTATCACCCCATCTCTGACGCGTGCGATTCAATTCCACCAAGTCCCCGAGGCCAACCTTGACCTTTCCCAACTAGGCAGGATCGGTGTGGCAGGCGACTTCAGTGGCATCTCTCTTTACCAATTCGAGGAGCAAAATGAGAAGCCTTACAACACGAATGGTAGTGAGTCCCTGTTGGCTCAACTGCCCAATGGCGCATTCGCATCGATCATTTCAACCGATGCCTCTATTCACGACATGTGCACATTCACGCTCACCAACGGAGAGATGCAAGGAGTTGTGATTGGTGGTAATTTCACGAGCTTGAATGGCACCCAGTCCCAAGGCGTTGCTTTATTCAATCCCAACACCACTGAAATCACTCCTCTAGCTGGTCTATCAGGCCAGGTTAACGCCCTCCTGTGCGACCAAGAGACCAACACTGTTTATGTTGGAGGAAACTTCCGCGCTGCTAACTCGACTAATGCCATTGCATGGGTGGGCACTGACGGATGGACCAACCTTCCTTTCGCCGGCTTCAACGGCCCGGTCTCCTCTATCACAAAGGCCTCCAACGGTCATGTTGTCTTTGGTGGCAGCTTCACTGGCCTGGGAAACACCAGCACCCCCAGCACTCCAGATGGCCAGGTAATTAATCTTTCCACCGCCAACATCACTTCTGGCTCGAGCACCACCACTAGTGGCTTTAGTGATCCTCGCAACATCATCTGCAAAACCAGTGGCGCTGATGGCTCTGGCAACACTTGGCTGCTGAGCGACAACTCGGCCGGATTCTGGCAAGCTACCTTTGGCTTCGGTTTCCAGCCCACGAAGCTCAGACTCTACAACACCCACCAGGATGGCCGTGGAACCAAGACGTTCCGTTTCACTGCCTTCCCTCTTGGGGGCATCCTGAACATGACCTACTTGGATCCCGCAACTGGCCAAAATGCGTCTTGCACAAGTGAGTGTCCTCTCACCGACAACAAGACTGTTACGTTCCAGGACTTCCACTTTGTGAACATGGTTGGTATGAGCTCGTTCAGGCTTGACATCTCCGCGTTTTACGGCTCAGGCGGTGGCTTGAATGGCATACAGCTCTTCGAGGATGACATCAACTCATACGCTGTCAATGATTTTAACACTCCGGCCTGCGCTGACAGCGACACCAAGTCCTCTGCTACAAGTACTGGACCGTGGTCAGTCTCGCCTTCTCACCAAAGCAGCTCTCAGTACTTGACTGTCAAGCTTTCCGGCACCATCTCAGCGAGTTCCGCCTCTGTCACATTCCTTCCGGATCTGAAAGAGTCAGGCAATTACTCTGTTAACCTTTACACTCCTGGTTGTATCGGCGATGGCACTTGCTTGACCCGAGGCCAAGTCAACGTCACTGGCATCATGTCTAGTGGAAGCAACAAGTTCACGACATCCCTCTATCAGACCAATAATTTCGACAAGTACGACCAGATCTACTTCGGATACATTGAGGCAAGCTCAGCAGATGGCTTCCGACCCAGCGTTACTTTGACTCCTCTGGCCGGCCAGTCGCTTGACGAGATGACCATTGTTGCCCAGAGAGTCGGTTTTACTTTGATCAACTCTACTGGAGGGTTGAATGGGTTATTTGACTTTGATCCCAAGTCCGCGACTGTCAACACGGACTTCAAGAGCTCCAAGATCAACCAACTTGGATCTTCATTCGCTTCTGGTTCTGCGGTTACTAGCCTGGCAACTACCGGCGACCTGGTCATTGTTGGCGGCAACTTCACGTCCAAGGACGCACGTAATGTCATCGGCATCAACACTGCTAGCGAAGCGATCACGGCACTTGACGGCGGTCTCAATGGCGATGTCATGTCCATGAAGCTTAACGGTACTCAGCTCTTCGTTGGTGGACAGTTCTCCAACACCCTCGACAATGCTGTCACCGGTCTCAACAACGTCGGTGTCTACGACACTTCAGCTAACACCTGGACTGCTCTTGGCGCCGGCGTCAATGGCAAGGTCAACCACGTCGTCCCTATGCTTGTCAACATTACCAGTGGGGATGAGCCTGAGCCAGTCGTCACTTTCACTGGCGACTTCACCGAGATCAATGCTTTTGGAGACAATAGGGTCGTCAAGGTCTCCGGCTTTGCCGTTTGGGTTCCCTCTCAAAATAACTGGCTACAAAACCTCAGTGGACCTGTCCCTGCCTTCAGCGGCATTCTCACGACCGGGATTCTTGACATTCCCGGTGGCGGATCCATCTACGCAGGATCGATGACTTCTGCCACCATTGCCGCTAACGGAGCAGTATCGCTCTCCGAGAAGTTCGGTCAGTTCCCTGTCAAGATCCAGCCAGGCTCCACCAGCACTAGCTCAGTGAGCAAGCGCGACTCCGTCTCCAGCGGCAACGTTACTGGCGTAGTCACTGGTATCTTTTACAACGAGAACGGACGTAACATGACCATCCTTGGAGGTCATTTCTCGGCTGTAGGCGCCAACGGTTCGACCGTCAACAACTTGGTGCTCATCGATGGATCCAAATCAAACACCATCAGCGGCCTTGGTTCCCAAATCCAAGAAAACTCGACGTTCATCGCCCTTGCCGTCACTGGCAACTTGCTGTTTGCTGGCGGAAACGTGCGTGGGCAGGTAAACGATGCGGATGTGCGAGGCATCATCTCAGTCAACCTGCAGACGGCTTCCTTCAACAGCATTCAGCCCCCTGTGATCAGTGGAGGCAATGGAACCGTGACCGATATCAAGGTCCGCCCCGACTCTGGCGATGTTTATGTTGCAGGCTCCTTTAACTCTGCTGGAGCTCTTGGCTGCCCGGGCGTCTGTTACTACGATACCTCCCTCGCGGCATGGAACCGTCCTGGCGTCAATCTGGAAGGCACCGGCCACGCACTCATCTGGACAAGCAAGTCACAGCTCGTGGCAGGTGGCAAATTCACTCTCAATGGAACGTCAACCTCAGTGCTTGCCATGTACAGCCCCGACCGTCAGGCATGGTCTGGATACCCTGGAGAAGATTCCCTTCCGGGTCCCGTTGAGGTCTTGACAGTCGGATCGAGCGACCGCAGTCAACTTTGGGTTTCTGGAACGGCGTCGAACGGCTCCATCTACCTGATGAAGTACGATGGCTCTACCTGGCACTCCGCCGGAGTGAGTCTCCTTCCTGGCACCGTCGTCAACAGCCTTCAAGTCTTCTCACTCACTGAGAACCATGCAAACACCGACATTCTCGCATCGAATCAGGTTTTGATGATTACAGGTTCCATCGGTGTTCCCGGCTATGGCACGGCATCGGCCGCCACTTTCAACGGCACGGCGTTAAAGCCATTCGCCCTCACAATCCACGAAGGAAACACTGCAGGTTCGATTGCAAGGATCTTCACCGAGAAGGAGGACTTCTTCACGGACAAAGGTAAGCTCGATATTATCTATCAACGTATGAAAAGCTGCTAACTCCTGGGTAGCCGACAATTTGGCTCTTGGTTTCGTCGTCCTCATCGGTCTCGGTATTTCCCTTGCTCTCATCTTCATGATGGTTATTGCCGGCATGGCTCTCGATCGTCTGCGTAAGAAGCGCGAAGGATACACGCCCGCACCCACGTCGATGTACGATCGCGCCGGCGGTATGCGCAAGGTCCCGCCTCAGGAGCTTCTCGAGTCACTCGGCAAAGGCCGTCCTGGCGCACCACATGTATAGCAGATATGAGGAGCGTTCCGGTTTCGGTTCTACACTAGGGTTTTGCTTTCCGGCGTTTGGAATGGCATGGCATGGAAAAGGACATCATCGCGATTCGACATCTCTAGCTGAGGGATAAAGACGGCACTGCCTTCACACCCTCACTGTGCGAAACACGACTCTTTAGCGCCTTTCTGTCGCAACTTCAACCGATCGGCTGAGTCCTTCTCATGGGCGATCTGTAGAGGAAGAGCCTTGTGGATCGCCTCGTTTTCTTTTTGCATTCGATTCTTCACGACCTGACGACCTTTGTTTAATGTCTACATGTTTATTATACCACCATGCGCGCCAAGCCGCTTTCTTTTCTCGAACACACTCACAATGTTCTTCGCTGAACATGTACACTACAGTCGATACACCTTTTACAAACAGGCTTGTATACGCGTACAAAATCAATCGCTTGGACGCGGCAAATCGTCGTCGATTTTCATTCTTGTTTTGGTATTTTGCGGTCTCGTGGTTGAGGCATGGAAAAAGGAGTTCCCGCGGACAGAAGACGGAGAAGCTTCCTCCCCGGAGTGGGTTAGAAAGGGGTGTTGATCGGAAAGGGTATTCATGTGTTCTAGGTCTCACTCAGCTCGAGCTTGCATATATCTTGCACTCGACTCTGAAGAGACAACATAAGGTAGCATCAGCTTTTCGGCGACTAATCGTCAACGTAGCTTAATATCCCGAATTCAAGGAACAAAAGTTGACTAGCACACACAAGTTGATCATCATCAAGGCTGTTTCTGGCGGCATACACGCCACTATCTTTCGTTCATGATCGTCACCTTGTCCAACCGTGTGTGCCTGTGTGCAACGCGATCGAGCGTTTGGCTTCCCCCGGTTCTCCGGCAGGGCGAGGGAATGTCTTAGACAACCGCCATCAGGACGCCTCATATCTCTCGCCTTGCGTGCCCTGTACGACGTTGAAAAACCTTGTTGTCATCGTCATCGTCGTTTCATTATTCTCACTCCGGCGGTGGTGGCTGTTCGCGTTTCTGGGGCGTGCAATCTTCTTCACTTGTCACCACCGTCTATGTGTCGACAGACCAACCCACCCACCCCATATGGTGATTCTATGTTTCTATGCTCGCATCTAATCACTCCTCTTACCCCCCTTTCCTTCCCAACCAAGTTCTTTTCATGTTGATTACAACTCGTTTGCGGCTGCGACCATCACCAACCGAGGTTCATGCCAAAGGTCAAGCGAGAGAGGGAGAGAGCTCCATCCCCGCGTGGAACGCAGGATGAATGGTGCGTCGAGGACGATGAGACCGCGGGGCTAGCATCGCGGAGGCGTCGAATCTCTGCCCGCTTGCGCGGAAGCGGCGATACAAGGCGCTCTCTAATCGATGCTGTCTTTTTTTCCCCTCTCACGCGATGATGAATTCCGCGCCTTTGGACGACTCCGGCTTGTCCACATCACATCTGTCTCACGGCAGTCACCGCATGGCTGGAGGACGCTTGTGGAATAACTCTCTAGGCAAAACGCTAAAAAACGAGATTGGCGAGGTTGTTATCGGGGATGGGAACGTCACTGTGGTTGCATGCCACCAAAAACGATTTGTCACTGTATTTGAGATGTTTCGTGGCGGGTTGAAACGATGCTAGCTGCATGAGGGCGCCAGAGCTCCCGCATAGGCATCGTCGCGAGTTTGGTGATGCCGCAGCTTCCTGGGGGCAGCGAGATCATGATGGTGCTTATCGAGAGCCCAAAGGAAAAAGGCAATAGTGAGGACTTGGAGAGCCATCGAGCTTGAGCAGTAGCAGTCAAGACGTGGATCTGAAGCCACGCTCTGATGCCCAACCCGCTTGCGAGGCCAGTCTCGTCTCGCGACGGCGACCAAATCTTACTTTGATCCAGAGAGCATTCGGCTTTTCCCACAGTCCGAAGTTCTTCGTCAATCGGGTGATATGTAATTGCACTGCAAACCGTCAAAATAGAATCAGGGCATATTGACCCCTTCCCCCGCCCGTATTGCGCTACCCGCAGGGTCTTCATTTGCATGGTGTATCAGACTTTCGCGGACCGACATGTGACGTTTGTCTACGGGCCTTGCCGATTGGGGCGTGTTCCGTTTGTCGAGGCTATATTGATCTCATCTCGGCCAAGGGTACCGGAGCCCCTCCGCAGCCCCGACTGGGTTCGGTACAGACTGCCTGAAGTTGAGGCGACACACTACCGTGTAGCAAGGCTCGCAGGCACTGTCGGGCTCAAAATTGGCGATGACAATGACTGCCTAGACTGAAGGCCCCTCTTGTGGCAAATGATTGAGGTGGTGAACAAGGTCATCACACAGGCAGGAGGGTTGTCTACAGCCCTGAGACCTAGGTGTTGTGCGGGTAGGATACCGCGGTACTCTATGGATACAGAAGGCAGAGAGAACCTTGATGGCCTGCCCTCGTCCGTTTGCGCAACGGCCCCGTTGTCTGATTTGAGCGGTGAAGGAGCCGGCGCCGCGGGGACTAACAAGGACCGGGGGCGGGACGTCGTTCAGACGGTAGGGCTCGGCGATTAGGCACATACGCAGCAGAACGGCTGGTTTTAGTGAATACTTCAGTACACAGCTGCCGTCCACCCGGAACTCATTCCATTGAGAATGGAGGCGGTCTGGTAGTTTTGTGGTGGCGAGCGACGGCTAGGTAGACTGGCAAGTGGGTGAAAAAGTGAAGTGCCGCTTTATGTCCGCTTATCCCATCACTTAAGCATACCTAAAGCGGCAGCTTCTTCTTTTTTTTTTTCTTTTTTCACCCGAATGACTGGCTATGAAGGGCCTGTATAAATGAGGGCAAGTGTTATCCCGGTGCCGTACAGACGCAGTAGCTGGGTGCGTTGCAGACGCGGATGCAACAGCTGCAAGGCAGCCCGGATGGTGTGGTGCAGCATTCTGCATTCTGTGCCGCGTACATGTTAGGGATGGGGTGTGCAGAAACCAGGGACGAAAGCGTGCTGGGCCGAGTGAGGATGAGGCTTCCATGCTCTCGAGGGCCAGGGTTCTTTGTCTCTGCTGGGATGCCATGTTATCTGATGCGAATCTGTGTGGTGATTGTTAATGGAGGCGAATACCTAAGGTGGCAGTGGGCATGGGTCGAATTCACCTCAGCCAGTGACGGCGAACGACACCTACAGCCGGCTCCCACTGGGCCACACCTGCGGCACTCAAGTCAGGCCAAGGCAACGCCAAACAGCATTGTTTGCGTACTGCGTATACATACGCAGCATCGATTTCCCACCAGCACTGGGACACGGAGCGTTTGAATCGGAGGTTGCAAAAGGATGGCGCAGACGACCGTCGAGATTTTGGCAGTGGCGGAATGGGCCATGGCGACGCCTCGGAGGAGACAGTGAGGGTGTGTCCGCAAGGAGGAGTCGATTTCGTTAAACATCTGCCAAAACGTACTAGGGGGTAAGCGTAAGGCGGGCTTGGTCGAGAATACATAGCAGACTGCGAGAGGGTGCGATGAAGAAGAGGCACTGCTGGACGGCTGGCGCCCGTTCCGTGTTGTCGTCCGGCGCCTCACGATGATGGTATTTCCCGGAGGTTGTATATGGACATTTAGCAGAATGCCATGTTTTGGTTTCGCTTGGTCGGCCGGAGGGTGTGTGTGCTTCTGTTCGTTCCTCTGGCGGGTTAGTACCCGCAGGAACTGTCTCCCGAAAAGGCACTTGGAATATGCGCTATTGTCTGTACGCAGTACCTTACTTTTAGTCTGTAATTTCCATCTCAAGAGACGAGGCGACAGAGACACGGAGAACGGAGAACGGTACGGACACGGACATCCCTGCTCCCCCCTCAAAGGAAGATGCCAGATGAGGGCTAAGGGATTGGAGGTTTGAATGTTTGGCACAGCAGATGCCATCAGTTTAGGCGGGTCTGCGGCAGATCTGGTGTTTCGAGAAAGGTGGGAAAAAGAAGAAGAGTGGAGTGCGTGTGCGAAAAATAGAAACTGGGAAAAAAAAAAACTTTCTTCTCCCCTTCCAGTTTGATGAGATGAAAATGCGTGCGCAGGGAATATGAAACTTCGGCAAAAGGGCAAGGATGCCTGCACCGTGTACTAAATTTTGTTGCCTACGGCTTTTCGGTGGACCACTACTGCGGTACTGCTAGTAGCAGTGGTTCGCAAAGGGCGCGACGCCGATGACCCCGAAATGTGCTATTCTGCGCTGGGCCTGCAGTTGCATGGCGAAGAATGAGACTCCTAGAGCTCAGGATGCATCGTGTGCCTTAGCTGGCCAGATAGTGCCCTCGACGAACTGAATGTTGTCTACTTCATAGTTAGCTAGCCACATCTGGCTGTTGCATTCCCCTTTGGCCACAGCTCAGCTCAAGACTTCCCAAAAGACAGGTGGCGTGTGCGTATCTGTAGCGGGTACTGAGCTCGTTGAACGAATCACCGGGCTCAGAATACGCCTCGATGGCAGGTGCGGCACTGTTGACCACTCAGATGCATCGGTTCCCCAGGCGGCTGTGGCACAATGACGTTTGCGGTTGCCGAATGCTGCTGGGAATACCACCGAGGGTTTATCCCCGCTTTGTCCCATAATCTGCAGCCACTGACGTCACTACCGCTGGGATCTCAATTCTACTGTACTATAGTAGTAACGACGAACCACGACACCCACTTCCGAAGGTCTACCCTCCACATCCTTCTCCTCCTCACTTACACGTCTAGTAGCACTGGCATTACCCGCTGGGTGTGCTTGCTGTCTGGGGTGAAAGGGACCCGTTGCGTTGTTTACTAACAATCACTTTCTGGTTGAAGTATGTTTTTTTCCCTGCCCATTATTTCATTGCAATGGCAAATTGGCGGTGTATTTAATCAATGTGGCGATGACTTGCATTGTTGCCGGAGCTGTTAGTGATGTCTTTCTGCAGCTACTAGATGGGTTGGTTCCTTTATCTTCCAGGCGTACGAATTTTGCCGAGACCAGGATGCCAAAGCACGAGCAACCTATTCTCATCCGGCCTTGCTGAAGGAAGTCTCGTCTACCAATCGTGCCTGCCTCGCGGACTTTGATTGAAGTGATGGCAAGACCAGCAAGAATCAGGTCTGTGACGGGGTGAAAACAAGCCACCCCATCCCTCCTATTCCATCCCTCTCCAACAAGGCTGTCTCTGATTCCAACCCCCCTCCCACACCATAGTACTCTAATCCTCACCGCACCCTCATCGATGAGGCCTTTCGCACACAGCTTCGTTGCGTGGCAAAAATCCAAAGCACCAGCCAAGGATTGGCCAACACACACATCATCGAGACAGGAATGGCATCACATCAGACCTTGATTATGCAGAGTCTCTCCATCGAACTGGCTACATAGTACTGCCAGCGCCTCACACATGAGAAGGCTCTACCGCATCTACCTTTCTCCGTTCAGAGGGTCCGGCGCGGGACCGGTTGCTCCCACAAACACACGGGCAAGGTACAATGCAGTACTGCACTAAGGCAGGACTTAGCAATTCGACGCCTGCAAACGCACCAGTCCGCCTGCCCCCACCACAAGCAACTCAATAGCCGCCTCCAATGAAGGCGCATGCTTCGGGTCACCGTACACGACAGGGTGCAAAAGCAAAGCACGTCCTGACCCAGCAATGACGTTGATGACAGCAGGGGCGCATACACGCTTTCGCCCTGAGATGCGGACATGAGCCCTGACACATATCGCGATGTTGTCACCTAAGCAATTGCCCTGACCATTCGCTTCGAACCAGATTATTAGCCACGCCCGCCCACTGGGATTCCGGGTCAATGGCCATACGGGCTGCTAGATGGCGGCATTGCCTCCGCAACGGCGCATGCAATCGCCTCCGCAACGAGATGGAGGCGGCACCTCGTACGACAGCTACATAGTATGTGCCCGAGTTCAATGCTTACTAGAATCGCCTGGTCGACAGCTTGATTCCAGCATTGAGAGCGCCAGCGCGGTGCTGCGAGCAGATACTTCAATTTGCCTTTCTGGTTCGAGGAGACGCACAATACACCCCAATTCCTCGCGCCGTCATCGCAATACCATTTGGCTGCTGTAGGACCAGCAGGAACGGAGCTAGCTTGTATCCCAAGTCGTTCACGGCGGATGATTCGCCTCACTTTGCCGCCTCGTTGTTTCCCGTGACCTGCTGCCGCGGACGTCTAGGTTGGGATGGCAGGGGGCAAATCGACAACGCCCAGAGAAAGTTGGCGCTTCTGTTCAACTCTGTTCTCATCGAATCGGGTGCATCGCGAGCAGTGCATCAGTCCTGTCCTGGATCATCGCTAACAGTCGATAACCTCTCGAGAAACAACGCAAGAAAGATTTCTCAACGGAAATTCCGTCTTGTCGCGACCAGGAATCTTCGCAGACCGACCATCCAAATCGAATCAAACGTCGACCCAATGGGGCCATCAAGGGCGGGTGTATGCACACACCAGCCCCAGAACGGCCAACTTCCCGCAGCGATGCCCATGACGGAGGCATCGTTATGGCCTGACGCATTAATCTAAATCCTTCCATAGGTGTTTGGACCATTCAAAGTTCGTAGTTCAGAGTTCAGCAGCGCGGTCCGTGCCTAGCTACCTACCTTATCCCGCAATAGTCGGCCCACCTAGGCAGTGTCATCCAATCATTTCCTTTCAACCTACCATCAAAGCTTGATCGAAGCTTGACAGTAGCTTGCATCACGAAGCAGGAAATGATCAGAGGCGTTTCTCCCTCCAACGACACTTGCCCGATGCCTCGACGCGTGCTACTGTGGAGAATCCGGCATCTTGCTGAAACACGCGCGCCCACTTTTCCCTTCAACTCTGGTTGCGCCCAAGTTGGAGACTGGAGCCTTCCGTCCCGCCCAGGGCTGGGGCAATGCAATCGGATGCTAAGGGCAACGACAGCGGCCCCAACATCGCTGGATGGCACCGTGACAGAGCTGGGAACTTAAGACTTGGAACGGTTCGGATACACGCGGTAGATGCTCCATCTGTACAGAGCAAGCTGATTGCGCATTCCGAGTCCGATACTTACTCCGTACGAAGAAACTCCAAGACATCACGCCCACTTATCGTCAAGTCTCCAACGTGGACGCCGACGGCGTCACAAAAACTACGCCTTGGCCTGAGCTTCCCAAACTAGCAGCCCCCTGTCCTTAGTCCCAACTTCCTAAAGCTCCAATCGCCTTTCGAAATCTTCATCTCATCTCAAGATGCATGTTGCACGTCCTCCACTCACATTCGGTCCTCCAAACCCCACAGCTGTCAGTCTCCTCGAACCCGCCTGCACGCTGCTTCCTTTATGACTCTGGTTCTAAATAACCGTCCCTGCCTTAGCATCGCACCTTAATGCCCCGGAGGCTCGTCCTTTACACTAGCTTCAACGGACACGCATGCGACATAAAGTAGTGCCGGCCTTGCGGCAGAATGGCAGATTGGCTTTCTATGAAGTAGTGGTCCCTCGGCTTGCCTTTGCACCATCTATCCACCGCACTAACTTATTAGCGTATCTCGTTTCGTCCCAAGACGCCATCGCCATTACCATTAACCACGGCAATCATCAGCAAGCCTAGTCTAGTACCATCTGAGAATGATCTACTCTTCTCGCTCTCAGTCAAGCGAGACGAGCACGTACTCGATTCGCTTTTGGAGTCAGCCCCCCTTCACCTTGTTCCGTCTTTCCGTTGTCGCCGCACTTCGATTCAGTTGCCGCAACGGCGCCTGGTTCTAAAACAAAAACCCGCCGCTAAAGATGCCCGGGCCAGCTGACATTGGACATGGAAAGCGCAACGTCGTCCCTTGAGCCTCCACTTTCACAGGATGGACCGCTTCTCTTTTTCGCATCCGTTCCAGCTCCCCTCATCCCCCTTCTCCACGTCCCAACGAAAAGAGTACCCGAACCACGCTTTTGCTTCGTTCGGGGGAGGGAGGGGACAATCCCACTCGTCCGTGTGTCCATGTATCTAGGCAGGTACGGATGAGAACCAGAGGCCTATACCGCTTAGCACGTGTGCGTCCTTCCCCTGGCGTACCGAACGCAACCGTGGTGAGAGATAACCGCGCTGATCTCTCACCTCGCGGCAGCTCCCTCCCCCAACACACACGCACACACAAACATCCATCGGTGACATACCACCGCGCGCCACAGGTTGACATACTGCACACACCAGCCGAGCCCCGAGCCCCGAGCCCCGAGCCCTGAGCCCCTTCCTTCAAACAACACAGGAAGATCGGCGCGGCATCTTTCCCTTTCCTTCAGGGGGTCCACGTTATTCTGAACCACTCGTTCATGGCGTTCCCAGGCTGTGCCAGAAAAAAAAGGAAAAAAAGGAGTTCAAACTTATCCCTTCATAGGATTTAGCTTGCGTCCGTTTTCTTCTTCTCAGCTGCACGCGGAAAACCCCTCGGTCAGACTGGTAGGTAACCGGAACCAAGCGCAGTGGTTCGTTACCGAGCTACTGCCCCCTTCTCCAACATCTCACATCTCAGCCCCAAACCACACATCATTGCCAAAAAGGACGATATCGCATATCAAGTGGCGAGTCAATGAGAGCCGAAACTTAAGTGCACCTTTTAGCTTACTAAATAACCATATTGCGGGGGAAGATGCATGTACGCGCGTGCTTCCCCCTTTTTGACCTCTGCCCATTGGGCGCGTCCTCGGCTTCACTGCTGATTGGGATAACATTGCCCATACGCCTTGCGTGAGATGCATATTGTCAATTTTTTCCCATCTCGGTGACTGCAGAAAACGGCCTTAAACCCCCCCCCCCCCCCCCCCCCCCGGCTGGACAACTATTCCCCCCATCTAACATGTTATGTGGTCATTCATTCCATCTATCTGAAGCTCGACTTGGCTGCAGCTGATCGATCGAAACCCTTCCCCCGCGCGCTCGTGTGTTCGTGTGTGTGTGTGTGTGTATGTGTATGTATATGTGTATCCGCCCACGCATGAAGGTAGTTAGCACCATCAATTATCCGCCCCATCAGATAAAGAGCAGGTAGTCTAATGAAAAGCAGGCGGCATTTAGCTACTTTCTGAACTAGTAAATCTTTCTCTCTATATCAAATATATAAAGAAGTTAGAGATTAGTACTTATATAAGTCTTTTAAGTGTCACGGCGTAGCTACTTAAGTGCGGCTGCATTCAAAACCTGCTGTTCTGAATGTCCTGTTCCTTTTGCGTGCATAGCGCAATGGGGGCGCGTGTGAGGGGTAGCCGCACCCTTGAGCCCCACTGGGGCCTATTTACGCGCCATTACATAAGAAGATATTGAAATATATTTTTAAACTAATATTTTATTTAGATAACTTCTTACTTATAATTTTTAGTCTCTAATCTATGTAAAATACTAGACTAACTTAAAGAATCCAAAGAAGCTTGCTGCTATGGTTGGGGTCAAGGCATGATGTGTGTGTGTGTGGCATTGCGGAGCTCTCAAGTTACCAAATCCCCCCCTTTTTCTTGTCTCTTTCTCTTGGACATAGCTGACAGGGACAACATGGGCTTGGGCGCGGATGCTATGTTGTGATTTCGAATCGATTTGTTTCGTTCGCACTACTATTATATTATACTATTCGCGACAATATGTACCGCTGCCTCCATGTCCAGTGAGGTCTCCCAATTCCGAGTGATCCTAGTCTGACCATCCTTCCACCACTTGCTGATTCCGAAAATGAGACAAACAACCCGCCCAATCCTCACAATAACCCCGAGAGTCCGAGGTAGATGTGGTCAGGGCAATAGCACAATGCCACCAACAGAGGGGGGGAAACGACCCAAACAATGCAAACTAAGATGCCGTTGGCATTTAGCGTGATGGGTATAATCATCGTGTGAAATAGCTAATAATACAGACTCGCCTCTCATGCGTCTTCTTTATTTCAAGAGACCATGCATGTGATGGATCGAGGTTGAAAGGCCAAACTCAAGGCCTCTCCTTTGGTTCGTCATGTAAAACACTGCGTCCCTTGGTAAGCAACCAATTGTCCAGGCGCAGAAAAAAAAAACCATTTGAGCACGCAACAGGATCAACTGAGCGATGATAGGAAGAAGAGACAATGAAAAATTATGGAAAAATAGCAGCAGCCCAGTTATCCTTTCAACGCCGAGGGTGAGGGTATCGCCAGGTCCTCCGCGACCACTTGGAGATCTTCTTCCCATTTTGAACATCTCTTACAACCGAAAGCACCAAAACGTGATTGGTCCGGCCACCAACCTGCCGGTCCTATGGAGGAGCGGATGTATTGCGTGGCGTAGGGTTGAGCGGTCGACAGTGAAGTGAATCCTCGCCCATGCCCACTCATCCTCATCTTTGCCAACCCCCATCCCATATTTTTCTTTCGCGCCGTTGCAAAATGATGGGACGCCGATTCCGCCGCCACGGTCTCTGAGCCCGTTGGTCCAGATCGTCGTCGGAGATTCGAAACAATAAACAAAATGGTGGAAATATTCCAACATATCATGAGACACCCTTTATGACGTTGAACCGAAGTGACAACCCGCCCGCCAGTGCCTGTGCCGCCGCCCGACTTTTGTCTTTTGTCTCTTTTGCTCGCAGATAGATGGATATTAAAACGAGGGTAGTGAAAGGTATCATGTAAGCCAGAAAAATGAACAATGAGAACCGTCTAAAAAATCCCTAATGTCGTGCCACTCAACGAGGTGCAGGATGTATGAGTAGTGTTGAGAGTGGTGATTATGGGATGCTGATCATGATTCGAACCGGAAAAATTCGTGATCTCGTACTAGCCTTGCTCGCTGCGGACCATTTCGATGATCGAGAAATTCGATGCAAGTATTCTGCATGTCGATAAGAGCAAGCCGGAGTCTTCAATTCACCGTAGCCGTGAATTAGTCGGAGTGGTGGTCCTCGGAGCCAGCCTCTGACCTAGCGTCGCCCTTGTGGACCTTCTTGTGCCTCCTGAGATTTGATACAACGGAGAAGTGTCGACCGCATCCTTCAACCTCACAGGCGAATGCTGTGACTTTGTCAGTTCGAGTTGTCAGACTAGGTCCTGACAGTACTTACGCTTCTCGCCGGTGTGGCTGTACATGTGTGTCTGAAGAGACGAGGGCCTGGTGAATCGCTTGTCGCAAACCTTGCACTTGTGCTTCTTCTGAGTGCTGGAAGACACCTTGGAGCTGAACTGGCCCATCATCGACTGAGGAGCCGGGGGGACCTGGGCTGCCATCAGACCGTGAGGCCGAGGCAACGTCCTGGAGGTGACAGATTCGATGTCTGATCCAGCAGTAGAATAGTCAGAGACGGAGTCGGCGCCGTAGTAGTTGCCAAATCCAGAAGCGGAAGAGACGGAAGAGCTTGTGGAGTGAGTGGAAGGAAAGCCGTAAGAGTCGCCGGAACCCCTGTCGCTGCGCGCACCGTAGATATTGCGCGGGGTTTCTTGGCTCATGGCGAGCATGCCGTGACTTGCGTCGAGGGCATCGGCAAAGCTTCTGCGTTCGTCGTGGTGTTGAAGTCCTCTGTTGTTAAAGTCAATCATTGAGTTGCGATGGGGCCGGGCCAGGACAATGGGGTCCGGAACGTCGACCAAGGAAGTTGAGGGTACTGACGAGTGAGAGAATCTCCTGGAGTGCTCTGGTTCCGGGGCGAGAGCGAAGGTAGAGCGCATGGGAGCGGGTGCGTAGCCCAATGTCTCGTAAGGAGTGGGCGAGGCGGTATATGAGCCGTTGACGGGAGAAGCGGCCGTCGCGTAAGGGGCATCACCGTAGGCAGGTGCCGAGGTGGCAGCCATGCGGTTGATACTGAGGATATCTTGTGGAACAGTGAGTAAGTCCGTCCTAGGCAGAGGGTCTGCCATGGGGAGGCTACCTGCTGAGGCTGCCGTCACGGGGATCTGGCCGTAAGAACCCAAAGATGAGGCATTGCTGCTGGTGCTAGTGCGAGCAGTATGTGACCTATCCAGACCCAAACCGGAGCTGAGACCGTGACCGTGGCCGTGGCCGTGGCCGTGGCCGACCGCATACAAGCCGTTGGGTGCTTGAGGGGACGACGAGGGGTTGGCCCATGGGTTTGAGAACTGGGGAGAGGTGGACGAGGTTGCGTATGAAGACATGTGGTCGAAGGTGTTTAAAGGTCCGAATCGTTGTTGATGAGAGTCTAGTGTCATAGTCATGATCGGTGGTGGCGATTGTGGTTGATGTGAGATGGGATGACGAGATGTCCGTCAAGAAAGGGTTGGTGGGATAGCGTTTGCTGATCAGATGCGAGTTTCCGACTATTGAAGAAAAGAGCCGAGTCGTAACACGGATCAGGTAGAACTAGATGATCCCGTGGTAGTTTGGAAGTTGAGGATGGGGGATCAGCGAGGTTTAAGTGTGTGCCTGTGGACTACTGACACACGACTATATGAACCAGTAGAGAGCTGAGACCAATCGTTTGGGCCGAGCAAGCAAGAGTCGTATGAAGCTTGTTGCACAGTGGTCAGCGGGACATGGGAGAAGTATGGAGACTCCTTCTCTGCAGACAGCTGTGACGACTCCGACTCAGAGTGATCGACAGCGCCAATATCCCGTGGGAAAGAGGCCGAGGTGGACAGGGTTGGGGGCGATTAGGTAGGGTAGCAGGCTGGTTCAGATTGGGACCGGGGGCAGGCTGAGGACGAAGAGCCTGGGAGTGAGGGTGGATGGGATGTGTGTGGATGTGGATGTGGATGTGGATGAGCGAGAGCGGAGCGTGTACTGTGGTATGGGCGGTAGTGCGAAGCGTGGTGTGCCACAGCGTGGTGGGAGGGCACAAGAAGAGAAGAGATGGTGGCTCCAGTTTTTGACAAGACGGAGAAAGGAGACCTGGAGTATAGTACGCCAGGGACCGCTCGAAAGGGGAGAGAGATCTGCGGTGTCGAGGACAATTTGGTGAAAAGTCTCGAGGTCAATTGGGGGAGCAGTGACAGGGACCCCGGGTGTCCAGCAGTGCGGTGTAATGCGAGGACGGACGGCTGTGAGGTTAGCCGGGAAGAGACGAATGTCTGCTTGATGATTCTTGCCCGTCCACTCTTTTCGAAGGTCAAATGGTGGGGTTGAGCGTGTGTTTCCCTTTGCAGCGGGAGGTTTACTTTTTTTCCTCCTTCTTTTTTCCTCTGATGGTGATGCTGCTACTGCTACTGCGAAACGTCGACCTTTGGTGGCGCGATGAAGCGAGGTGAGCAGGGCGAAGCAGATAATAGAAGGCGGAGCACGTCTACGGACGTTGTGTACTTGGTTTGGAGCGGTTTGAGGTTGGTTGAAGGAGATGTTGATCTTTCTGATGACGAGCGTTCAGAGAAAATTGGGTCAAAATTGTTGTAGGCGTCGCTCAGATGATGGGAGGTGAGGGAACAACGCTTTTACATCTGGTGGCTCCGGCTCGGGGAAGGAGAGACAGAAAATGAAGCTATGATGTCGGTTTACTTGGTGGTAATGTACGTTATGTGGAGCGATGAAAGAAGGGGTGTGGGTGTGCGGGATGTCGAGAGGGGAGGGGTGCGGTCGGTAATGAGAGGTACTACGTAAAGAGTGAAGGGTCCAGGGTACCTACTATAGCTAGTACACAGGTAAAGTAAGTAGGGTATCGTTAGCCAGCATGGGATGGGGGTTCAATTTGTGGGGGGGGGGGGGAACAGAAGGAAGGGAAAGCAGAAGGCAAGGAGGGAAGGGGGCAGATGCAGGGCAGGGACCAAGTGAAGTGTATGGTCATGGCTATCCTGGCAGCGCTACCTACCTACCTTACCATAGTAGTATCGCGGTACGCAGCCACAGTAGGTAGCGGCGACGGTGACGAGTAGGCAGAGACAGAGCAGTACGCAGTACTTCAGACAGCGGGTTCTCTGCAGCGCTATGCCAATGGGCCTTGGAGGTGCCTTGGGTTGCTAGCACCGTCAAGGCCATGCCTGTACAGAGAAGGTACTGCGGGAGACGGGACCGACTACGAACCAAAAGCACGGCTATCACAGCCGCAATCTCGTCCCGTTTATCAACCACACAAGTACGGCTGAAGTAACTCAACTCCCTTACATAGTACGCATTAGGCTAGCAAGCGCAAGCACTCGTACTCTCGTCACCGCTGCCCTCACTCTCTTCTGCTACATCACGTAGGGCAAAGTCCAAGTCCACAATGGTGCCGGTATCTGGTTCTCCCGCTCGCCATCGCCTCTAGCGCCATCGCCTCTAGCGCCATGCTATGGCGGACGAAGAGCTCAGTTCCCCCCGTCTACCAATCCGAGCCATGCTCACCGCACTAACATAGTCAGTAGGTTATGGTGTCGTGAAGGAGATAGGGATTAGGTAGGTACAGTGTCAGGTAACGTAGGATAGCCCAAATACCCTTTTCCCCTTTAGCCTTCGAAATCTAAGGGCAGCGACGGCTTGCAGAGTAGAACAAGAAGCAGTACCACGAAAAACGCCACCGATGATGGGAAAGCATGGGCACCAAGCGCGGCACGGGAGACGAGAGCTTGTCGGTGGGTGGGCTCCTTTCTTGCGCACTCGCGGTCTTTCATTGGATGAGAAGGATGTACTCTACTTTTGCAAGAGTCCTCCTGTACTGCTATGTTTGTGTCAACTTCAAGGTGAGACGGGCGTGTGCTTCCAAAGTCTTGTTCGGTAGGTACTTGGGTAGGTGGGCATCTCAAGCCCGAAGTACACTAATCAATCAATCGCGAGTGGGATATGCAGGGTCTTTTGGCAAAAACAAGATCAAAAGAAAGACATCCAACCACTTTCCCACCACTTTCCCCTTCCACGAAATTCATACATAAGAAAGAGTCCACCATGCCAGATACGTAGCCAGTTGCCAGCATCATAGCCAGATTCAGACTTCCCATGCCTTGACTCGGACCGGCGGTGCTTGCCATAAGTCCCTTCAGCCAGGCTGAGAAGGATCCAGATACTTTATTCTGACAATGGCGCGGTGAGGTGGATGGCTTGGAAGCCGGGAGCTGGCGTTCCGCCCAACAGCCAGCCGACGATAGCGAAGTATGGCATCTGCATTGCAACAGACGGCTACTACATACCAGGCGCCCAACGACGATGGAGCTGCATTATCAGGCACGAAAGGGAGGTGTGAAAAGGCGAGCAGGAGCAGATGCTTTCCCTCCCCGGCCGCGTGTGATGGCATCGCATCTCTGCACTCGGAAAGTGTCAGGACGACATGAAAGTAAAAAGAGTGGAGGGCAGGACGCATCCGCAAGTCTGAGTGGTGAATCGAGTCCAGAGAGGAGCGCAACTGGGGCAACATGAGGTACCGTGACCGCCTTCCAGCAGAAGTAGTCCAGTCGGTGACCACCTTAGTGCCAGCGAGTGCGGCGTGCCCCTCCCACCCTAGTTGTCCTGCGAAGTCTTCTCCCAGAGGTATTTCTCTCAGCCAGCAACGGTAGGAATCTCAAGACTGGAGACATTGGCAGTCTCTTCCTCGCACCCGGCTGCGTTGGCTCCATATCGCCAACCTCTGATATCCAACGATGTCAACGGCATCCTTGCGTGATGGGCAAAAAACAAGGGTAGGCTTGGGGAGTTGTGCGGCAGGCGTGCGGAGGGAAAGAAAACACAGTAGGGGTGAGCCATGAAGAAAAGAGCAAGAACTAGACAAGTGGGGCTCGAGGACCGCACCGAATACGTAGTGCATTCCTTTTTTTACTTAGGGGTGGGGGGGGCCTTTCTCTGTGGTCGCCCACTTTCAGGAAATAAGCAACCGCAGGCTGATGTCGATGAGAACGCCAAGGAAAGAACCTCTGCTCTAGAGCAGGGGCTTTGACATATTATGGTAACATGGGGTGGCTTCAAGAAGGGGTGAGGCGGCGTGAACTTATGACAAGAGTGGATCCCCAGGGCGTCCTCACCACTGACGTAGGTAAGGCACGTCAAAGTACTTAGTATTGATGCGTTTCGAGCAGGGGTGCGCAAGATTGAAACAACCTCCACAGGTGTCCACCCGGAAACTGTTGTCATCAGCTGTCAGGGTAAAGGAGAGAAGCGGCCCAGGGGCTCTTTGGAATTCAGCCCTTGGTGACATGGTGTGGGAGGACCGACAATTGAAGACGATAGTAGTAGAGTGAGTGGAGGGAAGCGAATGGGGAAAATAAAGGCAAGGGAAAGGAAAAGGGGAGCCGCTACTACATAGTAATTCAACCATCAGATTTGACCTCAACCTTCAGTCCTTGAGCGTGACCTAGACTACCTTGACCATAAGATAGACACTCCAAAGACTCCAACTCCACAGGCCCTGCCCTACACAGGGTCAGGTAGGGACGTTGTATCCGTCCACCACGCAGTCTGTTTCCCACGTTCTCCCTCCCTTCCCTGCCCTGCTCTTCTTCTCTTCCTTTCCCTTTCGGAGGGGATAATGACATGGGGCCTGCACACAAGAGAGCTGGCGGCTTTGATTGAGAGGGTGTTGCTGGACCACATCGCAACCGTGGCTTTGGGCAGCAAAAATTGGAAGACTAGAAAGAAGGGTTCGACACTGTCGTCATATCGCCGCATCTCCAATACGTCGACATCCCATGCCTGCATGCAACCCATCCCACCTACCAAATGTGATGACTTCGTACTGGGCAGATGAAGTCCGTCATCCATCTTCATGGCTAATTACCTACCTCCTCCAATGTGAGGTTACGGGTCTTGGTGCCCGCTTGCCCGTCCGCTGATGTCCATGTTGACCGCCGTCGCATCAACAACAGCCATGGAGCCTCAGATGTGAACGCCGGTCAATATGCCCGCCTACGCGCATTCCCCCATGTCAACATGCGAAGAACGGTGTAAGAGGAGCGACCTAGGTAGTGACCGCAACCATATCTGGCGGGAAAGGTACTTTGGTCTTGCTTAGCGTTGTGGCCTGCACGCAGACATCAGACGGGGGTCCTTAGTGGCGAAACCCAACGCTGGCTGACATCAAACCCGCCAGGAAAACATGCACCGAAGATGCTTAAACGTCCTGGTTCCTTCTCAATAACAAAAAAAGGTTACATGTATGACGCCGATGTCAGCTTCCGCCTCCTCCTGCCGCGGCGAGCGAGGCACCGAAACGGAGTGAATCTAGGGAAAGCGGTGCGCCGTTCGTGAGGTCTTGGGTCAGGGTATCAGTCTGTGCCAAAGGATTCAACGAGCAGACTCGATAGGATGTGAAGCTGTTCGTGATGGCACTCGACTGTGGGTTTCCACTGACGTAGTGAGCCTCTCCCCCTCCTCCATCTTCCCCAGCGGTTAGGATCCCCCTTCTTCTTTTGGTCGCGACAGCAAAGGAGAAGGTCAAGGACTATCTGACTATCATCATTGCGGCTTGTCCGCCAGTCCTTACAACTTCCCACATGCGCCAGCCGGCCAGGTATCGCTTGCCAACGTCGAAGAGGCCCAGCGATTACATCAATGATCCGGGGTACCCTCGACTGGCGCTGCCCCTCTTCTATCCTGCAAGGTGGAGGTGCCGCTTCCCGTTCAAAATCCCGTACGCACCATATGTCGCACCTTCTTCCCCTGGGTTAATTCAGCTTGTCTGGGCAAGTGATGAACGACGCGATCTGTCATCCTCACGTGCTGGGCTTGAAAAGTGTCCGTATCGCCGTGCCCGCAGGGGAGCCCCCTCCACTCGATGCTATCAAACCATGTTACTCTCCACGCCAAGGAATATCTCATCTCGACCAAAACTTTTCTGGGCAAATCCAACATCCTTCTCAGATATCGTCGTTCGCGTGTCATCTTGCGGCTGTTGGCTCAGCATTTGTCCTCCCACGCAGTCGTAGATGACTTTTGGCGAACGAACGCCAAACAACCCCTCCAAAGCGTGAACGCTCTCTTACTGCGCATACTTCTCCTGTCTGGGTGTTTCCTCGTACTTGCCCTTGGGCCGGCCCGGGGGGGGGGGGAATCAACACACACTCCGGCAGCAGAAAATGTCTCGCGGCTTCAACGGATATTTGATGCCTGAGAACTCAACGCACTCTCCTCCAACCCCGATGCGATGAGCGAGCGACAGGGGAAAAAGAGGAACTCGGTACTTGATTGCACCAGGTTAAGAGACCCCCGTCCTTCTCAAGGGTGCGCAATGGAACTGATCCACCATTTCTTTTCTGGGAGATGACGGATGATGGGAGTGGCGCTGCACTGGCCAGTTTTCCGCTGAAGCCAGAGGACGAGCACATCAAAACAAGCCGCCATCCACACACCAACGCCCGACGCTGTGCGACTTCAACTGCCTGTCGTTGGTGAGTCGCCCCTCGCTCACGACCGGCCTGGGAACGCTAAAGATTGGGAGTGCGGAACATTCCTCTTTGACCCCCGGCTTTTGCTAGGGCGGCCTAGTCACAACGGTGGGAGGGGGACCTTCGGGGGATATCGAAAAGCGGTCACAATGCGCTTCGGCCTGTGGGAATAGCTTCTGACACAATCCCCTAGTGTCATCTAATTGTCCCTAGTGCCTGAGTTGGACCCTGATGAGAAACATTGCCTCTGTGATTATAACGGTCAAGTCCAGCCAATCACCGCCAGCCTGTGATTCAAGACTGGACGAAGTGATATCCGATGTCCCCGGATACGCCAATTTATCGAGCACACCCATCATCTCAGGAGGCCAACCCTTCGACCTCATATCTATACCGAAGAGGCTTGAGGGCAATGATCAATTCAGCCCGCCTGACATTTCCCCGCGAATAGCAGCCCAAAGTCAATTGAGAGGCGTCGCCTCGAGGATGCTCAGCAAAGTAAGGCTGATATAATTGTCATCATATGGTGCCATGATACTACCCGGTCGAATGTTGTGGCAAAATCCATCTGCCGTGTTGACCCGATACGCAAAGACCGCTTCATTTGGCCCCCATCAAATACGGGTTTCTTGATGCTGATAACATTAACCCATCATCTTAACGACGGAAAATTTGTTCGAAGCCGCTGGGTCCCTAGGCGTTCGAGAAGTGGCAGGTGGGCTTGACGCCCTAGGATGAGAATGGGTGCGTGTCAAGCTCAACCCGGCATTAAAATCCCCGGACGGTAGTCTCCAGTTCCGCAATGTGCATAGAAACATGTAGGGGAAACCCTGCCCGAAAGCTGCGCTGTTCCTAAAGGAAATCAACAAGGCGACATGCTTCGTTGTTCGACGAGGATGCGTCAGGTCCCAGCAGCCTCTTCTGGGTCTTCTTTGCAGCTCTTTTCCTGAAAGAGATGATCATAAGGTGTGGTTGTCGGAATGAGCGAGATGGGATATACTTCGAGATTATCCCCAGCGTTCATCCCAAATCAAAGCCTCACTATGCCCTATTCGAAAGGGGCCAATTGATAGTAGCCCAAAACAGTGACTTGAAACACGCTAGACAGGGACATCCCATGTGCGAAGATTTTGATAGAGGCGCTCTTGAGTTCGCCGACCAGCGGGCCACGGTGAACTCCAAAATACCAGCATCCCAGTGAACAGACGTTCGTCCATGTCGAAGGCGTGCCAACCAGCCAATGCGGCGGAGTGCAACGGCACGTCAACGCTGATCCAATAATCCAGTATTAGTTTTGAAATGGGCTCGCCGATGATGGGGTTCAATGTTGAGGATCTGATATGTTGACCTCATGTCGTTTAGAGCGGGATATGCCAGTGGAACGTACTCAAGGCCACGCTCGAGTGACAATATCCGACTCCATTCGTCGAGGGGAAGGGGAACGTGCTCTGCCCTGCCTTGGAGGCTGTAATTGCGAATCGCGAATGACTGGCGGTGGTGGCGATGACGAGCGGCTGTTTGAAGCCAGCCGGCGCGATAATCGCATTTAACGCTCGTCCCTTACCGAGCAGCCAGTCTGTTGAAAACGGCGCTCCGGTCGGTCAGCCACAGGATGAGAAAGCTCTGTCCCCCGAGAATTGGCTGTCAACGGCATTGAGTAGGGCCGAACGCACAGCAGAATTCCAGGAGCCGACAGAGAGGTGCAGTTGAGCGTGGAGGGCCACCTGATCCAGATACCCGAGATGATGATGGCGCCGATCACCGCCCAGAACTCGGCGCCGCTCCGGAACCTGACTGATCCTCTCTCCAAATAATGACAGGGTCGCATCGAAGGAAACATTCTTTGGCGGGTGCAATCTGTAGGTAATCTGTCATATTACCGTTCCAATGGATGTGCGGGCGGCCGGCCTTGAGCGGCAACAAAGTGGATGTTTCCAGCTGCCAAGGTCGGATGTCAATCATGGAATACATCTCAACATGGACAGGACTCCACCCACAGCGCCTCGGATGCAGCGCTGGCGGTGGAATAGAGTTCAAGAAGATTTGACGTCGAGAAACATGTTGGCTAGGGTTGCCTAGTGCAGAAGGGCATTTGGAGAGCCGAAGGGCAGTGCATGAGCATCGCGGGATGCTGAGTACGAGAAGCTCATCAAAACAACCCCTTGACGGATGAATATGAAAGGAGTGTGCGTAAAGTGGGTAACCCGACCGCGTGCTCAGCCATTGCCGTAAGGTTGTGTGCTGCGCGTGCGAATTCCTCTGGAGGTTGCGAGGATGGCCGCCGTGAGCGCGGTGGAGACAGGACCTGAGGACGAGCCTTCCGGAAGCCCCTTGCTGACTGACCTGGCTAGGGCATGTCTCAGAATCGACCAGGATTCCCCAAAGGTGGGTCTTTCGTCTGGTTGGAGGCAATCAAGCAGTCCAAAGAGACTCCAGACAGCTCCCTTGACATTGAACTGTATGGAGACGCTACGCCAAATGAATCGTAGTGTGCTCTGTGAACCCAGCCTGTCTGCAGCCCACAGCGGGGAGTGTCGATCATGACTCTTTTTCTTCTCTCTTGCAGACGGACCAGCCGTGCCAGCCTCACTTTGCTCGAGGACCGGTGCCTGCTGTGCCTGGGGGTGCCTGAAGACCAGAGTGCCATCGTTCTGATTGTTGTTTCTGGGGGATCCGGAGCCTAATTACAGCGAGAAAGAACTATGAGTAGCCCAGTGTCGGGATGGTAGAGACGGGATAGGTAATTATCCGCAGGCCGTTGGCCGCTCGAGCTCTGAAGTTGCCAAATGGTTTAGTTACTTTGGCTAGGTATTCCTAGTTCCGATGCGGAATTCAAAGGGCATGGTTAAATTTCTGGCGCCTAGAAGAAGTAGGCGTCCCTGCTGTGCTGCGGAAGCCTTGCATCCTGCTCCTGCTGCAGTGCTGCTATCACTGGCTACTGCGTATGCCTGCTTGCTTGCTTGCTCTCGTTGGACACTGCTGCTGCTGCTGCGGCTGTTGCTGCTGTTCGACAGTGGGCTCAGAGCCATGCAATTGAGGAACCCTGTGGGCAGGCATTGATTTGAATTTTAGAGTGGGTCGGTCCATCAGAGCGTTGTCGCCAGATAGATGGAGAGCTGTGGATTCAAATCTTGTCTCTTGGTCGTTCAAATTTCTGCCCTCTGCATTTGCGTTGCATCGAGAAGATTGGAGCAAGCATTCGTGATGAGCAATGATGCGAAGCGGTTTCCGTTCTGTCTGAGAGTGCGTGTATGCGAGACGCAAGTCCTTTTCTTCGTCATTCATGTGATGTACCTCTGTTCCCGTCGAGCCCGGTTATTCCCACAGCCGGCTATAAACAAGTATTGGAACAGCACTCGGATATGAGAAAATTAAGTACTCTTACTTGAACTCAAGTATATTTATAGTATTTAAGGTAACTTTCTATAAAATAGTTTATGATATAAATTATATAAATATATAAGTAAGTGGTTTAGTTTTTAAAAACTATTTTAATATATATTATATTAAGTTTTATTAAACTTTTATAATATTTATTCTTTAAAACTAAGTAATACTTTTTAAATAATTATTTACTTTAATATTTAAATAAATAATTACTTATATATAACCTTAATAAATAAAAGTATTATATATTAATATTATATTCTAGATCTCTTACTTAATTTATACTCTTTGTATAATTATATTTAGCTATAAAATATAAACCAACTATAGAAATTAACTACATTTCTTTTTATAAAATCTTGCGAGTTTTGGCTGGGTCTGGAGGGATATTTGCGTTTATAGCCATACAGTGCAAATTAGCGGTTCCTGTCCATCCGGCCTTTGCGACCTCCGTGAACGGTTTGTGGAAAGGGGCAAGTCAAAACCAAGAACACCCCAAGTCGCCTTGTGGTCAATGCCGGATATTTGGTCTGATAGGTGTTGTATTTATTTTGGCGCAGTGGAGCGAATGACGGGTGACGCGCGTAATCTGTTGCACAAGACATGTGGTTGACAGCCTGACGCCCTGAGCGACGGCCTACCGAGACGGGACGAACGTCTCCCTAGTGGCATCGGGAAGTTCGTGTTGATCCCACCAGGTCACACAATGGCATTGGAGGCGCAATGTCTAACTATGGCTGCAGCCTCTGATGGTGGAACCCCCTGCAACCGGCAAGCCTCAGGAGGAAACCAGACCGACCGTTTAAGCAGGCCAAGCCAAAGGCAGAGTAGACGCTGAGGCTACTGATGTGCGGCGGCGTCATGGTGAAGTCAAGGCTTCGTGGTCTTGGAGCAAGGGCGCTGATGGCAGCGGTATGCTCGCTAAGCCGAAGTCGAGGACGAGGACGTCGGCCAAAGACAAAGACGGATGTCGGGGTGAAAAGCTTGGTGGTGATTGAGTGGAAGATCTCGTCTAGGTGAAGTGAGTATGGCAGGCTGTATCCAACTTGGATTTCAGCCGTGCGTGGTTGCGACAAAAAAAGAAAAGGAACGAAATTTGTTGCACGGTTGGCGATTGTCGACGTTGGATCTTGCGGCTCAATTGAGTTGAGGATGATTCAAGAATTAGGCATTTGCAAGACGGGTCATGCCTTCCGCCCTTTGTTTTGCTTCCGAAGTAAGGTAGTCTTTGAGGTGTCAAGGTAACGTAACCTTGAGAAGCTGCGAATACCGTTCCTACCTGATGGCGTATAGGGCTGCGGCGTTGAGGCAGGCGCGACAGTGCCTCTGCGATGTTTGACTCAACCCGCACGGAGGTACGGCTGGAACAGGCAAGGAAAACATCTCACGATTGGTAAGATAGGGGCACAGCTAGCTGTGCTTGCCACCGCTTCACACCCCCAAACACGGGGGAAACCGAGGAAGGAAGGGGCATCGTGGGATGTGTTTCGAAACACTCAATGACGTAACCAGCCGACCTTGTTCCTTCTGAAACCCCTGGAAATCCCCTTGTACTTTTCGTTGAATCCGCCCATATTCCCGTGCTTCTTCCCTTCCAACAGATTGAAGACAAATATTACCTCTCGGTTACGTACTTAAGGTATCGTGAACCCGGCGTCCATCCCAGATTGATTAGGCTTTCTTCCCCGGATACGCTTCGTCCCAGCATTGAACAGCACACCCACTCAATCATTCATCAGCACCAGCCTCGGATTGATTCATCATGCTGTAATCGCAGTCCTCTCCGGGATCGTCCTTGAGATTGATGCTTTGCCGACGCCGATTGATTCGGGCACCGTGTCCCGAGACGGCGACGCGCAACGCCCAAACTGCGCAGTACAAAAACAGCTTCACCAGTACATTCGCTCACCATCTACGCGGCTGAAGAACCGCAACAAATTTAGCTGGCATGTCGCAGCACTTTGACACAATGCCTGTCGAAGGTAGCTTTCACGATGACGAACCGCTACCTGAATCGCACCCCGGTGGGCAGCGCCACTCTAATTGCCCGCCTAAGGGAACAACACGAGAAGAAGCCCGACCCTAACTGCGCCTGCGTAGACCAGTAAGAACTTTACCCCAAGGTTCCGAGAGCCCCGGCGCCAAACCAGTCGCTAGTTGACTGAACCGGCCACGAAGCACCACCAGTTTTGCCGTGTGGGTTTAGTGCGAGGCTAGCGAGAAGCAATAGGCGTTTCCGCTGCAATTTCGCAGATGCTGTTACGAACATTTGTATACCTTGCCTTGCGGAGGATCTTCTGGAGCGTTGGACGAAACTTCCGGATCAGCGTCTCGGCCACGCGTAGAAGGAGTGGAATGCTCGTGGGAAGAGGGGACGACAGCAAGGTGACGGCGACGATCTACGACGATCGCGGACCGTAAACATGGGACGACAAGCGCAGACAAGGCTGATCTTCTTGCGCCCCTTTCCACCCAGCGTTCGGGAGATGAAACACCGTGAACGGATTGCGATTTCCCATTGTCGCGCCAGGAAAGCATCAAGGAGCTCTCGTGCCTGCGAAAATGACGGTGTTGGGATCGATCTTGATGGCCGCACGCCCTCAAAAACGGCGCGTCGTCCCAGCAAGGCTGCAGCACAGTGCAGCGCCCACTCCCTCTGTAATTCAGATGAGACACGGCACGCCTGCGTACTATTACCTGACAACTTTGGACAGCCTCTTACCTTTTCCTCCCTCACGCTGATCGCATCTGGAATGCCAATGAGGTAGGAATGTCTCGAGGACTCGAATCTCATCATCTTCCTCGTTATGGCTTTCTAGGACACTGTCTACTTCATAGCAAAGGTATCTTTTCCAAGATTCGACAGTAGGTAGTTAGTACCAGGCGAGAACCCTGGGTTTCCTTCAAGTTTGGCCGAGCGCACCGAGACAGTGCTTACTTCGGACAAAACAGCAAAATCCCGGGACTGCTGTCGATCTTCTGCCTCAGAAGCTGATAAATTCGAGATGGCTCGGGCCAGCACTTCTGTACGTAGTAGGCGACTAGCGCCTCCCGCAACGCCTCTGACAGATCAGATCTATCGCCAACTAGCCTCAACTCTGTTGGCGTCGCCCAACGCAGGCCTGCATCCCCCGCAGGGTCCCTTTGCACCAGAAGCAACGCCAAAGATGCCTTCGCGGCCGTTGTTCTTTTGCCCATCGAGCTCGACTGGCGAAGATAAGGCGAGTCAGGAGTAGCTGGAGAAGAAAAGAAGCTGGTTGTGGAAAACCGGGCATCAGTCCGAGGTTGTGTGGCATGCCACCGGCGGGCGCCCACCCCAACCAGGAAAGGGAGAGGGGAAAAAAAAACTGGACGAAAACGGCCGAAATGTGACCCCCTTCCACATCTCTTAGCGCTGTTCAGGAGTAGGGGAACGCCCCGGGGCAAGACCGAAATGTCACATTCCCATTCCTCCCCCGAATCAGAAATGCGCCGTAAAAAAAAAAGCTGCTTTGAGAGAAATCGCCATGCTTTGTTGGAAGTCGTGGAAGGCAGCAATTGAGGCTCTGTCGTCGTTCCGGCTTGAAACGCAAGCAAACCAGCCATTTCCTCCTCCATTTTTCACACTACAGTATCGTTCGACAATCTACCCGTGTCGACTCACCTGAATCTCGCATTTTTTTGCTCCGTCCGGAGACTGCCAGTGATTTTCGCCCAGTTCCCCACGGATAAGTAATTCAAACAAGTAAGGGACCCGGCCGACGCAACCTCGCCAACTGCAACGCCAAGGCAGCCTCCCGAGAAAAAAAAAAAAAAAAGCAGCCCCTGAACCCAAACGGAGAGTTGCATTCCGAAGCATATCAAACACGTCAGCGAAGAGGAGTGTTCCGAGTGGAAAAATAATAATAACAACACCATATACATAGTACATTCGTTCTTCTTCCCGGGACCCCACCACACACACACACACACACACACACACTCATACATACACCAACACAACACGACGCTGTACCAACCAACGAGGACCGTCCATCGCTCCGCTGATCATTGTCAAGAGGGAAGGAACCGTTGGATGTACGTTATGTCTGTCTGAAGCTTGAATAAAGTATGTCGTTGGAGGACCGGTCCTAATCCGTAAAAAAAAAACTTTTATATTCCTCCGTACCTGACCGGGTGCCGGGATGCAGGTTTCCTCTTCCGGCTTTTAAAAAGTGGCCCTCGTAAAGGAGACGACGGACCTCTCCCTCTCTCCCCCCTTTAAGCCCTCTTGACTGCGTTATCGATGATGCCGTCAGGTCGTCCATAACAACTCACACAAACTTCACCCCACAACCCAAAAGTGCAGAGCAGGGAAGGAGAAGGAAAAAGGGATAAAAAGAAAAGGGTACTCTGTACCGACGAGACATCTTGGCAGGTCGTTACTTTTGTTCCCCCCCCCTTCCAGAAACCCTGGCCGAAAGCAAGGCCACCAAGGCCTTCTTCGAGGTCCATCCCGGTAGCACGAACGCGCGCGACGTTGCGTTGCTTGCAGCGATGCAATAAGCTGCAACAACTTGGCTGGGTTGACACCGGGGGAACGGGAACTGGGAACATGCGAGCAACCCAGGACGAGGAGCATGGATGGACGGGATGTGACTTGTAGTTCGTCGTTGATTGCGGCCTGTTGTGCGCAAGCTTGATGCTGAACCGAGTTGACCCGAATCTCTCTCTCCCGCTCTCTCTTACACTCTCCCCCTTCGCAGACAAAACCTCGTGAGTCCCTGAACGCAGTACGCGACTCGTCGGGTCCGATTAGTTCTCGGCGCCGTCTCCATGTTATCAGCCCACTTCGGTTGCTATTCTGGTCTGCACGATGGAGAGAACACACCCCAATGTTCGAGTCAGTATAGCTCACGCAGTACACACACATACTGCTTACACCAAGGGTGAAGGATATACATCGCGATGGCTGAGGACGAATGGGAAAGACTCGCTGAGTAAACTGGAATTACTTTGAAAAACACCCAACACAGAAAAAGCTTCGTGATTATTCTGCCCAACGCCGCCGTATGGTAATGCTCCACCATAACAACAAAATGTCCACACAATCGAGTATTATGACTCAGTACACTTGGGCTGTTTTTCATCCCCCCCGCAATCCTTCTGTCTGACCCTCCTTTCCATCCTCTCATCTCGGGGCCCTGGTACCAAACTGGAAATACCCCGCGATCTCGTCTGGATATCGTATGTAGAAGCCAGAAACCTTGAAACCATGAATCAACAGCCCGAGCTTTGAACTGTTGGATCTTCCCTCCACTTCGTCTATGTTTGCCCCTGGTCCTTCTAAAGCATGATAGCCAGCTCCGACCTGTCAACCTTCTCCTCGTCCAGGTTGGGATAGTAGGGCACCATGGCGTCGGCGCCCTGCACGTAGGCGTCGTTGTAGAGACGCCAGTATGGCTGACGGACTTTACGCGCGGGGTGAAAGAGACCCGCCCAGACGTAGTTGAGGACGACTCCAGGGCCGACGGCCATGCGAATGGCTTCGATGGCCTCGATGATACGGTCGATGACGTGGGGGCTGGTCTCGAAGAGGTTGGGATAGAGAAGGTTAAGCAGGTGGACCATGGCATCTTCGCATCCCAGACCAACGACGCCAAGCGCAATGTGCTTGACGACGGAGGCAGCGGTCTGACGATGGACCTGGTCACGGTCGATGAGGGCGTCTTCGAGGAGAGGGGTGACGGCATAGACGTAGTCCTTGGCCATTTCACCGATGTACTCAAACAGGAAAGAGAGTGACTTGAGGACACCGTTCTGGACGTTCAGCTCGGGGACGCGGTACTCGTTCATGAGCGCGGGGAGGACAGTGAATGGCGCGCAAGTCTCGGCGACGATGCCGATAGCAACGGCGGTGTTGACACGCGACTGACGCTCCTGGACGCGGAGGTTGTTGAGCAAAGTGGCAAGGACATCTTGAGGACCAATGGCCTTGGCAATGAAACCGAATGTGTTGTTGGCCGCACGACGGATACCCTTCTTGTGTGCCTTGAGCATGTCGAGCAATTCGAAGCAGATACGCATCCACTCGCGGGCATTGACACTCTCGGGGCCGCGGTCTGCAATACGACCAACAAGGTCGATAGTGTTTTCCTGGACCTTCTCGTGTCGGTTTCGTAGGATAGGTGTAAGTCTAGGCAGCAAGTCCTTGATCGGAGGCTGCATCTGCGAGATACCGACCACTGTGACAATTGAACGAAGCGCGCCCAAGATGGATCCGAGAACCTCAGGGTACTCTTCACCCAGATACTCGTAAAGGACAACACCTATTCTGCCCATCATAGCATCTTCTCCGCACTGCTTCATGACCATGGCAATACGCGAGATGAGGTCGGCCGCCTGCTGTCGTACTGTTGGCGATTTGTCGTTCAGGCGCCAGAGGATGTCGCTGCAAATCTGCTGCAGATAAGGCTTGCAACGGGTGCCCAGAGCGTTAACAACGGAACCGAAGCCGTTGAGGACGACGACGTCCTCGACGGTCTGCGACTTGAACGTAACCAGAATACCGTCAATCAAGCGCTCCTCGAGCCGCTCGCCGACATCTGCCGCTCCCAAGCTGGCCACAATCTTCTCTACCGTTTCAACGGTCATCTTCCTGTACGCTTCACTCTCATCCTGGAGGTTGACCACAATTCGTTCCAGGATCTCGCTGGCTCCAACCTTTTGGCCAATGTCCACAGTGGTTTCGACCACCTGCTTGTAGTTGCGCTTATCGAGGGCCATTCGTCTAACCCAGAAGCTCTTGAAGAATTCGTCCAGGACGTGTTCCTTGAGATAGCCTGCCGTAACGCCGTCAGTGCCAGCGCACTGAGATACTACCTTTAAGACGACCTTCTTCATCTCCTCATCTGGAGACGAGAACTCACGGAGCAAGATCTCCATGATTTGACTGGTATAGTAGTTGGCGTATTCCTCATCCATGAGGGGGATGATGTAACCCACAGCCTTAAGGAATCCAGCCAAACCCTTGCCACGCTGTTTGCGTGCTCCGGTCCAAAGCGGGTTGAGGATGTCGTCGAAACTCTCAATACCATAGGGGCTGGAGGCTTCGGCGAGCGCGGCGATCGCCAAACTGGTGACAGTCCTGACTTTGGTCTGTTCGTCGTTAAGGTTAGGACCAATGCAGTCCACCAGTCCCTTGAGATGCGGCAGAACAGCGCAGCCCATCAAAATCGGGATCTGCTGGACGATTTTGACACCGGTATGACGGGCTTGCCACGACTTCTTGCTTCGACAGACGGCTCGCAGGAAAGGGAGAAGGGCCGGGATACCTAGTGCTGAGGCAACCACAGCGAAAGCTCTCGCTGTAGTGTTTCGTACGTACTCATCTACGTGGTCAATATCCGGCCTCATTGTGCTGATCATGGTCGCCAAACCAGCTGCTTTACTGAGGTTGGAGATAATCTCACGACCCTCGACTCTGGCATAGTAGTCCTGGTCGATGAGCAACGGCTCGATAACGACTAAAATCTTGTGGACGAATGGCCGTACTAGATCATCGAGTTTGTAGAGGATACGGTCGATAACTTTGACGAGCAAGTGACGTTCTTGGTCTTCCAGCGTCTTCTCCATGAGTAGGGGAAGAATCTGGTCGAAGAGCGGACCGGCTCCAAACTGCCTGGCATTGTCGGTGAGCTGTCTCAGAGCAGTTTTACGCATTGGTGGAGTACCGTTCTTGACTTTCAAGAGCAGCCTCATGATCTTCCTCTCCTTCATCTCCTCCACGCTCAAGCTGTTCTCGTCAGACCCGTCGGTCAGCTTACCGAAGTAGGCCATATCCTCGGCCTTGAAGAACTGCAAGTCGCCAATGCCGGGAATTTCCGCTGGCATTGGCTTTCCGCTCAGTCTAACGGCATCGGGGTCCTGCATCATGAACCCAGTCTGTGGCGCTGGCGTAGCCATGAGCTTGTGAGCAGGCGCTCGTACTGGGGCATATCCTGGGGGAGGCTCGAGAATCTTGTATCCTTGATCTTCTCCGGGAAGAAGCATGTCCAGCTCTTCGTCACTGATCGGCATGTTGCGGCCCGAGATGTCGGTACCGAAGGTGGTCGGAAGCACAGCGCCACCCGACTGGGAGGGATGCATTGGTGTCGCAAGTCCCTGGTTGCCCATCGGGGTAGCAGACGGTGCCTGGTCCCATCGAGATCGTTTTTTCGTGCCGTCTGCCGGTTCCAACCCGGGAGGAGCCGGCGTCTGGTCCCATCGAGACCGCTTCGCCTTTACAGGCTCGGAAGGTTGAGGAGCCGTTTCGTCGGTTGGTGCTGTAGAAACGTCCCATCTCTTCTTGCGCTTCCTGCCTGCGGTAACGGCCTCAGTCGAACCGGCCTCCGCGTTCTCCTTATCGCCATCCTTCAACGTCGCTTGGGCAATGTTGCCGTCCTCCTCGCCCGCCGCAGCCTTAGCCTCGATGGCGCGGCGGACGCGTTCCTCCTCTCTCTCGATCTCGCGCTCCTTCATGGTATCACGGTATCTGGATCCCTCCTCAGCGGCGCTAGCCTGGCGGTTAGCAGCGAAGGGATCGGCTCGTGACGGGGTCAGGGCGCGGTCGAATCGTCGCTTCTGGTAGTCGGTCTCGCGATCAGTGATCCTGTTACTGCGCTCACCCCGGCCTGCCAAGGGGTCGTCTTCTTCGACGCCATCGCCGCGAGCAAACTCGTCGATCATGGCACGTGAAGCTGTGTACTGGCCGACGAGACGGCGCGTGTTGTCTGCGCCTTCCATCTCCTCGTCATCATCATCGCCCGTGGGAATGGACGTGTTGTATCCGGCAAACTTATCGACGCCATTGCTGCGATCATAGAGGTCGGTGTCGAAGCTTTCGGTGAGGCTCTGCTTCGTATCGGCACGCTGGTTGGAGTCGTGGTTGCGCGAACCCTTTTTCGCAGCGGCGGCAGCGTTGCGCTCCGCCTGGAGCTTCCGAACGGTCTCGAAGTCTGCGTCGGACATCTTGAATTATGGATATTGCTGCTTCATGTCACTTGTGCAAGTGCAAGTGGTCGGTCGGCGATGACGGCGCGCATCGATAAAGGATGTTTGTTGCTGGCGAGGCTGATGGTGGACAGGAGCAAAGAGTCCAATTTTAGGTGGCGTCGGGCAAGCTTTTGCACCAAACTCTCCTGCGCCCGAGCTTTAGCCGACGAACGCCAAGCTAGGGAATCAATCACTACATCAAGAAAATAACATTCCCAATTTAAGTGAACTCGAGAATTCGTATCTGGCCCTCTTTTTATTGATTTTGTTTTCGAATTCGGTTCAGCTATCAAACAAGTCTATCAATTCTTGACACTTCGTTCCAGTGCTGTTCACCGTCGGCAAGAATATCAGGTTCTACGCACCATGCGTCAGAAAGAGGCCAGTTGCTGAGAAGGAGAGAAAAGATTCTGCATAATCCCGCTTATGTAGACTTCGAGCTCCGTTTCAACGTCTGAGACCTTGTCTTCCTCCGCTTAGGCGACGTATCTGGCGCCAACTCCAATCCATCCTCAACCTCCACTTTCACGGTTGTCTTGACGACCTTACGTTTCCGGCTCAATAGCGGTGCATCCTCCTCGATTTTGACCTCCTTCTTCACATTAATCGTCTCATTTTCCTCCTTCTTAACGGTTCGCTCAGAAAAGGACTTCAAGTCCGCCGTGAATAGGACCGAATGAGCCCACCCGGCGTACTTGCCCCAAAGTTCCCTGAAGTGATCTCCAACGGCGTCGTACATGATCTTATTGAAGGTCTTAGTCTTGACTTTGCCAAAATTGTAGTCTCTCTGCGCGATCTGCCAGACATGCGTGTCCACCGGTACCGCCTCCCCCCAGCCAAGACCCATGAGACAAACGCAGTCAGCTACCTTTGGTCCGACGCCAGACAGCTGGAGGAGTTGATCGTGAGCCTCTTTATACGTGCTAGAAGGTAGCTTGGCGCCTTCAGTTGTCATCCTATAGCAGGGATTCTCTGGGTTTGTCAAGCTTTCGAACCAGCCCTTAGGTCGCTCGTTCACCAAGATTGAGGCTGTCTGTGCAATGTATTTGGCGCGGTAACCGAAACCGAGTTCCCTCAAGTGGGCTTCCACCGAGCCGCCGGTCAAAGCCTCAGGTGTAGGAAAATCATGAAACGCCTCATCTCCGACATGGCCGATGAGCGGGCCGTAGTGTGTGCAGAGCTTATGGACCTTTTTTGGCCGTTAGCTTAATAATGACCCCGGAGAATGGTCATACCATCTGAGAAATTCTCGATATATTGTTGTTGCTGCTGCAAATAAAGCAAATCAACGCCTCCCATGCGTCTTGGCTCAGCATGCGAACCCCTCCAAACTCAGGCGCCCTCTTGCGGAAGTTTGGATCTGCTTCCGACCACTGCTCGTAAAGCGACTTGAGGTCCAGTTTGAGACTCAGGTAGTGACGCAACAACTCTTCGGTGTCGTCGCCGTCAACTTCGGCTTCGTTGACGGGCGGTGTCAACGGGTAGACGGGCTTCTTCGGCCAAGTAACTTTGTAGTGCAGATGGGTTGGATCTTGCTTCAATGATAAAATGCGTCCGTACAAGGTACAGCACCTAAACATTATCTTAGTTAAACACGGGTCAAGAAAATGAGACAAAACCGTTGTGCACACCATTCATCGTTTATTTTCCGCCATCGAAAAGATTGGCCGCAACGAAGGGTTGTGTCGATGCACAACTCTGCCAAACTCAGGGGCAACTTTCTCCATTCGGTGACCCGGGTAAAAGACATGCTGGACTTTCAACTCTCACTCAAAACAGAAAAAGCACATACGAGTCCAGAGTCTAGATTTGGGTATCAGAATAGAAACCACATCAGCGGACGGAGGGTATCAAAGAAGACCGATACAACGATGGATGAAACTCGCATATGAGGTATAGGGACGAGGTTGCTTCTCGGGTTGTCCTTCCCCCTAGACCGTCTGGGTTCGCCGACTCAGTCAGAGTGGCTAATCCCGTCGCCACCCGTCGCAGCCAGGTGGACCCCGGGGCGCTAGGTGATCGGGGGCCCACTAGCCACAAATGATCACCTCGGTTCAGCCACACCACAATTGATTGCTTCGTTGCACTGTACACACTGTATTTGAACACAGTAAAGGTATCCACACTTTCGCTCCTAAGCTCCAGGGCATCACGAACTCGAGTGAACGGCTCATCAAAACCAGCATCCAACCCAGCCGCCCACCATGCTTTTCTTCAGGTGAGCCGTTTGAATTCATGGAACATATAGTCCGGAGGCGCTTTATTGGTTGATCGTGGCTGCTGAAGCCCTCAGGAAGGCTCCCGTGCTAACGCACTCACCCCGTCAGTTTCTTCAAGACGCTCATAGACCACGAGGTCACCGTCGAGCTCAAGAACGACATCCAGATCCGCGGCATCCTCAAGAGTGTCGACCAGTATCTCAACATCAAGCTTGATGACATTTCGGTTGTTGAAGAGCTGAAGTACCCGCACCTGGTCAGTAAACCATTCCACGCTCAGCTTCAATGGCCTGCTCCGTCATCCACTCTTTGGTGAAACCCCTGCGCTAACACCAGCTCGCAGAGTTCCGTCAAGAACGTCTTCATTCGTGGTTCCGTCGTGCGCTACGTTCATCTTCCCGCCAATCATGTAGACGTTCCCCTTCTTGAGGACGCGACGCGAAGAGGTAAGTAGGCACACTGCGAGCCCTATCGATGAGATTTGCCCGGAGTGACCGAAAGAAAATATTGATGAGTTCGACAGAGGCTGCCGCTCAATCAGCAAAGGCGAAGTAAGTTCTTCGCGTCACGGAGGTGGATGGTGCGATGGATCTCAAAGAATTACGAAGACGTGGCCGGGGCACTACAACAGCCGGTCCTCGAAAGACGTGGCGAAAAAGGCACGACGTGCGATTACTCTAGCAGTTGAACATGGGTCATGGCGCATACGGTAATCCAACTAGATGGGACGAACGCGGAAAGGGTAGAGAAGAGAGGCCTGATACCTGGCCACGAACCCACGGCAAATAACCACATTTTACGGGCATTCTCGTCTTCATTGAGTATCCATTAATCGTGACGATTCTCCATGCATGAATCGGTGGTTTACCACCACACACCTCCGCCACGGCTATCCTTTCCATCCCAAAGTACCACTTCTTTGCCCTCACTCTCATCGCCCTCTAGAGGGTGGATAAGGCCGCCCTTTCTACGCTCCGACAGCCACTTGTCGGTCCAACCCTTCATCCTCTTCCTGGATGTTTCGCTTCCAACGTTAACGGTGGGCACCACCTTCTCGATACGCAACGCCATAAGAAACATGGCCAGCTCTCGGAAACTGCTATGCTCGCTGTACGGCACTCCAAAGCACATGGCCTCCTTTGTACTTCCACGTTGGGCAACAAAGTCCTTCGCCCCAAACCGAGAGCGCCATGCCTTCCCTTGCAGAATTTGCGTTGTTGGTATTGTGCCGGGCTGTGTATTGGCTGAGACCGATTTTCCTGCGCCTTGGGGACGATAATTCCAACCAGAAGGACGAAAACCGACAACGCAGCTAAAGTGCGGCTTGTACGAGTTGAGGTATTCCTGTAAAGTCTCGGCGCGGATCTCCATTAGCATTTGCATGTGCACCTGTGCCTCCAGCGGGTTGTCCGTCATCAGCGCAGCAAGCTCCGGATCTCCAAGCTTAGAGCAGATCCGTATCTTGGACTTTGACGCAAAAATCTTACTCCCTAGGGCTTGAGCGATAGCCTTGCAGATGCGTTCTTTGCCGATCGAGTACGTGCCGCAGATCACCAGCAAACGCTCTTTAGGAGCGTTCTTCGGCTTCGACTTCGCCGTCGCACCATCTCCGTTTGGTTTGGTGAAGAACTTGCTGACCGAATCGGTGCCTGCCTCCCTGTTGATCTTGTCCCAAGCATTATCCTCCGATTTCTGTTCCGGGGCGAGTGACTTGCATAGTTCCGCGCAGGCGTTTATGACGTCGCTTTGAGGCGGGAAGGAGTAGCGAGGGTTAAGGTACGTTGTGTCGAGATAGCATACATCAATCTTCTGCTGCCTTGTCTTGCCCGAAATGGAGTCTTGAACGTCGGGTTTCAGCAGTGGGTGACCAACTTGAGCCGGGCAGGCCCTGAAATCACCACAGTGCAATATCCTCTGCTTTCTTACGTACTGACCTTTCCCAATCGTCTTTTCGAAAAGAAAAAGGGAACTACCAGGACAATGATTGGCGGAAATCATGGTTACCGTAACGCCTTCAGTACCAGGAACTTCTTGCGTCTGATCAAACTCAAGTGGGACGACCCATTTAGCCGCAACTCGCAACTGCATCTTGACCAGATCTCCTGTGACTTTGCTGCAGTATATAGGTCCATGCGTCCAGTTCGCAGTCAGACCAATGTAGTGATCGCTATGGAAGTGGCTGAGGAAGTAGGCGTTGCACCCCTTGACCGCACCATACCTGAAGGCGTCGACGCAGATGTAGAAGCCAGGCATGATCTTATAAAACGGACAAGTGCGCTGATACGCTGGTTTCCCGCGTGACGAATGCTCCGCTGCGGCTGCTCCAGCCCAAGCCGCGTCTTCAGCGTGACCCGACATCAACTTCGTAAACGCTGAAGTTGGCTTACTCTCGGTCTCGCCAATTTTGAAAGGATTGGCTTGTCCAGCGCGTGGGACAGCCGCGCGTGCGAAGCGCTTGTTGAAGTCTTCAGGACCAAGAGTTGGCATTCGCGTGACCTCTTCTTTCTTTGATGGCTTTGGCTGTGGAAGAGGGATTGGGTTGCCGTCGAGACAGGCATTGACGTGTTTTGTCGCTTCGTCAGGTGTGATTCCAGCAAGGCTTCCGTCACATATTGGACAGTTAGCAACCATGGCGTCACCAGGTCGGACAGGGTCGGCGACGTCGTCGCAAGAATAGTCGCCGGTGTCAGTAGCCTCCGCTTCGGCTTCGAGTCGGGCTTGCTCCTGCATAAACTGCATCATGCGGTACTCTTCACCTTCAAAATCTTCGTCGTCGAGGAAATCGTCTAGGTCGCCAAACTCGTCAACATTTGCAAATTCATTGTCGATGGAGTTCTCAACTTTGAGTGGCGGTGGCGGACAGCTCGTCTCCTTCTCGGGCGGTGTCGCATCCTCCTCCTCTTCCTTCACAGGTAACTCTTCATCATCGACAGGCGGCCTCGTAGGTGCTGTGCTTCGGACTGTGCTGATGAAGGGCGGCTTGGATGTGGATTCCTCCTCTTCACTTTCAGATTCCTCCAAAAAGGGGCCCTTGCGCTTGCCTGGTTGCTTTTTCAGAGGCTTCGCCTCGGTAGGTGATGAGGGCACGGCCACCGAGACAATGGGGCTATTGGACTCCTTCGGACTTGATTGTTCACCGTCACTCTTCTCATCTTCATGGCTCAGCCTTCTCTTCTTGATCGAAGATTCAACCTCGTTGAATCTCTCTTCCTCCTCCCAGGGTTCGGCATCGTAAATGTTGGGCTCATCGTCGTCCTTGTTCGGGACCAAGAGCTTTTCTTGGCCGTCGAGAAAAAGGGTCTGCTCAGTCTTTTCGGCCTTTTGGAAGAAACTCAGGATGCTTGCATTCGGTCGTACTGATCCTTTTGTAGGCGGGACTTTGCTAAAGCTCTTCTTCGGGGTATTGCTCGTGCGCTTTCGGGCTGCCGACGATGGAGGTGCCATCTTGCCACCTCCCTGAGGAAACTGGGGAGCAAGGCAGGCAGGCAGCTGCGGAGAGTGAGACTCCAGCAAGTGTTCGGCGTCGGACAGCAGTAAGTGCGGCAGTTGGGCGTCGTAAACTTGCAATTTGACGCCTGTAAATTGAAGAGTGGTTACGAAGATTGTCGAAAAGTAATGATGCTGGTAGGCCGGACCCTCCCTCTAACCACCTTAAGGTAACACGAAAAGCGCGGGGTCCCTCCACGCGCGATCACGTGCTCTGTGTATGTAAATCAAATGCGTGACCCTCACTAGCTGCCACTAACTAGTAGTAGCTCTAGGTGACATTTCTCGTCTAGCAAAGCCATTCGACCCGTCACCAGTTTCCTCAAGTGTTGAGATGAATATTCGATCGCTCGAGAATGAGGTAAATTTACATCTTGACTACTTGGATACGATGCTATGGAAGGAATAGGTAAGGTGGTTACGAACACTGCGCGCGTCTCACGTTCCTGGAGTAAATAAGTCTCCATCTCACTCCCTCAACTACCTAATTCTTCATAAATTTCCATCTTCCGTCGTTATTTTCAAATCTTCCGTTCAGACTATGCGCCATTTTATCCAACTTCTCAGCGCTTTGCGGATCCTTGATCAGGACCTCTTCTTCCCGCCATCCAGATAATGGATACACCAAAAAGGCCGTCGTCGAGGTCTTCAGTAACGGCCCCTTTTGCGTCAAAATAATACTTACAACGAGCAACAACGCCGTCATAAACGTTTCTAACACAGGCAAAATCAACCATGACCACCTTACCACGATGAACGTCTCTGTCTTGAACACCTCCCCCCGAACCATGGTCGCGTTCCTGTTGTCCCCCGGATTCCCGCTTCGGATCTGGTTCGTGATCGTCTCCGCAAGGTCTCGGGTAACCTTTTCCAAATCACCCGCGTTATACAACACAAACTCCAAGTTCATGGCCGTGGTCGGTCCCGGCGTCTTGTCAGGCCGATGCCCCGGCACCTGTTCGTACATCTCCATGCCAAGGAGGCTCTGCAGATAACGTGGCAGCCACTGCTTTGCCATCTCCACCATCTCAAATTGCGTGTTGTTGTCTGGTGTCTGGTACACAACACCGTCGGCCCCCAAGGACCCTTCATCGGAGTTGATGAGTTCCTTGAACTTCAGTACCTCCGCCTGGTTAATACCAGGGCTGAGCTTTCCAGGCGTCGCGCTCACATCGGCGTACGTCTTGACGCACCAGTCGTAATTAGCGAGAAAGATCTCTGGGGAAGGCGGTATATCGTCCTCTGGCCAGTCGCCAGTGGCGTGCCGTACGACGGTCAGCTGTCCTAATCTTTCGCCGTCAAAGTCGAAGTCGGTGTGCAGAAGCTGGGTGTCCTTGAGTGAAGTCGGGCCATTGTTGTAGTACTTCAGCACAGGAGAGTCCAATGTCGACGACATCCGTTCAGGGATGGTATATGTGCAGTTCTGGATCCACTGACTATCTTTATCTATCGTGCAGTCTCGAGTCGTCTGCGCTGTAACTTCACGGAAACTACTACAGACGCCGAGGCTCTTGAAGTCGGTCCACGAGCAGCGTGTGGCCGTCCCAGGGCAATTATAGTTCGGTTCGAAGACGGCCCCAGAAAGACCATTCAGAACGGCTGCTTGAAAATTAGGCAGATCAGAGTTAGGAACCCAAGTATTCCCTGCCCTCGACGGTTTGGTTAGAAAGCAAAGACTAATAGAACTCAGAAGTAACGTACAGTTGTAGCCCGGGATTTGCAAAAATCCCTTTGAGAAGTACGAGTCTGCTTTGGCTATCTCTGCCGTGGCCTTATCCGTCACATTCCATTCGAGGCTCGGAAAGTCGAGGATGTTCTGGGCGCTTGGTTCGATGCCGAGAGCGACAATGGTAACCAGTGCGAGAGCCCAACCTAAGAAGGATTGAAAAGGTAGCTTCCACGCCATGACGGCGGATCCCCACGGCCCGCGACTGGCGTCGTCAAAGACTTGTAGATGGTGTAGCGGCTGAGAGCGTAGCTGCATGTGTCTCCATTTAAGCTGACTGAGACAAGCAGTGATGGGAACCATCATGGCCGTCTTGCCAACCGTCGTCAAAATTGATATGACAGAACTCGGCTGGATGCTCCATTCCCATTTAGACAGGGGAGTGTTCCGCACGCGGAACAGGACGGCGATGATGAGGCACATGCTGGTAATACTCAGCACGACGGCGGCGATCTCCCACCACCACCACCAGTGGAAGGCCTCGATTTCTCTTCTCTGCTCAGGAGAGCCATTTGATGGTTCACGATTTCCACCTTCAGGATCTAGCGGGACAAATTCGCTTGGGCTGATGACGGATGCAATGGGCTTGCGCTTGATGGCGACGCCGCGGTCGGCGAGACAGACGTCAGCTGGCGTCCACATTGAACGAAGTTCCGCAGTGCCAACAAATCCCGTGCTTTGGTCGGTGCTGGTCGACTGTCGATTAACGGAGTGTACGCTGTTCCTAGTGCTGCTGACTGCGTCACCAGCAGGAGGTGACTTCGGGATCGCGGTCTCGTCATGATGAGGATGATTTCCGGACTGGTCGGGCGAAAGAAGATGCTGTCGCGACATTTCCATCTGGATAATTCATTGTAAGAGGACACCTCGACTCCACGGTAAGACCAAGTGTCAATATGGGTCAACCATGTATTAATACTTGCTTGTTCGCGACGCCGAAATCAGGCTGTGATGGGTCATTTAGTGATCCACCAATGCGTGATCACAAGATGCATGGCTATGTTTGTCTGCCTAGAGGGGCCCTCCCACAAACCAATCCCGGCCAGGGTTTCTATCATCAGTGACAAACTGCAGCACATTCGGACTCTTTTGTGTCAGCGTCACATCCCAACACAGTACGATTCTCATTGGTTGTCGCAACGCCTCTGCTTCAGAACCTCTGGGGTTACACGACGTTCGCTGCGACTGTCCGCAGCCACAGACCTGACCGCCATCCGCGCTTAGCTGCATACCCCGGGAGCCTTACCATTCTACAGACAGTTCACAGCCACCGATTGCATATGCTACGTTCCCTTTGCACTGGCCGGTTGAAGATATCAGTGGATTGAGACTTTGCAAGACGATAACCTGGCAGACATGCGCCATAGCCAAACCCGTTCCCCGTATGAGAATGATCAATAGCTGACTGTTCGCGCACACTTCTTTTCAGGTATTCCGAGACAGTCAGGCGGAGATTCTGTATCAGATATTACTGTTCAGTGAGAATTCTAAGCTTTTGCTGTCCTCCCGCCTACTGATATATTTCGTTGGTTTCCGCCAAATTTTCGGAAAATAAGTAGCATGTCATCTCAATTACTTCCTTCGGAAGGGGGAGCATCAAAGACATGAAGCGAGTTAGAGATGATTTGAACCAAGATCCTATGTGGCAGTTTGATTTTCGGGCCACGGTTTGTACGTTCAGCCCAGGATATCATAAGAAACATCATCAGGGATTTTACAGTCTCGGAACCTCGGACAAACCTCGAATATGAATTATGTTGGTGCCTCAATGGCACTCCGAAAAATGTCTTATAGTTCGTGCATTGGATTCTCAGGCCAAGCAATTTCCAGCCTTCTTCCGAGCCACAAACTATCGAAAAGCATTCGATTCTCCGTTTTTAAGTATTTGTCTCGTCTATCCATTACACAAGCTAGACAACTAGGCTGTCGTGGTTTCTACTCGAAAGGGGTTAAGGGTGTTCGAAAAAGCCTTCCTCCAGAATGCACATATGCTTTGGCTGTGTGTGGCCTGGGTCACCGGTTCAGATATGGCAGACAAATCACCCAAGACTTTGTAAGTACTAGATCCACGACCACTCCAGGTCTGACCAAATCACATACGACCAACGCAACTAATTCTCTGAGGAGGCTTGCTGGAACTGAAGGTTGGAGGATCAGTGATGGGATGTGACATCTGCTGGTTCTGGAGAGGTCTGCCAATGCACAGAGCTCATGGTGACACCTTTTTACGCGAAACACTCCCGAGCATAACGTAGTACTTAGAACACGAAAGATTGGATCTAGTTGCCATTGCGTGACAGGAATGGCGAGAATCATTAGAGGCATTGTAACATCTGAATCCACAAGAAGAAAATGCGTACCGAGGCGCCGTGCTAAACACTATGAACGACCCCTTTTTGATGGTTTGATCACGGCTTGCTGCGCTTGCTATATTACGACTTGTGACTCTCTGTACCAAAGCACACAGAGAATCTTTTCATCTGGGCGGGCGACTCAAGGGCTGCTTATATGACCGCGTCGAAGACGTCGGCTCCAAGCACTAACTCCAGGATAGGTCGCAATGGGGTTTGGTTCACATGTAGCGGCACGGCAGTCAAGTGGTCCGGAGTACCTCACGCACATTATTTCGGATTTGTTATGCTGCAACACCTACCGAACATCTTAGGAGACCGGGGCTGAGTTAATCGTACTTATATGGTTCACGTACCCTCGGGTTACGGGCCTGCTTCTCCTCTCCCATTAATCTTCTGTGTTTCTGGGTCAATATTCGACCAGTTTGTGGCGTATGAAAACAAATGGGAACTAACACATATATGAATAGCCTTTGGTTGGCTTGCTTCAGTCTGATACTTCTCGTCTCAATACATTCCCGGGTCTATCTGCCTAGAACCTAGACAAGGACTACCTCCATCTCATGGCTTTGGGAGAATTCAAGCAAGAATGTGAAACACACAGCGGGGACAATGCACGACCCTCGAGATGCCAACGGCAAATGTGATATTTATCGACTGTAGGAAGCAAACCTCTTTACCAAGCCACCCAAACTCCACTTTTTGATGCACAGCGTGTAACAAATGTCAACACGTATAAACTACATATAACATCTTCAACCCCTTTTACATGTCCTTTGAGCGCAATTTCTTGAGGCGCATGCCACCCTCAAACACACCACGGTCAACAGCAGCCGCAACGGTGAGAGTGCCGCCAATAATGGCACAGAGACCAGTCAAGAAACCAGTGAAGGTCTTGGCGCGCTCTTCGCGATTAATGACCTTCATGGGGGAGATGTCCTGAGACGAGTTAGACAGTGTCATATGCAGAAGTGATCAAGTATACTTACGTAGGAGAAGAAGACACCAGGGATACCACCACGAGAGTGGAGACGCTCTTGATGTCCCTCTGCAGAGTCGTCACCACCAGCCAAGCTACGCTTGTGGCTCGTGACGGAGTACTGGTGAGTCTCAACACTGCCGTCGCCCAAGTGACCAAGGAAACCCAGACCAGAGCTTTCCTCATTCTGGATTGAGGCAGTCTTTTGCCAATTGAGGGCGAGGTAAGAGGTAGGCACGATCTTGACGAAGTACATGAAGTTGTAGTTCGGGTCGTTGGTGTCCTGGTGGGTGTTGTCGAGGGGGTTGCCGTGGTGGTTAGTCCAGGCATAGGCGCGCTTCGTCATCTTCTTAGTGATGGTGTCGGGAAGCTGGGGACCGAAGCGGAGGGTGTGAATGGTGTGGGTGAAGTCGTGCTGGGCGTCGTCGGGGGTCTCCCAGTAGTTTTTGAGGTCGTGGACGTGCATGTTTCCGTTGCTGAAGCTGCGGCCGGGGGCAAAGTGGAAGTTTCCAACGACCTTGTTGACGCGCAGGCCGCCCTCAATACGGCATCCCTCCCTACGTTGCTCCTCCAGCTTCTCGGCGTAGTGCTCGCGAGTGCACTGCTCGACGTTCTCGCCCTTACCGAAAGCCCAAGAAGCCTGTGCGTACGCCTCTCTGACTTCCTCGCATGTGTTACAGCAGCCCGCCTTCTGCGCGTTTGGTGGAGCCGGAGCGCCGTAACAGGGGCCGCAATAGTTGGGATCCAGGTGCTCCGCAGCATCGTCGCTGGAGTGGCTGTCGTAATCGTGTCAGTTTCGGGACCTTGGGCTGTATGTCTTGGTCAGGGGTAACTTACAGGCTCAGGGCCTTGACATCAATGACACCGCCGCCCTCTTTCTGGGGACGAAGACGGACCTTGTTGACGCCGTGCATGACACCGTGCTGCTGCTCGCCAGAAACATCCATGACATCGAGAGTAAGAAGTTCGCAGGGCATCTTAGGAAAGGTGACGTTGAGATGGATCTCCATGCGCTCGCCTATATAGTTGCGCATTAGCTTTGTAAATCCTAAAGAACCCAAAAAAGAGGCTCGGCCATGTTCGTACCTCTGCCCTGATCCACGATCAGCTCGGGGTGGATCTCTATCCTCCGGTAGTCAACCCATTCTCCCCACGCCAGCCAAAGTACGACAATCAGCGACACAATGGTGACAATGCCGCCGGACGTGGTCCGAATACGCGCCTCGTCCACCGTCTTGGTGAAGGCGTCAAGCCTCGTGAATCTCGATTTTGCAGGCATGGTGGAAGTTGGGAGGCGGGAGGTCGCTGTCGATCTCTATCATACAGCCTCGCGGGCCCTCGTGAAAGCGACGAGCAGGGAATAAGCAAGTCTCGGGTGCGCCAAGGGAGTTGGAAAGGAGTGTCGACTTCTTTTTGCGGTAGGAAAAAAAAGGTGATATCAAGAAGTGAAGAACCGCGCTTGTACCATGAGAAAGAACGCGTATTCTAAAGGCTCGCACCAAAAAAAGCTGTTGCGGCTATCAGAAGAAAGTCACTCGAGATTGATGCGGAAGGCTGGGCGCAAGTCGTAGAGGCCACCTTCACTTATTTTCAGGCCACGCAGTCCCTCAGCTGCCAATTGCGCTACCTTAGCAGACGCGGCTTCAGGGGTCCGCACGGGGTACCTAAGAGTGGGACCAATACCCACTGGCTAAACATCGGCCGATAGGTAACCAATGGTCTGCTCCGGCCGTGGGAGGTAAATCTAGGGGCGGGCTGGTCCGAGCTTAAGCTACAGATACTACTGCCTGCGCGGCTCCACTGCACCCAAGGCTGGAGAAGAGTTTCTCAGGTTGAGAAACCGATCATCCAACAAGCAACATCAACAAGTCGCGTCACAAACTCGACCCCAACCGGAGATACGAACTTCGAAATCACGGACTACGAAGAACACGACGTCCTGCGCGTGGCACTGGTCCAGTGATCTCTGGTCCACCGATACTGAGAAGGGAATCACGAGCGACTCAACCCACATCCATTCGCGGCGTCTCGAATCGACATGTCGAAGCCGCCTTCCAGAGTGGTCTTTGTGGGAAACATCCCTTATGGTATGAGCTTGCAGGGATAAAAGAAAGAGCGGCGCTAAATACTTCACAGGCCTCTCCGAAGAACAAATTAGCGACATATTTAGCAGTGCTGGCAAGGTGCTTAACTTCCGCCTCGTCTACGACCGCGAGACCGGCCGGCCCAAGGGCTTCGGCTTCGCAGAATACCCCGACAATGGTAACACACTTGGTGCACTCAATCAACAGCAACATCTAATGCTGATTACAGACTCCGCTGCTTCGGCCGTCCGTAACCTAAATGACTACGAGATCATGGGAAGGAAACTACGAGTGGACTTTTCTAATGAAGGAGGAAGCGACGAGAATGACGGCCATGGTGGTCATGTACGTTTTAACTCGATAGACAAGTCGTGTTAACATGCGCTGACATTTGCAGCAGACCGGCGGCAACGTCTCCCATCCCTCCAACGGATACAATCCAATTCAAGTCCCCACGCAGTCAGGTAATCTCCCACCTCTGCCCGCCGGCAAGGAGCTTCCACCGAACGTCACGGCCACCGATGCCATTTCTCGAACGCTCAACACCTTACCTCCTTCCCAACTCCTGGACATCCTCACTCAGATGAAGGCCTTGGCCTCCAGTGACCCAGCCCGCGCAACAGAGCTTCTCCAACAGGCACCGCAATTGGCCTACGCCGTCTTTCAAGCCCTCCTTCTCATGGGTCTCGTCTCCCCAGAGGCCATTCACTCGGTTCTCGAGGCCGGCGGTGCCCCCGCCCCAACACCAGCCCAAGCCCCCCCGATGGGATTCCCGCCCCATGCTGGCCCCGGCTTCCCCCCGGTCCCAGTACAGGGTGCTACCAACACTCCACCGGTAGTTGGCACACCATATGCGCCGCCCCCGCAGCAGGCCGCCTATGGGGCACCGCCTCCTCCGCAGGCTGCCGCTGCGCCGATGGGTCAGGATCCTGAATCACTCATGCGCCAGGTCATGGAGCTGCCGATGGAGACAATCAACATGCTTCCCGAGGCCGAAAGACAGCAGATCTTGGCGTTGCGGGCACAGTTTGGTGTGCAGAGGCGATGAGGACCTCAACCAAATCAGGAATGTATATGGCTAAGCTTTTTAGGTCCCCTGTACTGCTAAGTGACATATGGAATGGCGCAGTAAAGCTAATTTTGGGGAGGCGACTACACGGTTGTATTCCTCCATTTCAGCTATGGACCAACGACTTTTCGTCTAAGAACTGTTCAAATACGGACTTCTCTTCAGCAGAGAAGGGCTTTCGAAATGGTCTCGTCTGGCCATGACAAAACCAAACTATCGAACATTGGAGTCTCAATATGGGCCTCAATACGCCCAGGCAGCGTTTATGGACTCTTGGTTGAGGGGTACACGCAAAGCTATTCTTGGGAACGAGTACCAACCAGGGAGCGAGAGGCGAGATAATTTGTGGAAGGGCAATAACGAAATCGCCCACCTAGAAATGACGCAACTTTTCGGTCAAGCAGACGTGCGTGCAGTTCACGATAACCTCAGCAGGCAACCAACATCGTAGCCTCCGGATTCGCCTTATCACGGGCTTGTGGGGAAGTCGGAGGGTGGCGTTCACAATGGATGGCGTTACTTTCTCATGGCTGCGCCCCCAGTAATGGGGCCTGTGTGGTAGGCGGGGCCGAATGGGCGGAGGGTTCTTTGGGTGAAGAAAAGCAAGCCGGGTTCACGATGACCAAAGTCAGTCTAAATATACCACAATTGCTACTCCGTGTCTCCTTTTGTCTTTCAGCTGGAATGGCCTGGTTGTGGATTGAAGCACGCGTGATGATGGCTCTACTGTAGTTGAGGTTAGTCTGCGATGTTACAGCGGCAAAGATGTTGACGACGCTCCCCGCTGCTGCGGCTACTGAACCAAAATGCAGATCCAATTTTAGAATGACCTCGAATCGTGTCGTGAACAGACAACACCGGTATTGATAATCCGTCCAAAACGGCTTGCCTTCCTTCCAGGTAGGCAACATGGCCGGGGGACCTATGTATGACGAGGGGGAGAGTTTGTGGCGATGTTCATGCCTTACCTGACACTGACAAGCCAACTCTAATCGAGGGAAGCGCCCTGCCCTACCTATACAAGGCGGACCACGCGGTGTTTCCGGGCCATTGTCGATGGTGGTGTTGGAAGTGTGGCGCGTACTTAAGGTAGGTATCTAAAAAAAAAATGGTGTGGTGGTGGGGGTTGGATTTGGGTGCAGAGTGCAGCAGAACGCATTGCAGTATGCTGTTTGCAGGAAACGTGGAAAACTTGGAAGGATGAGTCGGAATGCCATAACTTTTGCAAAGGATAGACTTTGCGAATCCTGTGGCATTGGGGGCGGGGGCGGGGAGTTCATGCATTTCCGGGTGCTTTGCACAAAAGTGTCCTGCTGCAAACCTGCAGATGTGAGGGCAAGGAACATATGCCGCCAAGAGTGCGGCTCTGGGTGCAAGTTCTGCTGATGGACGTCAGGAATGCAGATGGAAAAGTCATGTCGGTAGAACAGTGAGCAGACGGTCATGCAGGCGGCGATGAGATGAGGTTGGGATAGGACGGACGTGTGTCCGTAGGTATGTCACGCTTCCGCAAGACCCAATTGGAAGACGCTAGAATTATGATTCGATCGCCGCTCAAATCGCCTCACATCGTACGGCAAGGATGAGGACCATTTTTAAGTTATTTTCATATAAAGCATTTATAGTAAACTATTATATTTTTGTAAAAAAATATATAACCTATATACTAATTACTCTACTTAGTTAATTATTAACTTTATAAAAGATTTTATCAAAGTATTAAAAAAAATCTAAATAATAATAATAATAATAGTAATAACTTATATTTTATATAAAATATATTATATATTATAAAGTATATAAATATAAATAAAATTTATATAAAAGTATAATTCCCTTTATATACTAAGTATAACTACAGAGTAAATAATATAATAAGATATGTTTAGACCTACTATAAATTTAATCTTTAGTTATCTGTGTGAGGGCATCGTCATATGCAGCCTTGACTTTTTCCTCTCCTTCCTCCCTGACTTTACTTAAATTCAAATTTGTTCTGGACCGCGTGGCATGTGGTTCCGTTTAGTTTGGTATCGTTCCGTTGTGAATGGAGACGGGGGGATGTTTCCGAGGTCGGTTCTTCCCCGTCGACAATGACCTGCGACGATCAAGACGACACATCTCCATGTCTCGATGTTGGATGAATGGCTCCGTGGACCAGTAGCGGCTCCGTAATTCTGAAGCTCGAGGCAGACAAACAGTTGGGCCGACAGGGAGGTCTGAAAGAAGACGGTCGCAGATTCGCAGTCCGGAATGATTGAAAGAGCGTGGGTGACACAGACGGGACTGGACTTGCGATGACTGAATGGACATCAGCGAGCCTGGACCTCCTGGACCTCCTGGACCTTTTGGACTACCGGGATTTGAGGAACCAAACTGAGGATCTGCATGGCAACGGCAGGAAACATTTGTGCATAATAGTGCTCGAGTGCCTGTCCAGATTTCTGGCGCAGCGGTGTTCTAGGGTACCAGAACTTAAGGTACCTCACGGTGGTGCTGCCACAAAGGAGCCGGAGGATTTGCTGCTCTTTTCCCCTCCCAACCAATATCCAAGACACCTGACCCGAGCAGTCAACGAAAAACTCGGTCTTGGCCGGCTCCTATCCCGCTTCCTTCCTCTCTTCGCCCCGGACAGTTTTGCGGCAGTAACGGGGCCCCATCACCGACAATAGCACTTGCCGTCCAATATGCTTTGCTCTGAGCGCTGCAGTAGAGGGAAGGAACGCACCTGCCTCCTAATGTGCCTTTGCCTCGTCCGGCCCCAATGACGTCCATCACTTCCCGTCTAAGCAAGACAGTCAAATGCCTAACCTACCAAAAGTACGTGTAGGCACTTCTTACCTATTGTTGCTGCCTCTCTCTTAACGCCATGAATACCTCACTCGCTCACGTCTCACTCAGACCCAAACCCGGGAGCCTTACTAAGTAAGGCAAGGTGACGGTGAAGTGCTTCTCCCGCTATACCCAACACCCAAATTCCTTAGCGGATGGCCAGAAGACCTAACTTTAGCAACAATGCCGCGGCACTAACACGGACAGACCAAGGGAGAAGGAAAACCCACGCAGTGCAACGAGCAGCCCAAGGATGCCGGGCCATCATGTTTATCATACTTAGGTGCGAAAAGGGACATTTTGCATCCGTTGTCTACCATAGTTACGTAAGGTGGTAAAGTGAAAAAGTAGGGCCACCTCACGTGCTTCATGCCCACCGCATCTTACACGGTGTTGAGAGGCACGGATGGCAACGGCGATGGCGATCCTTTTTCCACCATACACTAGGCATCTCAACCTGAAGTTGACCGGTCATCAACATCCATGGCTACTCGTGTTAAAGACCGAGCATCGATCGGTGAGAAGATTGCCACCGGCCAAATAAGCCAAGCCACATAGACCTCCGCCAGAATCTCAGAGGTTAGTGCGGCGTGGGTCCCACTGTTACCAGGGTTATGGAAAAGGCGACAGGGCAGTAACAGTGGATTCCCTGCTGGAGGAGGTGTAGCTCAGAGGTGGTGTGTGGCCTGCGACGGTCTAGAAGGAAAACGGATAGTGGCTCCTCGGCATACCTAAGGTATTAGAGCCTTGATGGTGTTTTAGCAACTTCCTATGGTCTGTGCGCATGGTATTGACGAGCAAGGTGACAGCCAAAGAGAACAAATGGAGACATCCTGTTTCTGGGCAGTCCAAGTGCACGCCGCAGGGCCATGGAGACGACGCGAGATAGTGCCACCAAAAGGGCACATTGTAATATGTGGTCCAATCTTCCAGTGTGTCCAGTGTGTGAGGACTGGGAAAAGAAGCCAGGGTTGATGGGGATGGGAAAGAAGAAAAGGGGAAATTGGGGCTTGAAGTTAGTGCATCGTGTCGCGATGCAATGCCTGCACCCCAGACTGCATATTGTCTGGACTTTGGCTGGCCACCATTGCTGCTGAGAATGCCACTAAATGACCAAAGACACATAACGTACCTTAGTCCAGGTACCTAAGGTCCCGTAGCTACCTAAGTAGGACAGGGCGAAATGATGGAAGCCGTGTTCCTGATGCTCAGGTTGTGTACCTGCGGCTGGGCGTTCTGTTGTGCTTCGTTGGCGTCTCTACTATATGTCGTGCCTTGTACAAAGAAGTACTTTGAGTGTGCTCTGTCTGTACTCTTTGCACTACGGATTAATGACTGCGTAGAAGGACTGTCTGCAAGGGAAGACAACCCTGATATTCCCTGCTTCCATGGCTGCATGGGGCCCTGGGCGACGTCGTGACTACATGTCGTGCTAACTTGTCCCTTGTGGTCTAGTGCTGGGCTGGCTGGTCTGCTGTGCTAAGGTCCCATTTGGTTTGCGGTCGTGCTAAGCCTAAACCAGCCTGCTTGTTCTGTCTCCATGATTGGACTACTTCACATTGGCCTGCTGACAACTGGGCTACCTACCTAAATAAGACATTTCCTGCACTACAAGCCCGCTGTGAGGTCCTGCAGGTAGGTATTATAGGTAGTAGTCCGAGGCAAAGGTGCCCCCGGGGGCTAAGGAGGATACGTACCCATCCTAGTAAACGGTGTTATTGTACCTTTGTCCACCTCTCCCTCTCTCTTCTCGTATCCGATTCTGGGGGAAACAGAGATCACTTCGCTTCTGATTATCCTTCTCTTTTCCTTTCCCTTTCTCCTTCGAACTTCCCCTCTCCGTGCCTGTGTGTCCCAATCTGCCTTATGCGACAGATCGAAGCCAGACATCGTCGAGAAACCGTCCTGATCCGCTCAGGGCCTAAGACCACTGTCAAATCCAACTAAACTAACTCTGTCGTCAAGCAACAACCCGTTGGCAAGGTCTTTCTTTGATACCGTCTTCCCACATACACACAGGTTACCCTTCGAACACTCCTTTCGCCTCGACTTTTCTTCACTTGGCTGCTGCGCCTACTGTCTCCCCTGCCCACCAACCAGACCAGAGCAAGAAACTAAAAACACACGCGCGCCCTTTACTAGCGGCCTGCTTGTCTTGCTTTGACCTCTCCATATACACCAATATCCGCCCACCTCAAATCTGCCTCTAAACTAGGTCGAAATCCTGTTTGCTTCCGCAGCTCAAAGATTCGACAACACTCGTTACCTGACTTCCAGCTCCAAAACTAACTTTGTCTGCTCCACGTCAATCGACGAACCTGTTCCAATATCGCCGGCCCGCTGCTGCCGCCCCTGGGCCTGACTGCTTTATTCATGCGCCGCCCGTAGCATTCCAGTCAGCCACACCACCATCTGGCCATCGACCTATTGTTCGACCTTCATGCCGGAATCATCCACTCTGGACTGACGCCATACTCAATCCTTCCGCCGCGACACGACCTGCTCCGCCAAAATTCCAACACCAACCTCTTCCATCGCACCACCCGATCTGGTGTGACCTTTTCCAACCCACTCCAGACGTACTACACGACACGCCTATTGCCCTGCATGGAAAACTCAGAGCAAGAGACGGTACATAACCGACCGACCATGTCACCACATCGCCCGAATTTCATCGACCTTCGGGCAACTTCGAGCATGTCCAACGTATCGAGACCGCTGCGATCCCCAAGACTCCACGTGGCCGGCGAGGCGCCTCCCGAGCTATCGCCTCTCGATGCCTTCGCCTTGCAAAGTCGCCTTTTGGCTAGGCAGCTTCAAGCTGCTGCCAACGGTGAGGGGAGACGAATGAGCCGACTCCCACCATTGACGACCGAGAGCCCCCTCGTTATCCAAGGCCGATCTGACTACTTCCGCTCGATGTCGAACGACTCTGGATCCGACGAGGTGCCGCTTCCCGAACTTCAGAACCCGGGACTGGGACTAAGGACCGAGATGGAGGATGCTTTCCCGGAGGAGAAGGACCGACCGAGATCAGTTCACCCACGAATGAGCCGAATCCCGCCTACGCCCGATGAGAACATACCCTTGCCACCGCAAACACAATTCGACGCGATGCGCGGGCGCCTGATTGAGTCTTCTGAAGATGAGCAAGATGAAACGAACTTTGGTGCTAGACGAGAGCAATCTCCTGCGCCCATGGAGCATCCGACTAGCGACGGTCACCTACAGGCCTCACCTCCGCGAAAGGACCTTTCTCTACTTCTGCCTTCCCCAGCACGCTCCCGCGAGAATTCACTAAACGGATCCCCTCGCAAGTCAAAGGGACCTTCCTTCGACGGTCCCGGTTTGGCTCCCCCAAGGCCAAACTTCATCGCACGATCAACAAGCTCCATGTCTTCGCCTCCGGACAATGCCACTGACGACAACTCTATGAGCAACTCCATTCAGTCTCTTCCTCCCCGTAAGCTCTCAAGCAGCAGCGCTTTTGCTATGTCAGCTGCGTCTCCCGGCCTGGGCCCAAGCGTTCCTTTCCAACGTTCTCCATCGGTCAGTTCCGAAGCTTCAATGCCTCTGCCCCGACCTTCTTTCAACTTCTCGCGACCGATGAGTCGTGCAGGTACCCCCGGACTGGAGACGCCTACACGCCAAGCCTCATCGGACAGCCAGCCTTCCTTTGTCTTCGCGAACGACGACTCAGCCAACACCCCTATCAGCATAAACAGCGAAGGTTTCCCGGAACTGCACGAGGAGGGAAAGGCGGCGCCCTCGTATATCTACTCCAAATACTCACTTCCCAGGGGCAAGATCATTCAGCGATCAGTTCCTCTCGACCCTCACTCCCAAGCCTCTTTCCATTGGGAGCAGCCTATGACACAACCCAGCAACGTCCAAGCTATCGCTCGGGGAGCGCCGCCATCTCCTCCTACAAGACCTTCCAGCTCAGCTGAACCTGGTGCACCAGAAGACATCAGCTTGGCTAAGCCTGACACAAATCGTGGCGGACCGGAGCCTCAGCCATCACCCAACCCTAGCCGTCCTTCTACTGAGAGCCGGCCATCGGAGGAGGACCCAAGAGGCCGTGCTCTCACATCGCCCGCTCATGACGCTCCCCGGGGCCACACTGCCATATCTATGGCTACCACTGATTCTAACAGTACTCTCAAGGGTGCTCGATCTCAGGCTTCGATTGCACCTACTACCGCAGACATGACTCCTGAGGAGCACCTCGCGAAGGGCATTGAGTGTCATGAGAACGGTTCAGTCAAGGAGTCCACATACCACCTTCGTCACGCTGCCCGAGGTGGCAACCCCACAGGTATGTTGCTGTATGCGCTTGCCTGCAGACACGGCTGGGGCATGCGACCAAACCAGCGGGAAGGTGTTGAGTGGTTGAGAAAGGCTGCTGAGAGCGCTAGCCTTGAGATTGCTGACGACGAAGACCACGTCAAAGAAGGCAAATTTGTGGATGCTACTGATAGGAGGACGCGCAAGGCACAGTTCGCACTGAGCATCTACGAGCTTGGTGTGAGCCACATGAATGGATGGGGCATTGAGCAAGACAAGGCTCTTGCCCTGCGTTGCTTCGAGATTGCTGGATGTAAGTCACTTTTACCCTTCCTGCGAAAGCATGATTGCTAACAAACAAACAAGCCTGGGGCGATGTGGATGCACTGGCCGAGGCAGGATTCTGCTATGCCCAGGGTATTGGATGCAAAAAGAACTTGAAGAAGGCCGCTGGCTTCTACAGACAAGCCGAAGCTAAGGGGATGAACATGGTTGGCAACAGCTGGTATGTATCACTTCAAGTTCCACAGGGGAACACTACACTAACCTGTTATTCGCAGGATCTACAAGTCAAAGTACAATGACGATGACAGCATTGACAAAAAGTCACGCAGCAAGTCCAGAACACGCACCATGTTCGGCATCAAGACTGGCTAGTGATTGAGTCTTTTTGGAGTTCTTTCTGCGCGCAGCGTCTCAGCGGCATTTCACGGATCATGACCTTTGCATCAACAACAACACCGTCACCTTCATACCCCGCATCCTCGGAGTTCTGGGAAGCTGGCTCTACGGAGTGCAGCTGTTTTTACTGGGTATCTAAATTCATGGGTTGGGAATCATGCCATTTACTGCATTCAACCAGGTACAGCCTCGTGGCCAGACGGAGGACGTGGATCGTCCTAATCCCCCCCTAAAGAGGGGACTAGAGCCCTCTGCTCTGTATTACAGGGAGGTGACTAAAAGTGATGGTTCTGTTTAGCGTGTACAAACCTTGATTGAACATACCCTTGGTTCCTATGTATATATCAGTTTTGCTTTCGGGAGGGCGGTAGAGTCCTCCACCGGGGGTTTTCCTTTGTCGTACAGAAAGAGCCTTTGCCTCGCAATATTCGCGGTGGGCAGGCGAATGGAAAGGATCTCCGCGCTTGCCAAAAGGCCCAACGCTTCTATGTGATGCTGAAAATAGATCCCTCATTCTGGATAGATACAGCCCGTTCCGGCTCTTTTCGCCATCGTTAGTAAGGCAGCTACACATATTCGCTTACCAAGCATCACCAACATCAGAGTCTCAACGGTGTATAGGGCTCACTCTTGAGGACAACAGTCTCACCCAGTATTCGACTCTCAAAACTCATTCCGCGTATAATGAACACAAAAATCGCTCATCGAGTGTCACCGTACGGACTTCCCATATGTCATTGCCTTCTATTGCAGTCGTCCTGTATTGTTACAAAGTCTCCGCTTGAGCGTTCATTAGCAAGCTCCCCGAAAACCCCATTTGCTCGTTAAAAAAACTCCCAACCGCTTAGGTATCGACCTCCATTTCCTCGCCGGCAGGTACCTCCGTTACGCTCACGTAGCGACCGATATCGTTCTTCTTGATAATCTTCTCGTTGAGGACAGCGGTGGTGCCCTTGGGGAAGGCGTAGCTCTTGAGCTTGGCGGATCGCTCATTGGGCTTGACGAAGCCGCGCTTGAGGGTCGTCTTGTCTTTTGTGATGATGGCGACGTCGACGTTGCTTCCGGAGCCGAGATCGTTGAAGATACCGGCCTGAATGGCGTCGCTGGCCAGCTTGACGGCCTCCTCCTGGTTCAGCGATGGCTTCCACTGCGTCTCGAAGACTGACATGGCGGCCAGCGAGCCGGATCCCATGGTGACGTAGGGAAGCTTGTCGGTGGAGCCGTGGGCGTGGACGGTGAAGAGGTGGGTTCCCGTGGGGTCGACGCCGGCGACGACGAGATAGGCGCCGATGTGGCCCTGGTACTGGAAGAGATGCTGCTTGAGCATGGTCATGCAGGTGACGACGCGGGGCTTGCGGCCGGTCGAGAGGGCGTGCAGCTCGAGGTTGGAGGAGATGATTGCCGTGGTGAACTCGGTGTCGGCGGCGGTTCCGGCACCTGCGCACCAGATCTGGGGGGCAATGTAGTGTAGCTTTTCACAGTTTTTGTCGGCCACGATTGGGCCTGATGTCGCTCTTGTGTCGGCTGCGATCTATCGTTAGACGGTTAGCAATTGACGTTGAGCGAGGGGTTCGGTTCGGCATCGAAAGGGCGGTAGGAGGGGCGAGTTCAATGAGGGGGCCCCCAAATCTGCCAACTAGAGGCGATTGCTTGGAACTACTCACCACTACGCCGCCGTCGAATATGCATCCCACGATAGTGGTACCTGTGCTAGTCGCCTTAGGAAGGGGGACACCTCGGGCGTGGAGGGCCGCATTGCGGTTGTAGTTCGAGAAGTCGAAGCCAGGCATCGTTGCTGTCTTGGCTGGCTAACCCGGGGTTGCTGCTCCTCTTTCCTTTTCCGGGCCGTCGAATTCGTTTGAAGCTTCGTGGTCGTTCAGTCGTATGAGGTATTGCTGAAAGCTTGGAGATGCTCGGTTGGACGTGGGGAGGTTGAGGGACGTGGTAAATGCAGGAGCTGATGACGAGGCTAAAAGCTGCCTCGAATGGTCGCCCGCTGTTTGGGGGAGCTCATGCAAGCGTGAGGCACCCTGACACCAACAGCGGCTAGCTTTGATTGGTTGGGATCGGCACAGCTGGAGCTGCCTAAGCTACACGTGATCTGGAGTCGATGGGCGACCAGGGTGACGGTGGCCAGCACTGAGCAACCAGAGCTCCATACGAATTTTGGGAGCAGTCCGTTGTCAGAGTTCCCAGGCACGAAAGAAGTTGCAACATCTCCCACAAGGTGTTTCCCTCTTTGCTTTGTGACCAATTACTTCGCGTTTTAACGTGTGGAACTACTTCGCTCTCTTTTTTATCAGAATTTTGGCTCCCGGCGAGATATTCTAGACTGCAACTTTATTCTCCCGCAATTCTTGTTGCGACAGCAACAACCAACCCCCAGCTGCTTGCGACGCAAAAAAAGAAAAAAGTCAACCCGTATATCGACAACGCCGGCCACCCCCCCTTCTTCACAACAACGAATGCGAAGAACCACCCCCAGCTGACCCGACAAGTCACTCCTCCAAAGAACCGGCTAATTCGCTGCCCATCATGGCTTTCGGCTTCTCAAACCAAGGAAATGCCATGCTCGGGAGCACGGCCGGAGGCGGAGGACTGAATCAAGGCCCCGAGCTGGAGGTGATCCAGACCGAGGTGAGATCTGGTCACCGACACCGTCGATGCCGTTGTCTTTCACACGTTCAAAGAAGCTCACCAACTAAATTTTCTGTCCAGGCGCTTGGCTTTAAATCGATTGCCGGCGACGCGAAGCTCCGGCTCACTTCCCCATGGTCCCCTGCACCCGCCGACACGGCCTCCCTCCTCAGCATCGCCCCTCGCCGGGGTCTCGTCGCCGCCGCTGGCCCCGATGGCATCGCGATCGCCTCGACCGAATCCGTGCGCAAGGGCTTTGAGGCTGACACCAAGGAGAGCGACGCCTCCGACGTCCGCGCCTTCCAGCCCCAGGCGAAGTTGCCCATGCCCATGAGAGTGTCGCAGCTGGCCTTCAGCGCCGACGAGAACTACCTGATATTGTCCGCCGAGACTGGTGGCGGCCTGGCTGTTTATGAGACACAGAGCCTGCTCAACGGCGGCACACAGGCCGCGTTCGAGATTGCGACGAATGGGGAGACGTTGAGGTCGCTCGTGCCAAATCCCACGGTCGAGAAGGCGGAGCTGGTTGCCGTTGTGACGAATAAGGGGAACCTATACATGGCGAACTTGAAGGAAGGGAATATCAGCAACGCGCTGAAGACACAGGTCAGCTGTTTAAGCTGGAGCACCAAGGGGAAGCAGTTGGTCGCGGGCTTGGCGGATGGTAGCATTTTTCAGATGACCCCTGAGGGCGAGGAGAAGGGCCAGATTCCGCGGCCGCCCGACTTGAACAACGCCCACGGTAGGTTTCCGTGGTGTGGACTGAGCTGGGACAGCAAACTGATTGTTTCTAGTGTCCTCTCTGAGCTGGTTGGAGAATCACTTATTCCTCGCCATCCACACTTCCACGTCCGAATCTCCCCCAACTTCAGCATATCATATCATTACCAGAAAGCTCCCTTCAGACTTTACATTCCAGAAACTCACAGATCCCGTCGATCCGTATGGTGCAGAGACGACGCCTCATCACTTAATTTTGCGACTCAAGGACTTTCCTCCCAACCTCACAGATTTGTTGATCGTCGCATCCACAGCATCCCCTGAGATCGGCCTTTTCAGCAGATCCAAGACACCCTTGACTCCTGACAAGCCAGCAGAGGTTGTGTCCAACGTTTTTACAACCACAGAACTAGCTGACGACTCCAAACGCGCCTCTCTATCTTTGACGGAGGATTTCCAGAATACAATACCAATCGGCGCTGCTCTCGATCTGTCCAGCAAGGACAAGGTATACAAGCCACTACCAGCGGACGAGGAGATTGAAGACTCGCCTGGGCCGGTGCCAGGCTTTTGGGTCCTTAATAATGTGGGTGTGTTGAGCTCTTGGTGGATTATCTATGAGGACTCTATCAGAGGAGGCACCACGTACCCTGGCATGGCGGTTTTGGACACATCTGCACCTGCTCCTGCACCAACACCAGCAGCGCCGGCGGCAGCGCCGGCTGCTGCCTCGCCTTTTGGCGATCCTTCGAAAACGTCAGCTTTCGGCTCTGCGCAAAGCTCATCGCCGGCGTTCGGTGCCCCGTCTGTTTTGGGTGGCGGCGGAGCCAAAAACCACTTTGGTTCTGGCTCCGCCGCATCTACAAGCACCGCGTTTGGTGGCACGGCTGTTCTCGGTGCAAAGTCTTCGCCGTGGGGCACCTCGAACACGACCGGCTCCGCGGCTGCGACGCCGTCTACTGGATCGACGTTTGGAAGCAATGCCTTTGGTAACAACACCTCTGCATCATCGCCTTTCGCACAAACATCTGCCCCGAAGTCAGCATTTGGCAGTGGCGGTGCCTTCGGAAGCGGGAGCGCTCTTGGTAGCACTCCTGCTGCTCCTTCCTCCGGCCCGGCTTTCGGTCAGGCTTCGTCCATTGGATTTGGCCAATCCTCCTCTCTCGGTGGGAATAAGTCTCCTTGGGCGGCGGCCACATCCGGTTCAGGAACTACAAGTTCGGCGTTCGGCCAAGCCAGCACGCTCGGCTCCGCCGGTAAGGGTGCTTTTGGTAGCGGTGCAACACAAAGTCCTGCGACTGGTTCGTCATCTGGAGGCTTTGCCAGCTTCGCAAGCTCTGGCGGGTTTGCTTCGCTCGGGAACAAGAATGCTAAAGAAGGAGGCAGCGTTTTCGGTAGCAAACCTGCCACGTCAAGCCCCTTTGGCTCGGGTGCTTCACCGTTTTCAACAAATAAGGATACCGCTGTCCCGCCTCCCAGTCAAACGTCTGGGGGTAGTAGCGGAGTTAGTCCGTTCGCTGGACAGCCGTTCAAGCTCCAGAGCAGTTTCAAGCCAGACCCATCTGCAAAAGACGACGATGAAAGGCCTGCCAGCGGCGGTGGCTCATTCTTTGATGGAGGTTTTAGCTCTGCACTTGGAGATGCGGCCAAGCAGACGACGCCTACCAAGGACCAGAGCATGGACACGACCGAAGAGACGCCTAAGCCCAAGTCACCTTTTACTCTGCCCTCGACAACGCCGAAAGAGACGCCAGCACCCAACAAGGGTTTGTTTGGCTACGGAACTGCGCCTCAGAATGGCCGCAGCTTGTTCTCTAAGCCCTCGCCAAAGTCCTCGACGTCGGGCTTCTCCGATTTCCCAACCACTGCTCCGTTACCGCCGGTCTCCACGAGCAAGGCAGAATATCCGATTGGAGAAACGTCATCCTCATCAGTCGAGGCAAGTAAGGCTTCCCCGAAACCTGCAGAGGCGCCGTTACCACCGGATTTCCTCAAGCCATCAAAGCCTAAGGAGGGGATCAGGACTCCGGTGGATGAAGCTCCACTGCCTCCTGATTTTCTCACTACCCCTAAGCCCAATAAATCTACCGAAACAACCACTCCACCCACCGCTATGCCCTTGTCCAAGGAGACGGAGAAGCCGAAGCAGACGGCGCCTGCTTCTCTTCCTGACTTCCCCAAGATGCCTAAGCAGTCTCTGACACAGGCAACCTGGTCTTCTACCCCCGCCACCGAGACACCTGCGAAGGAGCCGGAAAATGCCCCGCTGCCACCAGATGTCCTTGCGAAACCCAAACAGAACGATCTGCCCCCTATTCCAACTGTTCCTGATAGTGAACACGACAGTGATTTGGAGGAAGATGAGGACGGCGGATCTGAGGGTAGTGGTATTGATGTGGCCAAGGACTTGAGCCCGTCTATTGCAGCCATGACACCCAACGCGGGATTGACTCCTCAAAGCTCGTTTGGTGGTGTTAGCAGCAGCACTTACTCAATTCCGCGCACGGAGGAAGAACGGCCACGGCACTCGCTCTTTGGCAACAACGTGCCAGCACTCCCTCGACCCTCGCAAACCAGCCCGCGGTCTCCTAGTCCAGTCAGGGCCGCCATTCCAGGGCGCTTGCGTCAAGAGCCAAGCCGTTCGGTTAGCGCCCCCGGCTTTGGCTGCCAGATTCTGGGTACCCAGAAAATGCAACCTTCCAATGTGGGCGTGTCCATCATCGGCTCCAAGTCCAGCGAGGACCCCTTTGTTCAGCAACAGAGACTCGCACGTCAGAGAAGACAAGCTGAGGAGACCAGAACGCTCGAGGATGAGGAGGATGACGAGATCCAGAAGATTCTTGCATCTAAGATCGAGCCTAGTCTTAAGCTGGACGACTTCATTGCGCATTCAAACGTGGTGCCGTCGGCGAAGGAAACGATTCCTGCGCAAGTAGAAGCCGTTTATCGCGACATCAACTCCATGATTGACACCCTCGGTCTGAATGCTCGGTCACTAGCCAGCTTCATTATAGGACACGATGTTGGTTTCAAGGACGGCGGCCGTCGTAAGGAAGACCTCGACAACCCCGAAAGCTGGGTCCTCTCGGAAATCGACGAACTCGGCGAGGTCATTGACAGATCCCTTGCTCGCGACCTCGAGTACGGCCGTGTCCACGACGTCGAGGAGAAGCTGGAGGCTTGCAACGAGCTTGCTCGCGAGATGTCTCGCCTCCGGTCGAAACAAGACGATGTCAAGAAGCTCATCATGGTCAAGCTCGACCCCGACCAGGCCGACATCAGCCGCTCGCTGCCTTTAAGCGCCGAGCAAGCGACTCAACAGAACGAGTTGCGCCGCGAGTACGCCAACTTCTCCAAGCTCCTCGCCGAGGCAGAGGAGGCCCTGACCCTCCTCAAGACCAAGATTGCCTTCGTGAGCAGCGCAACCGGTAAGGGTAACTCCAACGTCCCAACCGTCGAGGCTGTCATGCGCACCATCAGCAAAATGACCAGCATGGTCGAGAAGCGCTCGGGCGACATCGATGTCCTCGAGAATCAGATGCGGAAGCTGCGCTTCTCCTCGGTTAACAGCCGCGAGGGCTCCCCGATGGTCACGCCGCAGAAGAACCGGTCGCTCATGTTCTCGCCCGAGCGCATGGCTACCGCTTCGCCCGGCACGCTCCTCAATTCGCTCGTCTCTTCGGTCACGTCGTATGGCGGCGTCCGCGGCACGCCCCCTCGCAAGAAGCTCTCTGGCTTCAGCAGGGATGAGAAGTCGGATTTGATGGCGAAGCGGGCCAAGAGGCAGGCTGTGTTGGATAAGCTCAAGGCGAATGTCGAGAGGACTGGCGTCAGTGTATGGACTATGGATGATATCGAGTAGAGTGTCTCACTTTTCGGGACTTTTTAGACCAAGTGAGAGGTGAGAACGCTCGGCGCGGTTTGGGTTTTATGAAGCTATGGGTATATGGATATTCAGAGCGTAGATGGTGTGTATATTATAATGTAAAATTGAGACAGCAGTCTGAGAAGCTGGTTCAAGTCTTTCTGGCGAATACGTTGGCGAGTTGTTCATCAGCCACACTTAACAAAGAGCCGTCTTCTCCGTCCTTATGCTAAAACTTTTGAATTGAACTGCTCGGGTCCCTTTGCTTTCTGCATTGGCCTTTGGACCTTGAGTTCCTCCACCGCTTTTCCGTTCCCTTCGGTCGACAGTGATAGAATAGCTCAACCACTCAAATACCCCAGCTACGATCATCTCCCATGTGTCTCGCTGCTTGCGTCGAAAACTTTACCTGGTGTAAACAGTTCTTTAGCGTCCTTGCCATCCTTGGCCTTCGAAACTTAGGGACCGGTTTGGGGCCAGGACCATGTCAATGCTGTGAGCGGGTGTTGCTGTGAAGCTGATACCTGAGATGTAGGCCGTAGCTGACGCTTGGTTTCATTCAGGCCGGACTCCCCCGGTCGAACGCAGGTGACTCTAGTTGGTGTACTTCGTCGCGGGTGGTTGTCACGCCCCGATTCTGGCTCCCGGTTTTGAGCGGTGGCAGCGACGAAGGCTTGCAATGAATTCCCAAGGAGAGTATCCGTGGTGTGAGACGTCATGTCAATGTACGGTCCGAAGGCGGCGACTTCCCCCAGCCCACCCGAATGCGCCAGCTCTTGGTGATTCTGTCGATGGCATGCCCTGAAATCGTATGCTTTGTCTCTCCAGAACTGCCGCAAAGTTGAAATAGAATTCCCGTCAGGAGAATCGACGTAGGGGGAAACTTGGCCGGGGGTGTCCGGGAAAGAGAATGTCCCCATATAGCGAACCACTGCTCTTCCGCTGATGGTCTTTGAAAGCGCGGTAAGCCGATCTCCCGTCGCTCCACTCCTGCAGGTGAAGTGAAGTCATGGGTTTGGCAATGTTGAAATCTGAAGTGTGTCTCTACCCCCGTCTTGGCTGTCGAACTCGAGGCCGCGGCTTGGACAGAAGTGTCCTTGTACGAGTTTTCTTTTGACGTGTTGCTTAACGTCTTTGACCCTCTTGTAACCTGGCTTGTGGAGACAATCCTGGTGTCTCATTCTGTTGGACTTGTAGAGGGAGCATGCTAGGTGAAGCTGAGTGCCTCATTATTCTTCAAGGGAAACATAACTCCCTGTAAGAAGGAAGCGAATATGACTGCTCTTCTGCTGATCTTTTTCGCAGGAGTTGTAAACTCCACAATTAGAGCGTGACGCTTCTCCTCGCCTCCTACCCCGTATTCTTTTGTATCCGTCCCACCCTGGGCAAAGATGAGAGAAAGCTTAGACCAAGAATCGCAGGCTGAAATTTCGAAACCCATGCACAAGTAACATCCATCGATTGAACGAACCCCGCAGGACCGTTGAATCAAGGTTGATTGAGCCTTACCATACTTGCTCCGTCTAGAACCCGAGTGCTCATGCAGTCCAAGTCAGCTACAGCACTGCTGATGTGTGAAACAGGGCTGCAAATAAGTAGTAGTCGTTGTAACATCATCAACTGTTTGAAGCATTAGCACTTATAATATCATCAGCAAAGGACTCGCAGGTAGACATCATCTGAGTTCGCAGGTACGTCATGTGATATTAAAGGAAGCTGGTTTACAAACACGTGTTCCGTTTACCATTCGTGAATGCACCAATCTAGATTAAGGACATCCATCGGTCGTATGCTTTTGACCTTCCTAACGCCAGCTTCAATATTAAATCCACAGCGTGGACCCTCCTCTTTATACAATATTGTAAACCCGCTTCGCAATCAAGTAACATGCGAGGCCAAAGGCCAGTAGGCCCGCCGTGATGGCCCAGAACCACTTCAGATCGCCCTCATACTCCTGTCCAGGAACCCATACGTTCATGCCCCACAGACCGGTGATAATGTTCATGGGCAGCACGATGGTACCAAGGACCGTCAGCTTGCCGAGGACATCGGCAGTCTGCTCCTGTCGTTCGTTCATGCGAATGTTGATTTGCGCGAGGTAGTTGCCATGAGACCGGGCAAGGATCCTACAAAACCGACGGTTAGCGCTTTGCTTTTCCTTCGAGACGGGCAGAACTTACTTCTCATAGTGACTCAAATTGGAGGTCATCGTCACAATATGATCCTGAATATCGCCCAGGTACAGTCCAATATCAGACCTTGGAGCGACCTCCCATCGCTCGTTGCAACGCTTCGCAAAGCCCTTGATGACATCCGCCTTGTTGCCGAGCAGGCGGTAGAGACTCATGACACGCTTGCGGCAGTCACCGACACGTCGAAGCATGTCTCCCTCGGATCCACACATTGTCCCAGTGCTACTAGCCTTCTCATCGAACTGGCCATTCTTCGAATCCTCGGTAGTTGAGTGAAGTCTGAGAATTGCATCATCAATATCGTCGACCTCGTCTTCGATATGTTGAATCAGGGGCACGAAGACGTCGGTAATATCGTCAATGATCGCGTAGGAAATCCAATCGGAGTTGACGATGAGATAGTCCTTGAGTTGACGAATTCTTCGGCGCACATTCGCGGGGTGCGGCGTCATGGAGAAGTGGAAGCTGATGACACCCTCGCGAAACACGATAACATACATGTTGACGGGTTCCAGGTAGTCTTCGCTGTTCTGGTCTTGATCGAAAGACCGGTAGTTGACAAAGTAGTAGTGTCGGAACAATTCCACCTTTTCTCGCGCCTCCTGAACCATGATATCTTCAGCAGTAAGCGGGTGAATGCCAAAGGCCTTAGACAGTACTTTCATCTCCGCCTCAGTGGGGCTGAGCACATCAAGCCACCATACCGGTCGGTCGCCATACTTAGGGGTCTTAACAAGTAGTTCTGGTGTTTGGGTGGTTTGGTTGCCAACCACTGGGGATCTCAGGCCCGTGGGTGTACGGTGAGTGGACCCAGCCCGCGAGCTTCCCCCCGACGTCTTCTCTGGTGATGTATGACCGGGAATTGGCTGAGTGCTAGCCAGAGACGGCTGTCGGGTCGGCGCTCGAGATTCTCCATTCTGAACACTGTGAGAGTGATGAGTGTTGACTTGAGACAGCGGCGCTGGGTCACCGTCCTCATCACTGTCCTCGCTATCGTCGTCGGAGAGAAGGCGCGGCTCAGGAATGAACAGCTCTTGGAAGTTTCCACCGGGCTGTACCAGCTCTGAAATAGTCTGACTGTGAATGGTGCTTTGGAACTCTTCGTTGAAATATGTGAAGCGGTAGGGCGATTCCTCTTCTGAACGGTACCATTCCCTTGTGACTGGGCGAAGACGTCCATTGATGAGCTGTGGTTCGGTAATGCGCTTGACTCGTCGCTCATCAGAGCGTCCTTCCTTTTCGAATCGACTCCATTCCTCGAGGATTGATAGATCAGGCCAGCGGCGGCGACGTCGCCTCGGCCTGGGCTTAGCTGTCGGATCATGAGAAGAGTGCATCTCCTCCTCTCCGATCTCGGATATTCCGCTCGGGAAACAGACGTCCTCCTGGGCGGTCAAAGCGATTGTGTTCCTCCTCGCCAGATCAGGCGGCTGTTCAACTCGGGATTCGCGATCAGAGTGAGATCCATGGCTGTTCCTGCGACTTCCACGGGGTGACACTTCAATGTTGATCTCGTCATCATGGATCATAACATCTCCGAAGCTTAGGTTTAGCGGGTCAGAAGGTCGAAATTGCGGCGACCCGGGCATGGAAGGAGGGTAGTTAACGTTATAGCTCTCGCCCGGGAACGACGGTGCAAGCTTCGTTCTCGATGATCTACTGGATCCACGGCGGCTTATCCGCTGACGAGGGTCGCTCGAGCCGTACCCTGTGGTGAACGCAGGAGCTGTTGCGGTGCGCTGGATCGACCTAGACAATAGCGGTGCACCCTCATCCCAATCGCCCCCTTCTTCGGCACTATCACCGACGTAGGAATTGCGCAGTCTGCTGCTCGTCTGCGGTGTAGAGGTGGGGAACGGACCGGAAGGCGTCATGATAGAGGGTCGTCGAACTCGGAGCGGTTGTTGCTGCTCTCTGAAGCTTGGCATTAGCACGGTTCGCGCTTCAAGAGCTATGCGAACTTACCTGTGATCCAGTAGCGCCTCACTCTCAATGCTAGTGTTGCTCAGATTAGAGCGATGGAGGTAGAAGTCGTCTCGCTCAGCTGTGGGCTCCGGAGCTTCGTCGTGCGATTCCTCTGGTAAGATGGCAAAGGACTTACGCCGACTGCGCTTCTTCTTTTGTCCACCGCGGTGATTCTTTCGCCGTCGAGGCTGATGTTGTCCGTTCTGGTCATTACCATTCGCATGGCCTGACGGCGTTATGGGCGGTGGTGGCGCTGTCGAGCTTGAACCCAGCACATTGGACTGCCTCCGGGGCGTTGGTGTTTGCTGGAGATGTGCAGCCAAAGGTTGAAACTGGTTGCCGGACATATTGAAGGAGAAGCAATATGTCACACCGTCCTGTTGCAACGCTTATGTACGCGATTACGGTGGTGCCGTGGGTCAGCGTCAAGCAGACGCAGGCTAGACCGTCGGCCGACTGCTGGGGTTTTTTTTTTGGGTGGGGGGGGGGGGTGTTTGGCGACGGTGCTAATTCCACGTGAAGGAGCAACTGCGTCAACTGCGGTTGACGGGGGTGGATTTCAGCCGTGTTTGCTGTTCAGTGGAGCGTGCTGGGAAAAGAGCTGAATGACAGAGCAGGGAGATAGCGAAGATATCGGTTTCCAAGGCTCTGCAAGGTCCAGAAAGTTGGAGAACGTGTGTGTGAGGCGAGCGGTAATACGTGGCAGTGGAGCAGACTCGAAGGATTCATAGACATAAGAATGATGAAGTCGAGTGATTGGAGTGGACGGGAAGGAAGAGCGGGAGCATGTAAGGCACGGAATGGAAGACCAGAGACTCGATGGTTCTCTGCGCGGGCTGGCGGCTGGCGGCTGGCGGCTGGCTGGTTTGGGAAGCTCGTAGCTGGCAGGAAAAGTTTGCTGGGAATTGGAGATAAAGGCGATGCATCCGTTGCTTTCGGTGATGTCAGTCGGAGCTGGACCAACTCAGAAGGCTAAGCTGCTTTTAGCACAGCCTGGACCCCAGCACACACCTTGCTGAGACCCCGCTCATTGGTTCCATTCCATTGGCTTCTGAGAGGTCCGAGAGCAGTGGAGCTTCTACCCCGGGCGTCCACCTATACCAGCGGTTGGAACTCCTGACTGGCGCCCACTGATAACCGGCCACCTCGGGGCAGGCATTCGCAAAATGGCGTCCTGTCGGTGATTCACAGACACACAGGGCGTCTGCAGCTTGACTGGGAGCCCACTGAGCTTTCATCCCCGCAGTTCGGAGTGGATCTGGATTCAGCCCAAAGGCAGGTCGCTGTGGCTCTCTGAACGGGGCATCGCTTCAGTGTTGCGCATCGCTGATCTCCAGGTTTTCCTCTGCTGCCCGCAGTCTTCCCTGACGCATTCACATGCACCCACCAACCCCCAAGCCGCCTGGTCCTAAAATGGGCCTCTGTGGTTTTGCGTGGACGGCATCTTGCTTCACCGCTCACAGATGGATGCTTCGGGCAGGTGGGCACACGACATTCCAGAGCTTCATGGCCTGGGCGCCGATCCCGTAACACACCCTACAGTTTAGAACCATGTGAAGCAGGAATTCGTCGACCCGTTCCGGGCAACGCTCGAGCTCAGAGCTCTCCCGCTGGAGACAGGAGGATTTCTCATACCTCCGCAAGGTGCCTGAGCCAAAATCGTTCCATCTCTCGCCTTGCCAAGGTGTGCCACATGGACAAGAACGGCTGCGGCCGGAGCTACCTGATAAAATGACAGACGAGGACTACTTAGTATACTTCACATGGCGGAAGCTGCGATGGCTTTGAGAACAATGTTTTTGTACGACTCATCCATCGGAAAATTAGAAATTTAGGCTTTGATGCGGACTCGGGAGAACGGATCTCAGGACGTCAATCCAATGTTCGACATGACTGGGAGCAGAAACTCAAATACAGCTACCCTAACCCATAGGGCAGACCTTCGTTTTGGTTATCATTTCAAGGGTGAGACTGAATGTGAAAGAAACATATCGGCCTAATATGAGGACGGGGATGATAACAATGGTTCGTGGGCATCGGCAAGCGCGTCGCAGGTCTGACTCATGTTATCCTGGATTCACAATGTACTGAAGTAAGGAATTTGGGACGATGGTCTGCTCGGATAGGCGGACTTTCAAGTCTCCTCAAAATAGCGTCTGTAGGTAGTCTTCCAGAACCTACCTAAGTAGGGCTAGGTGCAATGACGACAGGGAGTATCTAAACTTTTGGGGTACCTTCTATGCGTTTGTCCACATTACGCCCCAATATCAAGATGCCAATTTATACATAATAAAATTCCGCCGGAAGCCGTAGAGGGCATAATATTTGTTTCACCCCAAACACACATTGAAACGACTTGTTGCTTAGTGAAAGCTCCACAGCTTCGTCAAGAGGCTGTCCTGAACATCAGACTCGGCGTCGTTTGGCAGCAATACCCGCTTGGGAATCTGGAACTCGATCACGGGTGGCTTCTTGACTTGCTTGGTCATCTCTGCCTCAAGTAGCTGCATATAACATTAGTTATTTGGCATCAGAGCACAAACTGGATTGACTTACACTGCCGTAAGAGTGGTCAAGGAAGTCCTCAATGTTATAGGATTGCTTAGTGAACTGCTCCGATATGATCTTGGCAATCGTCGCAACGTTAGGGTGATAGTGCGACTGTAGCTGCACAATCTCCCATAGGCAGCTGTCAATAGCATGCGTCTCCATCGGATCCATCTCATCTTCCACAAAGGGGTCATCCAAACCCTGCGTCTCCATGAGAGCCTTGGCATCCGGATCTCTCGTTTCTCTGTGGATCATGAATGTGCAGAGCGGGTGCCTTCGCAGAATGTTATACATCCACGGTACGATGAATACGATAGCACCTGGTGGTGCATTCAGACTGAGTCGCGCTAGTCTCTTGATGAAGCTAGCCACCAGCACAGCCGGCAAGTGAGTCGATCCTAGGAAGGTGTCCATCAGACGGAAGAACCTTGAGCGGTGCTTCGAGTGAAGGATGTCGCGATCCAACAAGGAGTAGAGTTTCGTGTAAAAAGAAGGATAGTCAAGGTTGCGCTCCTGGATGAGGTAGAACACACCCGACAACGCAAGCAACGAAATCGAGCCACCTGCGTCGTACGAATCTGTGAGAAAATCGGCAAGCAGTTCCGGTTTGATGAACCAGGGCGCGATCTCGCGCGACATGATATCCAAGACCTGCTTGCGCTGGTCCTTGGTCGAAGCCAGCTTCAGAACGGCGAGCCAGGCCTCTTGGCCTTGCCTCTTGTGCTGGTGGAGGGAGTTGAGGTTGTGCGACTTTTTCGTGGGCTTCTCGACCCAGTAGTTGTCCAGTTCTGTTGGCACGCCACCGATACTTGTCAAGAGCTCAAATGCATCGTCAAACAGCTCATCTTCTGGGAGATCACCAGGTTCGTCGGCCATGGACCTGTTCTTCGTCAGTACCTACATGTAAGCTAAAGTCGGGCAGAACGTACTTAATAGCCTTTAATGCGTAGAACCTGATATCGTCATATTCACCCAGATACTTCTCCACGAACTCGACACGCGCATCGTCACTGTCTGAGGTCAGAAGACCAGTAATGATCTCCTGAAGAAATTTCTGAGGAAAGGTGTACTCCTCCCTGACCTCAAGATGCTTCGCCTCGGACTTGAGACATCTCATGGCCAGAGTCAACGCCGTCGTCGCCAGATCTTCGTCACCCAGAAGTTCGATGAGAACCGACTTGTACTCGAAATACCGATCCTTCAGCCAATGAGTAACCACTGCCTCCTTCTCACTCACGCCCTTCTTCCTCAAGAGAGCGCCGGCGGAGAGCAACCTCACGAAAACTCTGCAAAGAGCCACAGACGCTAGGGTTGCTGCCTCGGCTTCATCGTCGGAAGTTTTGGCAATCTGAATCAATTTTGTGATGTTGTTGTAGTTCTTCTTCGACTCCAAAATCTCATTCTCCAGCAGCAGAATCTCGGCTTGAGGGTCGTCGGTATCATCGCCACCGCTTTCAGGTTCCGACTCGGACACGGACTTGGCGCGCTTTTTCGACTTTTCCTTCAGCGGAACTCGTTTCCTCTTCAGGCTATCGCCCAACGCTTTGGAGGACATTTTTGAGGAATTCTTGGTTGGGTTGACGTTGTTCAAAATGATTCTCAAACCCGGTCATGAATCTTCAAAATCACCGTCCTTAGATAGACCCGCTATAAAAAATTCTGGCGCCTTACTAAGACAAGGTACTCTGCCGCCGTGAGTCTGGCCCAAGCGCCTCCTCGGAGCTGAGACTGACGGGTCACGTGAATGCTTGTAGCCGGCCAACCGATTTTGCAAGTGCGCTAAATTCATCCTCACCTCTGAAGCTTCCGACTGACTTCAACCCGTATACCCGCATCCCCAGATCATCTCACAATGGCGTCTCGCTTGGCTAGAAGCGCCGTTGGTACGTCCGAGAACCCTCCCCGAGCGAAAGACGTGCCAATTGAGCCGTCCTGACGACGAGAAAGTGGCAGTTGGAAGCAGACAAGGACTCGGCTAACGCGCAGGTCCTCCCTCGATCGATAAACAGGCGCGAATCTCCTCCGCCCGACCCTGGCCCGCCGTGCCATGCCCACCATCTCGGCCACCGTCGCCGGCGCCCGCAACGCCTCCAACGTGCCTGCCGAGGACCCCAAGAAGAAGGCTCAATCCATCGTCGACTCGCTGCCCGGCAACTCGATCCTTTCCAAGACCGCCATCCTTTCCTCCTCCGCCGCTCTGAGCGTCTACGCCATCAGCAACGAGTACTACGTCGTGAATGAGGAGACCGTCGTCGCCTTCTGCCTTCTCGCCGTCTGGGGCGGCCTGATCAAGTACGGAGGACCCATGTACAGCGAGTGGGCCCAGGCCCAGGCGGACAAGATCAAGGGCATCCTCAACACTGCCCGTGCCGATCACACCCAGGCCGTCAAGGGCCGCATCGAGGACGTCAACCAAATGGCCGGCGTTGTCGACATTACCAAGTCCCTCTTCGAGGTCTCCAAGGTACGGCTCCAGACGATGACGTTTTGAGAGGGGTTCCGATAACCGGAAGACCGGATGGGAAGAACATGCCCAGAGCAAGAGGATCGCTAATGGAGATGCTCTCACAGGAGACTGCCAAGCTCGAGGCTCAGGCTTACGAGGCGGAGCAGAAGACCGCCCTGGCCGCCGAGGCCAAGGCCGTCCTCGACTCCTGGGTCCGCTATGAGGGCCAGGTCAAGCAGCGCCAGCAGAAGGAGCTGGCCGAGAACATCATCGCCAAGGTCACCAAGGAGCTCGAGAACCCCAAGGTTCTCCAGCAGATCCTCCAGCAGTCCGTTGCCGATGTCGAGAGTAAGCCGCCCAAGCCGCGACCACCATCTCCGTGATCAGAAATGTGCCCTCGGATATGTCCTTTACTAACGTTACTACTCTTTCTTCCAGAGATCGTCTCCAAGGCCCAATAGAGTACCCGAACTAGAGTCTGAGCGAGGAGATTTTCTTTTGTCCAAGGGATTCCCTTGCGTGTCAATTAACGCCTGTGCATTAGCCAAATTCAAGAACTTCGAAAGGAAAAAACGACTGGGCATCTGTCTACGACGTGTCGCGTAAATGTTTAATTAGGAGAAACAATTACTCGACAAATTGATTCACGATCTTCGACCAAGGAGATTTGTTTGATGTTATCATCTTTCTATTTATTGAGCATTAATTGGTCTACAGGAATCTATCAAGGTCTACTAGCCCGATGACATGTTGAATGCCAGCTTGAAAGGCCACCTGCGGCGGTCCCTTTCCGCCCCTCCGCCCGTCTCCACCTCGAATTCCGATTCCGACTTTCTCCGGTCCGAGCATGGCAACGATAAGGTAGTAACCCCGCAATGCAAAAACGAAATGAAAAGCCTTAAAACACAGCAAAGTCGAATACAATCAATATGATCAATTTCATCATGAGACTGAAGTGACAAATTGGGAGACGGAAATCTGCTTTCGGTCTCACGGTCTCGTTCAATAACAGAGCTAAGGAAATCATGTTCTTGACAATGTACAACAAGCCTAAACGCCCCCTCATCGACACTAAAGCCATCCCAAAGCTCGTGAGCAAGGTATTGAGAAACGAAGACCATCCAGAGCCCCCTTTCGCAGCGTTCGGTACGCTGTTACAAAGAGAAAATGTTACTGCAATCGTAGTGTGTGATCGTCAAAACTCAGAAGAAACCACCCTTTCGCAGACTTTCAAGCATTATCCGTAGCAATTAGTAGATCGGCCGCGCCTCCTCCCATTTTGAGTGGGCGTTGGCCTTCTCTGACGCTTCAGGGGCATCTCCACTCTTGACGTCCGGTCCAGGTCCGAAAGACGTACGTCCACTCTTGCGTCGTCTGTTATCCCCCGCAATGGGTCCAATCCATTCCCAAGCACGGCCAACCTCACCGCTGCGACCCTCTCTTTGGCTGGTTCGCACATTGCTGTTCTGCTCAACGACAGCTTTGACCTTCTTCCAGATGCGATCGCGCTCGCCAAGTGAGTGCACGGAGCGAAGGACGTCGTCACGGAGGTTGGGCAAGAAAAGCCACGGATCATCGATCTCCTCTTCGCCAAGCTCTTTCTGCGTTGCAAGCCGGGATAGTACGAGGTCAACCAACGCCGGGACCTGTGCCGCAGTGGCCCTGTGTGATCTGTACTTTGAGCGGACATAGAAGTAGCTGAAAACCAAGAGGATTACAGATCCAATTGTGAGTCTATATCTTGCCAGCCCGAGTCTGAACGACCTTTTGATGGCGCAGCCGATTGGAAGGCGAGCGAGAGAGGAGGACGATAGGTAGGCTTCTGAAATTGAGGTGGAATTGGCCTTTCTGTTTCGGGCACATCCGATCTGGTTAGTACACATGTTAGGAGTTGACGATTTTGATATGGGGATGCAGTCTGAACTTGTGAAGAGCAAAACAGGAGAGTGCAACTTACGGAACAACCTCGACCTCCTCGCGACCTTTAACATCACCAATAGCGGCAACCCAAAGATCGTCGAACTCCTGCTCGTTCATCTTCTTGCTTCTCTTGGAAGAGATCACCTCTCTCAACTTCTCCTCATCAACCTGCGGGGTCTCTGGCGCCTGGCCAGCCTCATCAGCAGAGTCGCCACACTCGAACTGCGCCCTTCTCTCCCGCAGTTCCTCGACAGTCTTGTCAGCAACAGCCTTGACCCTTCGAACCTTCTCACCATCGGGCTCGCACGTGGGTGGCAAAGGAACCAGACCACCAAGAGCAAGCGGGTGTGGTTTCAGAATGAAATCAGGCTCGCAGCGAACGGAAAAATCCTCATAGCAGTATGCGTGCTGTGGGCATGGCTCGCACTGAGGCTCAGCGAGCTGGACCGCCCATTCAGGAACAGGAACATGGGGAGGAATAATCTGTGTTGCAGGACGACCGAGTCCACAGTAGCCAACGGCAACCTTTTCCTGCCTATACCATGCACCGTAGGCTCCGAGCAGAGAAACAGCCAAGGCCCAGAAGGGCTTGGCCAAGCTTCTTCGCGGGCGAGGCGGTGATGTACGACGCGGGACCACGGCCGTTTGACCACTTGCTGCCATCTCTTGCTCCATCTCAAACTGAGCATCAGGAGTGAACTCTTCACCCGCCTCGACAGGTTCAAATGACTGCAAATCCGGGGTCTCTCCGCGCAACAGCTTGCTGACGGGGACCTCAAATGCCTGGGATTTTCTGGATGACTTAGGTCGGTCCCCAGTATAAGAGCCGTCAGTCCTCCGCCGTGCGCCGTCGTCGTAACTGTCGTCTACAGCCTTGTGCTCAGTAGTCCTCCTACGTCCAGTGACCGGAGTCTTGATGGGCGCCGGCGAGCTGCCCTGCTGGAACGGGTTTTCCATCGAGAAGTACTCGGACTCTCTTCGCTTCTTGAAGAAATCCTCTTCGGACTCTTCCGTCTTAATGTGAGGGGTGACATTTCGCTTAGTGCGAACAGATTTGGGCGGCTCCGGCTCAGTGTATTGCTCGACATATGGTTCAGGTTCGGGTTCCACCGGCTGTCGGCTGCTTCCTCGCACCTTCCTCTTCGTTGGGCTAATAGTAGGCGGCGCCTCTACCGGCTCGTACTCCTCGCTCTTAACTCGCGCAGAAGCCTTTCGAGGTGACCGCGACCTTGTGGTTCTTGGTGGCGGAGGCGCAAGATTGTGATCGTCGAAGAACTCGCTTTCGTGGTTGCTTCCCATGTCGACGATTCCCCTGCTAGACCGTTTCGCTTTGGCCTGCTTTGCCAAAACCTTCTTGGCTTGAGGCACGACCTGCTCGTTGAAGAGCTCGATAAGCTGGGGCTTCTTCGCCGTGCCAGGGTACTGAATTTCGTGCGTCATGAGTATATTTCGCAAACGAGGTACCGTCAGCGACTTGGGGTCGAACCCCGGCTGGAGGTAGTCGTAGTCGTCCATGATGTTAGTTGTGTGATTGCTTTTTTTTTCGCTTGGTGTTCAGGAGGGGAAAAGCCGGGGGGAAGAGTAGGGTATATCAGACGTTGCGCTCAAGGAAGGCAGCCTGTGGTGGGATCCGTGCGGCTGAGACACTTTGCGACGGTGATGTCAAAGGAAGCTTTCAAAGCACCTTTGCAGTTCTCGTCTGATCTGTGGAACTTTGACGCAAAGAAGGACTGCAGAAAAGGCTGTCGCACAGAGATTTTGGGCCTAGATTCTGCGGCCTTGACAGACAGGCATCAGGTCCTAATGATGGTGTAAGACGCAAGTTTTGCAGAAGACGCGACCAGTGGACAGATGTTGATATGGAAAGTCAAACCGGAAGCCTACTGACGCAACAAAAGCGCCCGCTCCCGCCGTCTGGGTGCTGTGGCAACCTACCGGGTCAGGTGCGGAAAAACACCTAGTGTGGGGGCCTAGTGCAGGCAGACATGGATGACAGTGATGAAATTGCAAGGGTGATGGCTCCCGTCTTGAGACGGGACCGGCCAGTAGAGATGCACCGCCACAGCAAATGGGACGGGAGACTGAGGTGAGGTGAGGTGCCCCTGCGACCCTGTGGCTGAGTTGTGGCGATATTTTTCGAGCTTGCTCTACCTACCCGACCTTAGGTAGCATCTCGAGCTAGCTATCCGTACTGTTAATCGTCCCCATGTGATTATATGTTCTGGACCCTGACCTGCCACTTCACCAGTACTGAGCCTTGAGAATGATGGCGACTCCTCGAGCTCTGTGGAAGCCTCGGTTTATTTGCAAGACCTGCACCCTCCGGTTCCGGACGCAAACACGGAGATCATATGCCAGTGCAAGCTTAAGCTCGTCGGCTTCAGAACCAGATATCTTTGATGTCGTCTGCGTTGGAGGCGGGCCGGCAGGCCTCAGCCTTTTGACTGCTCTTCGTACGAACCAATTGGCAAATGCTAGCCGATGCTGTATACTAATGACATTCTAGGAGCCAATCCGACCACATCCCGCCTTAGGGTAGCCCTCGTGGAAGCTCAGGATCTGTCGAAGATCCGCACCTGGAAGCTCCCTGCAGATCAATTCTCAAACCGCTGCAGCTCCCTGACCCCGACATCTGCCGAATACCTCAACAGCATGGGAGCATGGAGTCATTTGAAGCGAGAGCGTATACAGGATTACAACGAGATGCAGGTCTGGGACGGTGTCAGCGGCGCAAGGATCGAGTTCGACTTGCCCGCGGGTGCTTCGGCGGGGAAGACCATTGCCTATATGTGCGAGAACCTCAACCTGACCTCAGGTCTCTTGAGTCGGCTGGAAGAGCTGGGTGGCGTGTCGGTGTTTGATGGTGCAAGAGTTGAGAACATTGGTTTTGGTGAAGAGACGGAAGATGTCGATCTGACGCAGTGGCCCGTGGTGCATCTGTCTGGCGGACAGAAATTGCACGCCCGACTTTTGGTTGGCGCTGATGGTGCGAACAGCCCAGTCCGCACGTTCGCTGGCATCAAGTCTCGCGGATGGGACTATGGAAGACATGGCGTGGTTGCGACGCTCCAGATGGAAGGAGACGGATGGGGCGGAGAGCACAATAAGATCGCCTACCAGCGTTTCCTGCCTACTGGACCGGTAGCCATGTTACCGCTTCCTGGGAACTACTCGACGCTCGTATGGTCGACGACACCCGAAAGGGCTGCGTTTCTAAAGAGCCTGTCTCCCAGGGAGTTCATCGCCATGGTTAACGCGGCCTTCAGTCTCAGCCCGGTCGATATCGGATTCATGCACACACAGCCTTCTGGTCAAACGGAAGAGCTCAAATGGAGACTGCAGCACACTCCTGTCGATCGACGCGCAATTCCTCAGCAGGTGATTGGACTCCAAGAAGGTACTGTTGCCTCATTCCCGCTCAAAATGCGACATGTAGACACTTATGTCGCTGAGCGTGTTGCCCTTGTTGGCGACGCAGCGCATACCATTCATCCCCTGGCTGGTCAGGGTCTGAACCAAGGCCAGGGTGATGTCCAAAGTCTCGTCAAAACTATTGAGACCGCTGTCTCCACCGGGCAAGACCTAGGCTCAACCCTTTCGCTAGAGGCCTACAATTCGGAGCGGTATGCGACAAATCACGTTGTCCTGGGCGTTTGCGACAAGCTGCACAAACTCTACTCTGTTGAGAGTGGTCCTCTGGTGCCTCTCCGATCTCTCGCTTTGAGCGCAGTCAATGCTACGGGCCCTCTGAAGAAGTTTTTCATGGAGCAGGCGTCTTCGACCGGCGCCAAGCTATTCTGAGATAGTTACTATTCTCCATGACACGGTTGCTCCGCACGGATAAAAAGCTATTGGTTTGGCTGCGAAAATATCTCTTCTGTATTATTTGTATTGTACTGATGTCACCCAATACGAACGGCGGCTGAGATGCGTTCTCAGCAAACCATGATATGTTCATGAGATGCGGATTGATCAGTGTTGCGTTCCACAAACCTGGGTAGATTCTGCTAGAAAAGAGAACAAATGCGGTATATACGTGAATGCTCTGTCTCTTCACTCTACAAGTACACAAAAGGGAATGAATTCCTGCCAGTCGTCTTGATTTCTATCCCCCTGACGCATTTTACCGATCAACCTCACCTGCAACACTGTTAGCAAGAGCGTCCAATGGTCCAAGACATGGCAAACTCACCGAACACCAAATCCATAGTACCGATAACCGCCACAGCGTCAGCAAGCATGTGGCCCTTGCAAACGTGGTCGAAACCTCCCAAGTGAGCAAAACCAGGCGCTCTAATGTGCACACGATAAGGTCTCTCGCTGCCGTCACTGACGACAAAGACACCCATCTCGCCCTTCGGGGCCTCAATGGCTGAGTAGGTCTCACCAGGGGGAACGGTGTAACCCTTGGTGTAGAGGAGGAAGTGGTGAATGAGGGCCTCCATGTTCTCCTTCATGGCAGAGCGAGGAGGGGGAGAGACCTTGTAGTCCTCGACACGGACGGGACCGGCGGGCATCTTGTTGAGGCACTGGTGGATAATGCGTAGGGACTGTCTGAACTCCTCCATGCGGCACAGGTATCTGTCGTAGCAGTCGCCACGGACACCAACGGGAACATCGAACTCAACCTGGTCGTAGGCGTCATATGGCTGGCTCTTGCGGATATCCCAAGGAACACCAGATCCACGGAGCATGACACCGGTGAATGAAAGGTTCAAAGCCTCGGCAGCGGAAACCACACCAACACCCTGGAGACGCTGAATCCAGATACGGTTGTCCGTAAGCATCTCTTCGGTCTCGTCAATACGGTCACCAAACTGAGTAGCCCACTGGTAGATGTCGTCGAGCAAACCGACGGGGATATCCTGGTGGACACCACCGGGACGGACGTAGGCGGCGTGGAGACGGGCACCAGAGACACGCTCGTAAAATTCCTGACAGCCGGATTAGCCGGGTCGTCCCAGAAGCTTTTCTCTTGTGTAAACCCAACTTACCATGAGCTTCTCGCGCTCCTCGAAACCCCACAGGAAAGGAGTAAGGGCACCAACGTCCATTGCGTGCGACAAAACAGACATCAAATGGTTCAGGATACGTGTGATCTCGCCAAACATAGTGCGAATCCACTTCGCGCGGTCCGGAATTTCGATATTGAGGAGCTTCTCAACGGCGAGGGCAAAACATTGCTCATTTGTCATCATGGAGACGTAGTCGAGACGGTCGAAGTAGGGGAGGGCTTGAAGGTAGGTCTTGTACTCGCAGAGCTTCTCGGTGCCGCGGTGAAGCAAGCCGACATGGGGATCGGCTCTGACGATTTCTTCACCGTTGATCTCGAGAATTAGACGCAACACACCGTGGGCAGCAGGGTGCTGGGGACCAAAGTTAACGGTGTAGTGGCGGATCTTTCGGTCCTCAATTCCCTCCTCTGTAACCTTCGTGTGGCCATCGGTTCCAACCGGTCGGGTGATGCTGTAAGGGTCGGCAGATGGGGAAAAGTCGGCCGCGGTAGGCGTGAGCCTCGTGCCCTGGTATTCGGAAGAGGCATCGGCGTATCGGCGGCGGAGGGTCGTCGAGAACGGGCGAACGGCGTTGAAGGTGGTCGCTGCTGGGCGCAGACATAACCTCTTGGCGCTGTGGCCGGCGAGTCGGTAGAGGCCTGCCATCGTGGTTGTAGAGTGGAGAGATGGCTTCAGAAGAGGTCAAGGAGATGTTTGCCTCCGATTGAGCCCCCAATGGCTATGTGCCGGCTAGGATAGATGGAGTCGCCTTCGAAGTGTGATGGAGCCGTCATCCAAGAAAGCTCGAGGTGCGGCGTTCGGGAAAATGCTGATTGCCCTCACGCCGATTGGCCTGCCTAGTTGTCGCTCTGGAGACAGTGCGCACTGTGTATAGGACGGACCGAGCTACAAGGATGCAACCATAATTGAGAGAGCTATCCCATAAACGCGCCAAAGCTGCATCTTGGCAGTATAGAGGTATGTAAACTCTTCTTTGTTAAAAATAAGCACAGCAGATCGCTGTCGTTCTATCGTTGACGTTAATGGAGATCACGTCTCTATTCATTTCAATGGCTTATCTGAATCATCTCACAGGTCGCTGATACAAAACCGCAGTCAACTCACCGCTTTCTCATCAGTCAGAAGAGCGGCTCAGAACTCCTCCAGGAGTCTCAAAGATGCCATGGCCGTTCGGCTCTTCTGGCTCGGGAAAAGCGCCTGTTCCTGAAGGGAAGAAATTCACCTCTTGGAATGATCTTCTTCCCAAACCAGATCCTCCGCTACAGGCAGCGAAGGAATGGGCCCCCGTCTTCTTGACGTCCGTCGTTTCGTTGAGCGTTTTTATCTTCTGGCAGAACCGCCTACGGCGATTTCCCAGCACCGCCCATATCCGACCTGAAATGTTCAGGAAAAGGACTTTGCTTGGCCGAGTTACTAGGGTTGGCGATGGCGATAATTTCCACATGTATCACACTCCGGGCGGAAGACTTGCCGGATGGGATTGGTTAAGGAGAGTTCCCAGCGCGAAAGCCAAGCTCAACGGGAAAACGGTATGTGGCATTTGAGTAGCATGGTGAAAGATTGTACTGATGGGTTTTCACAGATACCTGTGCGACTAGCCGGGATCGACGCTCCCGAGGGCGCACATTTTGGTCGCCCCGGTCAAGCAGGAGCTCCAGAAGCTTTGAAGTGGCTCAATGATTACATCCTAAACCGACGAATCTGGGCCAAAATCCACAAGCGCGACCAATATGACCGGGTCGTCGCAACGGTTTATGTCCGTCGATTCCTGCTCAAGAAGGATGTCGGGATGGAAATGTTGAAGCGCGGCCTGGCAACAACATATGAGGCAAAGTCTGGTGCGGAATGGGGAGGCTTGGAAAAGAAGTATAGAGCTGCAGAAGCTAAAGCTCAGGCTCAAAAAATTGGAATTTGGGGTGGCGAGGTGAGCGAATATGAGAGTCCAAGGGCGTACAAAACCAGGATCAACGACGCAGAAGAGAAGAAGACCGAATGACACTCATGAGCTAACGTTGATTGAACGAGATGCATGAATCAGCGAATTATTATAGAGCGTGTTCTATTTTATGTATCAAAATATGAGTTTCATGATAAAACACACATCACACAGCTAGTGTTGAAGAGGAATAACTACTCTTGAGTTTTCATTTACCATTCGGCGTGGAAAAGACCCCGTTTTGTTTTTCGGACATAAAGGTTACTAATTAAGTGTTGAAGAGGAACAGCTCATATGATGTACCCGGTAGCTCAAGTGAGATCTATGGTGTGCAGCAGCTCGTATAATTGCATATTTTGCTTTAATCAACAATAGTGTGTGATTGGCTGGACATTTCTTAGATCGTCCCCAGGCTCCTACCCCGGTGTGCCCCAGACACCTGCCACTAATTACCTTATGTGTTTGACCTGAACTCCAGCGTATCAAGTGGCTCAGTGGCCAGTTCAACCTCTCGCAATCCTCATCAAGCGACATTAAAGTCGCAAATCGGAAGAGACGCAGCCTTTTCTTTCTCAGTTCCACTTGCCAGTTGGATTATTCTTTGCGACTTCCACCTCAAAAATAACGACAGATTCTCTCCACCGTCTCCGGCGGTGACTGCTCAGCTGAGATGGCGCTGCAAGTCAGGGGTCCCGACTTCTCGGTGACCAAGCAAAAGGCTCTCGAAGATGCAAAAAAGATGCAAGCCGCGGTGGACGAGGAGGTGGCCAAAGCAGGGCAAGACAAACCACCTTACCTGCTCAATGAACTCATCGGTAAAGGAAGCTTTGGTCGAGTCTACAAAGCCACCGACATCAACACAAGTATGCTCGTCGCCGTCAAAATCATCGATATCGAGGAAAGTGACACTGTCAATCCAAAAAATGCCGACACCTTCAAAGAATTCTTAGCTGAGGTCAACGCCCTGAAACTGCTCAGCGATAGCGGCGCAAAGAACATCAATCATGTCATCGACGCTCTGCCCGTCGGTCAGTCCATGTGGATGATCACTGAGTACTGCGCTGGAGGAAGTGTGGCAACGCTTATGAAACCAACTGCCCCTGGCGGTCTACAAGAGAAATGGATCATCCCGATTCTCCGAGAAGTTTGCGAGGCTGTATTCTGGGTTCATCGCCAGGGAATCATTCATCGAGACATCAAGTGCGCCAATGTCCTCGTTACCGAGGCTGGCGGCGTACAACTTTGCGACTTTGGCGTTGCTGGTGTCATCGAGACAAAGTTCGATAAGCGATCTACCTTCATCGGTACCCCACACTGGATGGCCCCTGAGCTATTCGATCAGTCGACGTCGTACGGTACAGAGGTGGACATATGGGCTTTTGGCTCCATGGTGTATGAGATCGCTTCTGGTCTGCCACCAAACGTTATGGCAGGAATTGACGTTTACCAACTCGGAAACTACATCAAAGCCCACACACCTCGGTTGGAGGGTGATCAGTATTCTGACCAGTTGAAGGATCTTGTAAGCTATTGCTTGCAGGAGGACCCTGCAAAGCGGCCAACGATCGAAGATGTCCAGAAGCACCCCTACATCGCCAACACAGCCCAGCAGTACCCTGCCTCATCACTGGCACTCTTGGTCAAGGGTTTCAAATTGTGGGAATCGCAAGGCGGTAGCCGAAAGTCTCTCTTCGCCCCTGGAGGTGCGCAAAACGTGTACGATACGGATGATTCGGATTTCTCTTCAACTGCGATGGCGAATGACGAATGGAACTTCAGCACGACCATGGCATTTGATCAACAGGTTTTTCAAAATACAGATGCTCAGGCAGTCTACGATGTGTATGGCTCAAACGTAGACTTCGATCCTGGATTTCTGGACGAAATCTCAAGAGTCAAACCGAAGGGCCGGAGAAGGCCACCACCTCAGCAGCTTGCCGCCATAAAAGCTCCTCTGGAGAAAGTGTTCGATCCGAACACGATTTCCAATTACGAAGACAACTCTCGAGCTTACTACGGCAGACCCATTCCCCCTCCGACCTCTGACCTTCCCCTCAGAGATGACTCTCTTCAATCAATGACTGTGAGAGAATCTCTCATTGATCTCGACGCCTCGCTCAATGGTAGCAACCTTGCGAACTTTGTGGACATGAACACCATCAGGGCTGGTGCACCACGAGTGTCGGTTGATTACCACATGGGAGATGACTTGGACTTCAACAAGCCGCCTTTGAGTGACCCTGCCGATCTGAACCCAAATAGAAGAACACAAGACTGGAAATTCCCGTCTATGGCGCCGCCGGCTTCTGCGAATCCCGAAATGTCCAGGTTCCCCTTCAATGAGGAACGTTCTCAACCCAACTCGGCATCTCGGCCCCAAATGTTCCATCATCAGACCGATCCCGTTGCCGCTCCTAACTATGGCGGCGACTTGATGGTTCCGAGATCGAATTCCCAGATGAACAATCGAGAATCGTCCGGCAGCTTGATCGATCTCGATGACCTCATGGTTCCTCAGACCAACAACAACAATAATCGCATTTCAACTGGCAGCTTGATCGATCTCGACATGGGTCTTGCTGACCCTATGCCGGAGCTCACTCGGCCATCGACAGCCAACTCCGACGTTGCCTCTGTGAGTGGTTCAGAGGCTGGTCTTGCGAACCCTTTTGACTTGGAGCGCCACGCTTCCATGTATATCCCGACGTCCAACCGAGAGCCATCAATCTATGTGCCTGCCGGAGATCGCGAACCTTCCATCTATGTCCCAGCAGGAGACCGCGAGCCGTCGATTTACGTTCCAGCAGGAGATCGCGAACCTTCGCTCTACATTCCCACGTCTGACCGCGAACCTTCTCTCTATATTCCGGCATCAAATCGGGAACCCTCGATCTACGTCTCCGATGACTCTGATTTCGCCAGAAGCATTCCCAAGGATGACGACTTGGGCCTTGTCGATCTCAACCTGGTAGAGGCCAGCGGCACCATCCGCACATCCAATGGCCAGGCTGGTCTGCGACTCAATACGCACCAGTCGTTCAACAGCGCAGACTACTCTGACCCAGAGTTCCTCACACCTCAGCAAGCCGCACAGCCTACTTTCCCTCCAGGAATCCCACGATCAAAGAACCGGGGCTCGGTGCCACTGCCGCTGCCGCCTCCTCCCGCACCGCCCTCAGTAGAAGTTATGCAGGGATCAGCCAGCGCGGACGTTGTCAAGGAGGAACTCAGGAGGATGGCGATGAGTCTAGGCGAGCACTTGAGCCACGCGAATCAATATTTGTCCACGCTGCCCGTGCGCAAGGGCGGCAGACAAGATTTGATGGGGGAGACGACCTGAGAGGTGGACAAAATGCATTGAAGATGCTGTTTGTTTGTGCATATTCGAGGATACGGGCAGATGGATCGCAGCATGGCCTATGGCGTTCAGGGAATCATCACAAAGGCTGGAGCATATTATCATTGTATTGGACGCTGGAAGCGTACCAGGTCACTCTTTCTCATATACTGTAAAAAGTCACAGTCATACATTGTCATGGAGAATAAAACCCACTCTTCGAGGTAACTTATTGTTCATCATGTGCTAGTGGTTTCTACGAGAACCCGATCATGTCGCCAAGCAGCAAGGCTCGATACTTCTCTGTTGCCTCCTGTAGCTTGATCAATACCGCAGCAGAGAGCATCTTGACATCATTTTCCTCCCCGCCATCCTCACCACGAGTACTATTGAAGACGCCACTAACCCACTCCTGCGTCTCAACCACCTCACGCGGATGCGTCTCGCAAAGCCGCCGCATATCCGCTTCGTTAACCTCCAGCATGGCCGCCAGCGCAACAAGCAGCGCATGCGTTGCGGGGACATCGCCTGAGACGTGGGAGCGAACGCCGAGGAGAAGGTCCCATAGCTCAGCCGTCATCTGCGGAAGAGCGAGGGTCGCGGGACCAGCGGAGTGGATGAGTACTGCTAGGGTCTTGAGGTAGAGTGATAGGAGATGGGACTGGATGAAGAGGCCTGAGCGGGCGGATGGTGAGCGTAGGGCGTGTTGGAAGCGGGCTGTGAGTGGAAAGAAGAAGGATGTGCTGAGTATTGAAGCAGTCGTGTTCGGGATTGAGCGGATCCCGGATTTCTTCTTTGAGTTCTTGTTCTCGAAGCGTGAGGTAAAGGTGGAGAGCTTGAGGGCGTCTGGGCCGGTCGTCGCATCTGCTGCGTTGGCGGCTATGGGTGCCATGAAAGCGGATGTTAGGGAGCTGGCGATGGTGTCAAGGGCGTTAGATGGGAGGGCCTTGAGGTTTGACGAGGAGTGGAGTTGGTTTGAGGCGCTAGACGGGTCGAGATAGAGCGCTTCCATCTTCTCCGGAAGGCGCTTTGAGGGAAAAGACGCCGCGATGGCGTACTCGGAGGAATCGAAGCCTGCCAACTCACGAGCGCTGAGGCCGAGGACGATGAGGATGGAGGCACGTTGTGAGACAGAATAGTCGCCGTCGAAGAAGGTCTTTCCGAACCATTGGCCCATCTTCTGCGGCTGCGCCACGATGACTGCCATCATGCCCTGGAGACGAAGGTCCCAGAAGTTTTGGATCTCGAACTTGTCCTGCAGGCCTACGAGGAGTGTAGCGAGCTCCTCGAGGTGAGAAGATACTTCTGTGCCAAAGTTCGCTTTGCGGCGAATGAGGGACGGAGCGGTCGTCAGAGCAAGTTTCTGCTTGTCGTAGTTGTCCGTATCGCGCAGATAGGCGATGAGGTCGCGTATGTAGACTGGGGCCTTCGGTTTGTCGCGACGGACGAGGGTTGGATCGTCGTCTGAGTCTTCTGGATCGTCGTCTGGTTTAGCGTATTGAATGAGGTCCTCGTCTTCGCTCGCCGAGTCGGTAACTTCCTGAATGATGAATTTTGACGGGGCCGCTGGTTGCTTCTTCAGCCTCGGTATAGGCTTCGCGTGAGCTGGCTTGGCTGAAGTGGCAGCTAGCGGCTGCCTCTTCTCCTCGGCCGCAGGCTTGGTGATGAGCGGATCGATACGACCAATTTGATCCGTCACCTTGATCAAGTCTTTATAGAACTTGGCTTCGTCGGTTTCCATCTCCTCCATCTTGAAATCCAGCTTTTTGTCACTGCAATCGACAAGACTCGAAAGCGCCTCACCTACCGCCAGACCAAGAAACCTGGCTTGTTCTTGAGAAGCCCCGATTCTGTTGGAAATCGTGTTCAGATACGGGGCAGATCGCATTAACATTTTCAGTTTCAGGGGCGAGAGTCTATTGACGCACCCAGCGCTGAGGAGTAGCACCTGGGCATGGGCTTGCTGTTGTAGCATCGGTGAGTGTTTGACGTAGAGCTGGTCTCCGAATTGATTGATGCTTTTCTCCAAAACCAGGGTAATGCATTCCCTGTCTTGTGCCAAAACAGCTATCACTGCGCGTCTGATCCCGCTGCCATCTCCAAGACCGGCCCCGGTTGAACTGGTCAACCACGACACTAGATGATTCTTCCGGCTCTCGTCGTTGGAGACGATTCTCTCAATAATGCCCGCAGCGGCAGATATGGTTGGATATGACTTCGTTGTTTCGGCATCGTCTAGCTTGTTGAGGAATGCTTTAGACAAGTGCTTCAGAACAGCATACATGACCCGTTTCTGCTCTAACTGAGAAAAATGACCAAATATCTTGAGGAATGCATTGCGATCCTCTTCTTGGCCAAGAAGCATATTACTAATGAGTTGGTTCATGAGTTCGTCTGTAATTAAATTAGCAAAATATTCTATGGAAAGGGGTCTTCAGGACCTACCTGAGTAGCCCAGGCGGAGGGCTTTTGTATATACTTCAGCGCAAAGCTTGACATCATCTGAGAAAATGTCGCATTTCGCCCAATAGGCGATGCTTCTGCTAAGCCAGTTGCTGTATTTTTGCCCGTCTGCTACCCAACAGGTATTCCTTGCGGTCCTGTCAGGGTTCGCGATGGCGTCTGCTTCAGCCGCAACCGACACAAGTCGTCCTCCCGCTATGAGAGCGGTGAGTTCATGAGCCAACGGGCGTCGCTTTGCTGGAGAGTTTAGACCGGAGCTACTCGCTGTCCAGAGTGCCGCGAGGTGTTCTTCCTTTTCGAGCACCGCCGAGCAAACCTCAATGAGGACGTTCAGATTGAGTACCAAGTCAGGCCTCTTCACGTCCTTGACGCTGGCCTTGGTTTCCTGTATCAACGATTTTAATCGCGCCAGGGCAGCATTGATGCCCGTGACATTCCGCAAGCACTTCAAGAGCAGCTCCAGGTCGTTCAGATTGTTCTCATCATGGGTTCCAGCAGCATCTTCCTTTAGCAGCGGCCAGTAGTTCGGAACAATCTCCGATACAATGGTTTGAATGATTTGTGCGGCTGCTGGACTTGGTGTCGATAATTTGAAGCCTGAAGTGGAGATAGGTCCATGATCAAGGGACTTCAATACTGCGATGAGAGTGTCGTAATCAGGCTGACTTTTCAAAACTTCCAGCGCTGCCTCGGCAGTACTGATGTTTTCGTTCTTCTGAGTAGTCGATCTTGTTGTCTTTTTCTTTGCTGGATCGCATGACAACGGCTCTTCAGGCCTCCGCTTCAGGTACGTTGTGCTGACCGGGGTGAAGAAGTCGTCCATCGCGCTTGAGTCACCAGTCAATTAAGAGGAAGATTATGGCGTTTGCCTGATTTCAAACTCCAAAAGCTTATTTGCTGAGTTGAAGATTTGGTTGGTTTCCGGGTTGCGAGCAACGTTTCGTTGGAGTTTGCTTTGTATTGAGATGCAAAATAATATCAACTAGAAAATCTTCCTCATCCAGGCTTGAAGTGATGTTAGGTAGGTAGTCAGCCGCCGGACTGAAGGACGCCGTAAGAATACCTGCTAATTAGCCCGCGCTTCCGCAAACCCGGCCGCCCTCAGGACACCCCTGTCGTCCCTTAACCCCACTAAGGTAGGGTAAGCTAAGCTAATCGATAAGACCCCGATAACGCCTATCGTATTCCAGCGCAACGCCCTCCGCCCAGCTCATTTCATCATGCGTACTCCGTCCGACCTGCAAGGCACCACCGACCACGCTCTCCAGTCCAAGGTCCATATACTAGTGCTCGAAAACATGGCTACGGGCTTACCGTTCACTGGTACTGCGGACGAGGCAAAGAGATGGTAATAACGATCCGGCCTTGACAACGCAAGGCGCATGTTCCGTCTGCTAATGGCATCACAATTCCAGGACGTACCTCGACCATATCCGAAAGAACCCTGGCCCGTTCAGCGATCCCGATGTCGCCGGAACAGAAGAGGCTTTCGAACAATTTGATAAGATCAAGGTCTTGTAAGTCAAGGAGTAACCTATCAATTCTACGCATCTGCTAACAAGGTAAACAGGGTGATGTTCGTGCCCCCCACCCTGTTCTCCTATACGGCTTCACGGCTAATATGTTCGTAGAGGTGCTGGTGGACTAGGATGCGAGATTCTGAAGAATCTGGCCATGTCAAAGTTCAAGGACATCCACGTCATTGATATGGGTGAGCATGACCGACTGCGAGCTCTGGTTCAAGACTGAGACTGAGCGGAGTGACTTAGACACCATCGACATCTCCAACCTAAATCGACAGTTTCTCTTCCGAAAATCGGACGTGGGCAAGTCTAAGGCCGAGTGCGCAGCCCAATTCGTCATGCGCCGTGTCAAAGGGGTAAAAATCACTGCACACAACTGCCGGATACAAGACTTCGATGCCGAATTCTACAAGCAATTCCAGTTTGTGATTTGCGGTCTTGACAGCATTGAGGCACGAAGATGGATCAACGCGATGCTCGTTTCCATCGCCGACGAAAGCCCCGATTCCTTGGTTCCCATGATCGACGGAGGCACAGAGGGTTTCAAGGGCCAGGCTCGAGTGATTGTGCCTTCAATGACGTCCTGTATTGAGTGTCAATTGGATATGCATGCGCCTAGAGCTGCAATTCCCCTCTGCACAATTGCCTCGATCCCCCGCCAGCCTGAGCACTGTATTGAGTGGGCACACGTCATCGCATGGGATCAGGAGAAGCCATTCCCTCAGCTGGACAAGGACGACCCGACGCACGTGTCGTGGCTTTACCAAAAGGCCCTTACTCGTGCCCAGGAGTTCAACATTACCGGCGTAACCTACGCTCTCACGCAAGGCGTGATCAAGAACATCATCCCAGCTATTGCTTCCACAAATGCCATCGTCGCAGCGGCGTGTTGCAACGAAGCATTCAAGCTCGCAAGCTCCACCGCTCCGCCGCTTGGTATGGAGGAAAACTACATGATGTACTCAGGAAACGACAGCATCTACACTTACACATTTAAGCATGAGAGGAAGGACGACTGCCCAGTCTGCGGAACAAACGCACGTCCACTTGAAGTTGATCCTGAAAGCACCCTTCAGGAGGTTTTGGACTCATTCGCCGTCCGCCCCGAGGCCCAGCTGAAGAAACCATCTATCCGAGGAGACAGCCAAACGCTGTACATGCAGTTCCCGCCAAGCTTAGAGGAACAAACTCGACCAAACCTGAAGAGGAAGATCCGGGAGCTCAACTTGCAAGAGGGACAGAACATGATTGTGACGGACCCGGCCTACCCTCTGCAATTCGACTTTTACCTGCGGTTCAAGAAGAATGCGTAATGTATTGTGGACCCCACGAATCATGGAGGAACGTTAATGAAGCATGATGTGTCCCAAACGGACGGAGCATGGCGCAAGGTGTGCCCCAAAATAAGGAGTTGACTGCCATAGATGAAGCATTAGGAGAACATAACCTTGTCATGAATAACTTTTTTCTTGCCATTACCAGCCAGCCCTTACAAATCAGAAACCACGGGATATCTATAGGTATGGTACATGCGCGGTGGTGCTTCATCTAACCATGTTGATGACTTGCTGCTCGAGGCGGATACACCTCGTCTTGAACTGCTTAACCGACTCCAAAAACAACTCGTCGCTGTCCCATTGCCCCGTGCTCTCAATCGAGAAGATGAAATGATCACGCTGTCGACCCAGCTTGACCTTGCCCTCAAACTCCGCGTGGCGCAAGCACTCACGGCTAACGGTGTCCTTCATCGCGTCCTTGACAACAGCCTTCTTCTCGCCCTCGTGTCCCTCGTATCCGCTTCCAACAATCGCCGCCTCCTTATTCGTAACCTTCTCGATACCAATGACGCCCTTGGGAAAGCACTTGGCAAACTTCTCGGCGTCCTGGCCCAGGATCGGTCGCAAAATGTCGATCGTGGGCAGGAGACGATATGAGGCAGTCGCGACGGGCGAGAACTTGGCGTGATCGGCACCCACGCCCTTGTGCATGTGCATGTCGAGCTCGATGCATTGTCCCGGCCTCAGCTTGGCGATGAGGATGTCGGGGTTGACGGGGCGGATGGCGTCGTCGCCACTGAAGAACTCCTCCTGACGGCCCGAAGGGACGAATTGGATATCCTTCGCGTAGACGCTCGCGTGGTTGAAAGCAACGTTCGGGTCGGTCTCGTCGGGACTGGCGTCCGGGTTGCGCGTGCACTCGACTTCCAGGCGCAACTGGACGGTGTTGTAATCGAATGAGCCCTTGCCGCCCTGCTCGGGCTTGCGGAACCACTTCAGAAACTTATGAATGCCCTCGGGGTTGCCGGTAAAGGGGATGAGGCCGAGGCGGTGGGCGAGGACCTCGTCCTGGATGACGGAGGTGTTGTTTTCGATGTAGACATTCTCGATGGCAAGGGTGGGGATCTCGGCGATCAGGATGCGGCGGAAGGCGTTTGCGATGGACGCGTCGACGCCGATAAGGGAGAAGGAGGCTTCGTGCTGGGCGTTGTGGTGGAACTGGACGCGGAAGTTGTTCGCGAACTTTTCGAGGCTCCAGGCGTGATCCTCGCCTGGGTATGTTCCTGGGTAGTCGATCGAGTTTACATCGGTGACGGTTTCCTTGTTGATCCCTACTAACTGGAGGGCAATGGATTAAAAAGATGAACATTGGGGAAAAGCGTCTTCTCAACTTACCCTTCGCCGGTCCAGTTCGGCTTGACTGGGTGTGATGGGCGCCATGGTGTGTTTGTCACTATGACTGAGCTGCAAAAAGTTGCGATCCATGAGATGGGAAATTTTTTGGAGGACCCCTCTATCTACACCGAGAATATGCGGTTTACGTACACCCCCAGGAGCATATACTCACCCCCTTCTGGAAGCAAATAGTGGGTCAAGCGGGAGGTAATTCCTAACCTGAGGTAGGTCGTTGTCCAGAGAGAGTTCCAATTTGGTTGTCAAAGTTTGAGGAGTCGCTGAGCGATTCTTGACGGGAACTTCGGCATTGGCTTTTTGAAGTCTCAAGAAAGTCTCAACTTGTCTTCCACGATGCAAAAATATCATCCTTGCCGTCCTTATTTCTGCCATTCGAATGTCGTCTGCGGTCATGATGTCCGCGAGTGGTCAACCAACAACGCAAGCCATGCCACTACCGAGCATGTTTTATGCTGGAGCTGTATTGCCCGAAACCAAACAGCATTGAGTTGGTTATCATTCGTCAATTTTGGCGTGTAGCCATCGAGGAGATGTGACAGGCATGAACCAGTATCACCAAGATCTCAGTTGACTGACCTGTCTTCCGACACTATTGGCTGATCGAGTAGGCCGAGAGCAACCAAATGTTTTGACATTTTAGGCACGTGATACTTGATAAACAGGCAGACTGTGTACTGCAAATACTTTGCACAGTGGTCTTTACACTCTTCCTTCCACGATATGTAGAAGTTGCATTCCGTCGCCCACGACCTCTGCGGCGGTAAGCAAAAGAAACTCGCAAGCTGTCGCGATTAGACAATTTACCGCTGGTTGGCCTGCGTGCGGTGTCTTCGATAAGCTTGGACTATCGCTCAAGACATGGTTATTATTCTATTCTTCTCAACTCGGTTAAGATAAGAGGCAGAGAGCTTCTTAAGCCCCTATTACTTCAGACTTCGATGGCGTCGGCGAGAGATTCGTCTCGGAGAAAAAAATTGTTATTGGCGACAACGATCGATCTGTGTTTTCCATCCAAAAATCCAATGCAGAAAAGCTTACGTGTAGCAGGCAGGGAATGCAAGACCTCTTGCCAACCTCTCGTCAGAGAATGGCCCAACTATTAGCAAAATTTTCAGCTTCTCATAGAGGTGTTTATTTGAGATAGTGGCCTGAAGAGAAATAGGACTCTGTATGGCTCATACTGCAATGACAGCTCTTGACACCCATAGGCACTACCTCACCATAAGACTGCATCTTTTGTTGATTTGCAACATTGTTCACCGATACACCTCAGCCAATCTCTTTCACATTTCATTCAACGTTTTCAGATGAAATTACTAGCCAATTCTTCGCGGGCATGTGCTGTGCCGGGTAAGGATGGTGAGTGCTATCACACCCGGAATCGCCATGGCGACGAGGAACCTCACATCGTCGTCCATGGTGAACCCGCTCTGAACACAAGAGCGCCCCGTCGCCCTGGCCCATATGGCAGATGCGCTCCCTAAAGAATTTCTCGAGTTAAGCGAACACAATTCTTTCTTTCGAAAAACCAAAACAAAACAAACCCATTGTGGTCTCTCGATCCCTCTTAATCAACAGCAAGCCAGACAGATATCTCCCGGTTGTGACCACCAATAACCATCCTACGACACCGAGGCTTGACTTCGCAACTCCAATGTCGGTGGCGCCCAAGAAGTTCGGGACGCGGAGATTTCATTCTCTGGAGTCCGCGAATTCGAAGCAAAACCGACGAAGCCGTCTCTTCGCGCTGTTCGGCCCTGGCGTGGAGGAGAACGGCGAGAATGCTCAATCGTCGATGTCTGCATCGCAAGGCCCCTCGCAATCCGCTAACAGCTCCGTTACGCCTTCTGAGCAGCTTGATCAGTTGTTGTCTTCAGGTAACATTCGTCAGACAGAAAATGGTGCGAACGCGGGTCACGATTCGGCCTCGGCTGGTGTTTCCAAGCAAGCGGCGGCTGGTGGCGACAAGGAGGCGATCGAGTCTACTGCTTCACCTTCAGTCTGCTTCACCGAGACTAGTAAGTCGACCTTTACCAAGACTGACAGAATGAGAGATTCCGCCGAGCAATCCGACAGTTGCGGCAATCTTGGCGACGGCAGCTCAGCTGAGACCCAAGTGACGCCGAACAAGACGAGACTGCCAATTCATCGCCACAAGAGAAATGAAAGTGCCGTCAAGATTGTCGATCAGAACTCTGCCAACGCTGTCATTCTCCCTTCTTCCTCCTACAACTCTCCCGCCAAGGTCGACCGCGACATGTTGTCGACCAAGAAAACAGAGCCTGCCTACACAAACACTCAGCCTCTTCTCACCCCCAAGTCCTACACTCTGAACCAGAAGCCGGCGGAGAATAGTACGATTCTTCCATCCACCTACTATGCCACGAGCGCCCTCCCTCACCGTGCACTCCCCGACATACCCGAGGAGAACAGGCAGCCACAAGAGCCCACTTCCCCCTTTCCCTCTACATCTCACAACACTTCTGCCCCTGCGCATGGCATCCTGAAGGCCCCGGTCGAGGAAAAGAAGACAGGCGACAAGAAAGTCCACTTCGAGTTGGCCACGGCCCGCGACACTGAAGACGATGGATACGACTCGGACGACTCCGACAAGACCGTGAAGCCGGGCGTGGGCGGAATGAAGGCTGCTGTCCCCCAGGTCTCTGGCTTGTCGCCAGCCATCTGGGATAAGAGTTCTGAGCCGAAGATCTGGATGAAGGATGGTAAGCCTACCCTCTTCAAGCCCACCAAAGATCCTGGCTATTACACCTGTCCCCTCTGGTCTCGTCAATATCCGGAGATACTCTCTAACGACCCCCCCAAAGTGAGCTCCTACGGCGCCAAATACACAGACAGCATCATCTCTCAAGATGGCAGCCAGGCGTCCACCAGCTCCACGAACACGAACTACAATGCAGGCTCCCAGGACCCCCCTCAGCACAGCCGGTTCGCGACGTTCCCCAAGTCAACAGACACATCCCCGCCGCCCATCGACTATGACAACATTCCCGTCATGCCTCCCATGCCTTCCGGCTTCGTCTATCCCCCTATCTACCGCAGCCGCGTCATTCTTGAGGTTGGTGGTCGACGCTTCGTCTCCTCAATACCTATTCTCGAGCGCAGCCCGTACTTCAAGTACATGCTCGCCATCCCCTTCATGGAGTGGTACCGTGGCGGAGTCTTCCACATTGACAACGACGGAGATCTCTTCGCGCACATCCTCCGTTACCTTCGCACTGGTAACTACCCCTTTTTCTGGGATGCGCGCAACGGCTTCGACTACGCCATGTACGCCATGATCCTGCAGCAGGCGCGGTTCTACCTGCTCCCGAAGCTCGAAGCGTGGATCATGCATCAAAAGTACTTGAACGTCGTCCAGTCGGAGGTGATGCACCGCAAGATTGAGGTTCTCGAGGACCAGGACTGGGTTTCGAAGCAGAAGTTGGTGGGCAATGACTCCTATGAGATCGCCGGCGTGGTCTCCTCTCGTAGGGGCGCTGATAGCCGTCACGGAAAGTTGAAGGCGTTCGGAGTCGGAAAGCAGGAGAACAGTGAGGAGCAGGGTTCTGATTCAAAGGAGGAGCGTGCCGAGATGGAGTCTATTCAGGTTTTCACCACGTCCAAGAAGATGAAGGTGAACGTCGGCTTGTTGCGCTGCGAGTATGAGTCGCAGTTTCCCTGAAGGTGGCATCGATGATGGTTGGTATTTGCACGAAAGAACAGGATGAAGAGATGTGGGTATAAAGTCTGTTTCGATAACACACTCCTTGGGAGAGTTTTACGTCCATAGCACGAGGTTAGGTTTCTCAAAGAATGAGGTGATCATTAGTGGCTACAGTATTCTGAACCATCTGGAGTGAAAATCGGAAGGCGCAGATCGTGTACAACGACATGAGATTCAGCTTGCTTCACGAAAATATGCCCATCGACGAGTACGAGTTGCTTTTGACGTCCTCATCATTTTTACATATTCATGTGGCAAATAGCCTCTACCTTTTTTTCTTTTTTTCTTTTCGCTTTTCAAGTCGGCCACCTCTTGCCTTTTCACAGCTTAGTCGCCCCAGCATTGCCGTCAACCTCGCCAAATAAATGCATGAACGATCCGTGTACCTCATCTGTGAGGTCACTCGCTTGCAAGCTTCGGCCCTTCTTCATGAAAGCCCTCCTTGAACACTCCTAAACTCCAGTCAACATCAAACACACTCAGACCAGGCCGAATCAACTTACCCTCGTGATGGCGCTGCCGCCGAAGGCAGCCAACCTCACAAGCTCATCCTCCCCAAGCTCCTTGTCACCCGAGTCCCAAAGCCCATCCAGATACGCTTTCCTCCAGCCCAAGAACGTGGCGATCGACCCGGTAAGCGTATCACCCTGCCCACCACTCCTCTTGAGCCCACCCTCCAAGTCGACGACCAACGTATCCTTGCCGTTCGTAATAAAATCCTTCGCGCCCTTCTGCACAATCGTAACTCCGTCCAAAGCTTTTGCCAGCGCCTCAACCTTAGCCGTCTCCTTCTCATCGCCGCCCGAGGCACCCTCCTTCGCCTTGGCCTCATCGATCCCCAGAGCCTTGCACAGTCGCGAGAACTCGACAACGTTGGGCGTCAGAACGGCAAGCGTGTAGCCCTTGACCAGTTCCGGCTCCTTCTGGACGATCAGTAGCGCATCGGCATCAAGGACCAGAGGAATCGAGCGCTCGCGCGCGGCGCGGATGACGCGGGTTACGGTATCCTGCATCAGCGGATCGCGGCCGAGACCGGGACCGATGACAAGGACGTGCAGGCGGGCGAGCATCTCAATTATGGGGCTGGAAATTTGGTCTGGATCCGTATGGGCATCTTTGCTACCGCTCGGGGCGGCGTCGGAGGGGGTTTGCCGCATGAGGGGGTGGACCATTAGGTTCGGCGAGTATGTCTTGATAGTGGCAGCGGCGCCGGGAGTGCAGATAACGTGAGACTTTTATGATCAGCATGCATCCGAAGCTGTCATGGTGTGTGGCTCACCATATCGCAGCCAAGCCTGGCACTTGCCATGGCTGAGAAATAGGGAGCTCCGGTGTAGTCTACGCTGCCGCCGAGTACGGCGACACGACCTAGCTGTCCTGCGACGAATGTCAGCCATAGAATAGTGTCTTTCCATGAACAGGTAAGCCCACCCTTGTGAAACTTTTCTAACATAGGCGGAATCATCCGCTGGACGCGTCCAAGGACCTCCTTCGTTGCTGAAGACATGGCAGGCGCAGATTCAGATAGCATCGTAACTGTGACTGAACTGTACGGTGTACCTGGTTGACCAGAAAGATGGTCAGACGTCCGGACTGAGTACTGCAAAAGGGAGATGCAATGACTGACAGGTGAGGACGGTAGTACATCAAATTCTTAGAAGTTAGTGGTTTGTGAGACCTTATGTTGGAATCGAGTCACTGCTTGGTGTGAGATTTGAGGTTCGAAGCTCTGACAGGTGGATGATGTCACTTCCGTCTTGTTAACACCCGAGCTGCAGCTTCCGGTTCCACACCAGCAACATCTGAGCCGATACAAGAACATATGGCTTACTTCGCCGCAATTCAAAGTCAACCCAGCTCGAGACTACAATTATGAGTGTACTAAGTGTTTGTGGAAGAATGCTCCAAAGACGACGGATAGTAGCAACAACAGCTGCGATGATAGAGGCCATAACCAGGGAGAGAGAAGACAGCAAGTCACAGATGGAATTCACGGCGGAAATTGTATTACAGGATCATGGTATTGAAGGACAAAAGGAATCGAGGGCGTTAATTGAGTCTTGAGCTCTATTTTACAAGTGGTTCGACAGGAGATTCTTCCCCCAAATCGCGTCCCCTGGTGCTTCCCGGCGCAAACCCTCGAGATTTCCTCACGCCTCTAGAGAAACAAAAAACTTCGGTATAGACAGCTACATCAACCCCAGCGCTCCCGGTCGGACCATTTATTATGTCAATTTTGACTTAAATTTAGCCCAGGAAGCTCTTGGTGAAGCTGGTGATAACCTCCTTGAGGCGGCCCTCAAGATCCTTGCTGAGGACACCCTCCTTGTCGATGGTGGCGATCAGGTCAGACTCGTTGGTCTTGAGGTGGGCAAGGAAGTCGGCCTCCCACTGAAGGACCTTGTTGACGGGGACGCTGTCGAGGTGACCGTTGACACCAGCGAAGATGAGAGGAACCATCTCGTTGACGGCCATGGGAGAGTACTGCTTCTGCTTGAGGAGCTCGGTCAGACGCTCACCTCTGCTGAGGGTCTGCTTGGTGGCGGCATCGAGATCGGAACCGAACTGAGCGAAGGCAGCGACCTCACGGTACTGGGCCAAGAAGAGCTTCAGGGAGCCAGCGACTTGCTTCATAGCCTTGAGCTGGGCGGCGGAACCGACACGAGAGACGGAGAGACCGACGTTGATGGCGGGACGGACACCCTTGTAGAACAGCTCGGACTCCAAGAAGATCTGGCCGTCGGTAATGGAAATGACGTTGGTGGGAATGTAGGCGGAAACGTCACCACCCTGGGTCTCGATAATGGGCAGAGCAGTCATGGAACCACCGCCGTGCTTGTCGTTCATCTTGGCAGCACGCTCCAGGAGACGAGAGTGCAGGTAGAAAACGTCACCAGGGTAGGCCTCACGTCCGGGAGGGCGACGGAGCAGCAGAGACATCTGGCGGTAGGCAACGGCCTGCTTGGAAAGATCGTCGTAGATGACGAGAGAGTGCTTTCCATTATCTCTGAAATATTCGGAAATACTCGCTTCACGCAAGTATTAGCCCAGTTTCATTGGGAATAAGTCGAGGACGTTCAGTGATCTTTAGTGAGGGGAAAGATGGTGTTGATAGTCGTGGTGGGGTGGGAATCGAGTTAGATTGGGCTAAGGTACGTACCTCCGGTGAAGGGAGCGATGTACTGCAGAGGGGCGGCCTCAGAGGCAGTAGCGGCAACAACGATAGAGTACTTCATGGCGTCGTTCTCCTCGAGGGTCTTGACGAGCTGAGCGACGGTAGAACGCTTCTGGCCGACGGCAACATAGACGCAGTAGAGCTTCTTGGACTCGTCGTTACCGTTGTTCCAGCGCTTCTGGTTGAGGATCGCATCCAGGGCAACGGCGGTCTTTCCGGTCTGACGGTCACCAATGATCAACTCACGCTGACCACGGCCGATGGGAACCATGGCGTCGATAGATTTAAGACCAGTCTGGACCGGCTGGTTGACGGACTTGCGGGGCAGAATGCCGGGGGCCTTGAGCTGGGCACGGCGCTTCTCCTTGGTGTTCAGGGGGCCCTTGCCGTCAATGGGGTTACCGAGAGCGTCGACGACGCGGCCGAGTAGCTCGGGACCGACGGGAACGTCGACCTATGATGCAAGATTAGCTGCGGTCCGGGTCGGCGGCGCATGGTGGTCGAACTCACAATCTCTCCGGTACGCTTGACGGTCTCGCCCTCCTTGACCAGACGGTCAGAACCGAAAAGCACAACACCGACCTGACCGGCCTCGAGGTTCATGCACATGCCCTTGACGCCAGAGGCGAACCTGAGGAATGGTTAGATGCGACGGGACTCAGCGGCAGATAAAGAGCGCTTTACGTACTCGACGAGCTCCTCGGCCTGGACGTTGGCCATACCGTGCACACGGGCGATACCATCACTATTGACCCATTGACGTCAGCATGAAAATTTTTCCTAGTCGTCGGTGACAATGGCATGCGAGTCCTCGTGCAAGCTGATGATGCATTGAAGCTTTTCCGATGGTTGCTCGCGAGCCCGAGATGTGCCGCTTAAACGTACCCGACGGAAAGGACACGGCCGGTCTCGGCGAGACCAGCCTCCTCCTGGACACCGCGAATTCTCTGCTCAAGAATGGAAGAAACCTCGGTCGGGGCAGCCTTGTCGGCGTATGAACGAGACTGCATCGACGTGGCAGTGAAGACGGCGGGTGCGGCATTTCGGGCCTGAGGGCGGAAAAAACAGGTTAGCCGAAGCCCGAAAATGTTATGGGCTGTCCCCCCCAAATTAGTAACGCATCCCCCAAGGGAGCTCGATGAAAAGCTCTTCCGCGACGGCCGTGTGCCTTCCGCGTCGTCAAAACAGCTCGACGTGATGGAATTGACCCTTGCAGAACCGATGGATGATGTTTTTGGATGGAATTGACGTCGATTCGGGAATGGGGAGGTTGCCGGAAGGTTGAGGCTAGATTGGACTTACGGCAGCGACTCTGCCGGCAGCAGAGACGGCGCCGACGGCGCGCGTCGACTGTCGGAGGGCGTTGCGGAACATATTAGGAGATCTTGGACACTGTCTAGATCGAAGGAGAATCAATTGCAACGGATGCAATTGAGTGGAGGGGAGATTGGGGTTGATGAAGGTGCCTTTGCAGGAGTGCAAACCGAGTCTTTTTTGGAAGAAGCCCAGTGGAGGGAAAAGAGAGTGAGGAATGAGTGGACCCAAAGCTGTGCTAAACAGCCAATCACAGCGGGTCGTCAAGTTTTGCCTCAGTCCAAACCCGAGATCACCCTAAAGGCCTCTAACAATTTCCGACGAACAGTACGTAGCACCCGTAACCCCGTGAAATAAGGTACCTACCTTGTCTGACTGCATTACATAAGGTGAGACGGCATGCGCTGAATTACCTGCCTGTCAGCGCCAAAGTCCCGGATTGCTGATGGATCTCATCTAAACCGAAAAAACCGTGTCAATCTGGGTTTCCTGCGGGCATCGCCCCATTGAGTTTGTGATCAAGGTGCAGACCAACGTCCGACCCCTTGCGATTTCTGCCCAGTCACCCTGGCCGAAATTTAGCTTCAAAAATGGCCCGATGTATGGCTTCTTACTGTCGTGATAGCTTCATGCTGTCATAATTGAGCTCCAAATCTATATGCATGCTATGGTTAGCTAGCCTCACCCTTCCCCAGCTATTGCAAACCTGGAAGCTCCCCACTTTGGCTTCCCACACACCCTACTCTTAAGACCAGAGATGTGTTGTTGCAGGTCAGAATGGCCGCACTGAAGTGTTCGCTGCCGCTAGCATTACCGTTGTCGCTGTTTCTTCCGGCTTATTCAATAGGGACGGCGCGAAATATCACAGAAATGCTGAGGAATTCTTGCCAATCACTAAAACCTGTGTATCCTGCTCACTGCGTTGAGAACCTGGACATGATCGTATTCGCCGTGGGAACGTGTCTCCGGCCGGCCGGCCGGCAACACCTAGCCTGACCGCCTCGGAGGAGTCTTGAAAACCTAATCGGTACTGCCGGCCATAATGGACTGGACTCGATCCACTAGCCCCCCGCGGGAGTCTAGCGTCAAAGATTCGTGACAACGATATTCCGGCATGTGCGGGCACACGACCGGGACCGTTGAATTTCACACCCACAAAAAGTGACAATCGCGAATTTGGTACAAAAAGATAGTGAAAATTGATAAGCTTTTGAGCTGATAAACTAGCTAAACCACCAACGCCGAAAGTAACCGTCATCACGAGGGCAAACCAGGTAGCATATCACGGCAGGAAAAGAATTGTGGTAAGCCGGCATGGCGCCGGTCGGTCTCTGAGGCCGCAGCAAGACTGAATTTCCTCAAGTCAAGCTTTGTTGTCTGACGATACCAACTGCTTGGAAACGTACATTCCTTTTGTTCCATGTCCCGTTTTCGCCAATGTCCATAAACCCCAGCCGTCCTAAGGCTCCTTTTGTAGATCGTCGCAGAAGAGAATGTTTATGGCATTTATCGGACAATGCCGTCGAAGCGCTGCTTGAACCACTTGACGGTCTCCTCGCGCTTGATCTTGTGGTTGGAGCCGATGCGGCCCTTGGCGCGGTGACGGGTAGCGACGCGCTCACCCTTGCGGGTCATGCAGACGTAGAAGTCCATGCCGTAGATACCGATGGAGGGGTCGTACTTGATACCAAGGTCGATGTGCTCGCTGATACCAAAGCCGAAGTTGCCAGTCTCGGAGAAGTTGCGCTTGCGGAGCTCGTACTCCTTGACCTTAAGGCCACGCTCGAGAATCTCCTCAGCCTGTTCCGCCAAGTCAGTCTTCTGTGTGTCGCATGCTTCAAGTAAGTCGCAATCGTCTTACCTTGGGGCCACGGACGGTGACGTGGACGGAGATCTTCTCGTTACGGCGAATACCGAAGGTACGAACAGTGTAACGAGCCTTGCCTGCGGAGACAGTCAGTCAATTGCTGCTCTACCTAGGGCAATCTCATCATGACTTACTGTAGACGGGTGTCTGACCGGAGAGCTGCTCCAAGACCTTCGCGGCACGGGTCAATCTGTCACCAGATTCGCCGACCTACGTAAATGGTTAGCAACGAATTTGAAAACCATCAAAGAGGGACGTGCGCTGATGTTAAGCGTCAGCTTACGGAGAATAAGCTCACGCATGGGGTTCTGGCTCTTGTCGGCGGACATCTTGGCGGTTAGTATCGTCGGCGACTTTTTTTGGTGTTTCGGCGGATGTGGGAGTTGACGGAGGGGGGAAAAGTTCGCCGTAAGCTGCACACTGTAAAGCTGGGTTTTAGCAGCCCTTCCAACAGGGTTGGCCACGATTGCGCTAGTCTCAAGTGAGCTTAGCGCATTTTGAAGTCCGCGAGCTTACCTAAGGCGTTTGTGGTTTGGCCTCAGCTCAGCCTTCCTCAGCCTCCTCCACCGAAATTTGTCTGCAGAGAACATACCCACACTGACCTTGACCGAAGCTCTGCCTCTAGCAAGCATCTGAGGTCGCGCCGAAGTCTACCAGGCTTCGCTACAATACAAGATCAATTTTTGAAGATCTGGAGAAGCTGCGCAAGTAGCATCTCAACTCCTCATCTGTCAAGATGTCGAACAAACAGGGCAAGATGGTTAGTACCTCCTCACCTTCCTTTCCAAAGCTTGAAGGTTGACAATATAGGCTGACACGACATGCTTTCTCTCTAGGCTGGTTACGTACGTGTTGATCCTCGATCGCTTTGCATGCCGACGATGGCATGGCCTTACGCAGTATTTACTGACATATCTCGGCAGATCAACTACCGGATGAGAGTTACACTTAACGACAGCCGCCAGATGACCGGACAGATGTTGGCCTTTGACAAGGTGCGCATATCAACTCTCAATCGCGTGTCGTTACCATCGCTAATCACCTCTGTAGCACATGAACCTCGTTCTCGCTGACACTGAAGAGTTCCGACGCGTCAAGATTAAGCATAATAAGCCTGCCGCTCCCGGAAGTTCTGGTACGAGCCAGACCATTGAGAAGGAAGAGAAGCGCACGCTCGGTTTGACAATCGTTCGTGGCGCACACATCGTGTCGCTGTCCGTTGAGTCGGAGCCTCCCGCTGACCCCAGCGCGAGACTTGGTAAGAGCGCGCCGGGTGGAATCTCGTCGACTCTTGCTGCTGGACCCGGTGTTGCGAGGCCCGCCGGCAGAGGTGCTGCTCCTGCGCCCCCCTCTTTGGCTGTGAGATTCCCAACAACTCCGTTGAATGTAATTTGTGCTGAATTTTATCACAGGGTCCTGCTGCTGGTGTTGGAGGCGGTGTTCCCCCCGGCTTCCCTGGTTTCCCTGGTGCTCCGCCCTTTGGCGGACGAGGAGGTGAGCCCTCAAGACCACTTGACCCTCGATTCATATTCTCACACATTCCAGCTCCTCCTCCAGGCTTTCCTGGAGCGTTTCCACCTCCCGGGTTCCCTCAGAACGCCCCGTTCCCTCCCCCGGGCTTCAACCCCGGCCCTCCCGGTGGAGCCCCTGGCTTCAACCCTCCCCCCCGAAGATAGACCACGAACGGTCATGTCGGCGACTTCAATGTTTAACAGTCGGCGGTCACTTTACGGATACCATTGGCGTTTGGGGATGAATGTCGAGATTACGAACAAATGGGCACAAGAGGCATGTTAGTTTGCCCTCCTGAACAAAACACAAGGCTAGCTTGCGAGTCTAGAAGTTGGATTGCGCGGAGAAGGATTGTAGCACGAGCTTGCGAAAAAGTTTTTCTTCTTGGCGAAGTAACCGTTAACAGCCCATAAGCCGGTGAGCGTCCGTTTCGGCGCAATATAGACTGAGTCCAAAAATCAAACCAGAAGATTTCTCCCAAGGTGGCCCGAAAGATCCGTACTCACGATTTAATTCTGTATTGTGTATCACACTGCTTGCTTAATCTTGACGCATTCCAAGCTTAAGAACTCGTCAATCCGGCTGCCATAACATGTCCCTCAAGTATTGCTCTACTGTTTCCTTTCCTTATTACTTGGTTTGTTCACTGTACCTTGGTCGCCAAACTATTTGTCCATCCGTGGTTGCAACACGTGGGGGATCGAAGCTTATCGGACAGAAGACATCATTCATGTCAATACCTAAGGGCATCAACGTGGAAGTGTGCATAGTCACCGGCTCCGCAGATGTGATTGCATGGCGCCCCTATAATGGGTGTGATGGTAGTTTGCAAACAAGCTGAAGTTGGGTTAATGACTGAAAACCTGAGCTATGAGCTCAGCCAAAATTCGGTTTCCAGGCATTTCAGGCTAGTACGAGGATATTCTGATGGAATGGAGAGTAGGTTCCCGTCCTACTTGATCGGTGTCTAGCTTCCCTTCGTGCCTGCCTTCTTCCTCCCATCTTGCCCGTCCTTGTTCCTAACCTGGAAAATATAAAGCCTACATCCCTTGATCGCTGGGCAGAGTTTCTTGCTTCTTTCTCTCCAGCCTTCCTACAACATCAACCTAGAAGCAAGTGTCACCTTCAATCAAAAGCGAAGAACTCTACAGATCACCATTCAATTTGGGTCGTTGGGGATATCACATGGATGCTCTTTCTTCTCCTCAACAACTCCGTCACGGTACTTACCGTCTCTACAGGTGTCTTCGGGGGCGACAACGACCTTGACGTCGCCATCGAAGTCAGCGAAGCGGCTGTTGTTCAAAAAAAGCCCAATGACTTGTCATTCTCGATTATGGTGCACCACACCGACATGATAGTGCCCCCTGAGAGTAGAGAATACTACAAGACCGCCAAGTATCGCCGGGAACTGGACAGTGCGATCACCAAGATCCGCGAGAGAATTGACATCGGCGTCTGCGACAAGCTTCTCGAAAAGCTCCGCGGCCTCGAGCACGAGCGCCATGGCAAGTACCGTGTTGTCATCGTCGGTGCCTTGATGATGCGCGCGGGCGCCAAAATTAGCAGAGCGACTAAGACCACCTGAAGGAATTGGCTGAGGGCTTCTCTGGCAGACATGGCTTTTCCATGCCCATTTGTGACGATGGCTTCCGTCACGCTGGAAAGTTGCAGTTCACCGCTCTGGAGAACTACAAAGCCGGAACTCAGCGTGACTTTGGCGAGCCTAGGTACGATTCTTACACAGTAACTCTTCATAAGGGCTTCTCACTAATGTGTTTCGTGGGGTTTAGCTGCTTCTACTGCGGAAAGGTCGAGGCTGACCTTGGACAGGCGCCCCAAAAATGCGGCAAGTGTGGACGGGCTTGTTTCTGCAATGTTGTGAGTACAGTACCAATATCTTCGCGGAAGTTGGGCTCCATCTCAACAAGACTCAGGACTACCAAGAGGCGGCTTGGAAGAACCGCAAACCTGGGCGCAAAACGATCGTAGGGAGCAGGTGGTTGAATGTTTGAGTTTAGTCTATCACAATAAGGCTCAACGAATTGGTCCGCAATATGTCTTGCACATAAAAACTGGTGTTATTGGTGCATCTAAATCCGAAGGACCGTGGCTAGAGGAAACTTGTTAGGAATCTGTCGAGATGTGACCAGAGAGACATAACGAGTGTTTGCTTGGTGGATTCATGGTCAGATGAGAACGCAGAGATTGCAACGACATGCCACGACGCGGCTTACTGAAAGCCCTGAAGAGAAACTGAGTGATGTATTCACAGTAATGGGTCAGGTTTTCAGCATGATGGGTGGTGATATGTCTACCCAGTACATGGTAGAGATCACTTGACGCTCACACGTGTCTCTGCAGTCTGCAAATCGTCTAGTAGCCAACTCCTCCCCTCTTCAGAAGCATTTTGCACTGTGTCCATACTTGGAGAGTGATACTCGGCGCAGAAGACCTTCAAGCCGCCATACTCATCGATAGCAATGCCCCAGGTCGCCTCAAACCATGCTGAGAATTTCCGAAATCTACGTTTCATTAGGATGGCAGCTGCCTAAGATGAGGTAAAGAAGGCCGCCTGATTCAAAAGTTAGCAATTCGGATCTAAGACAGTACGCACCCAAGACCATTCTCGGTGGCCCGGCGGGTGCAACCCAACAATACGTTCGGCGCAAAATCGCTGGGGTTTTACATAGAAGTCCGAAGTTTCAAGTCTCTAATCTGACCGTTTTCGTTTTCCTGTAGTCTCCTGTCCCTTTCGTCACCATCGGACGCTGTAGGCTCAAGGGTCAACGACTTGTTGTTTGTTTGATCCGGGGCGGAGTTTCTCGGCACTTGAGTTGTCATCGGTGGCATTGCATGCTTCATGCTACTGACGAGCATTGAAGGCCTTGAGATGCTGACCGAACATCCTCGACGGCGACATTCAATGAAGGTCGTCTTCTTTCCCAGCCATCCATACTCACAGCTCGCAATTATTCTGGCGATTTTAACGCGGCTGTTGCCATGGAGTCGATGCTCCAGATATTGTGCCAGGAGGAGGTATCGGCTCGAAGTGTCAGATGCGTATAGGGGTCATAAACGGATGGGTGCGGTTGTTGATACATTCGAAGCTAACTCTTCCTAAGGGATCCTATCTATCTCGTCCTAAGTCCCCCCCCCCCAATCTTACACTAACTAAGGGGATCCCTTCAGGGACTACCCGGGTAGGCCCTAATATATTGATAGCGACTGTCGATTTCTAGTTGCAAGTGGGCTACTGACAACCTAACAATGATTGTATTTTAATCAGAGAATAACGATGGCAAAGTATGAATGAACGTGCGGTGTTGTCGCTCGTTTGGCCATTCCTTCCCTCCCCTCTGCAAAAGTACATATTTACACCTGCTGTACGTCCCAAGAAAACCACAGGCAACCTGAATTTCCGAGGTTGATGGAAAGCAAGCTTGGATGATTATCGATCTCCACGATACCCGTCAAGTCAAAACATCACACCTAAGACGTTTACCAAATCAACTTTCGTACCCTCCGCCATCCCTCTTCTCCGAATGTTATCCAAACCCAAGAAAGCCTAGAGATGGGAACGAAGTCGAACGGCATCTTGCAGGCTTCCCAACCGTCTCAAGCTCGCCCCGTGTCTTCCTCCTATTCAGGATCACGCAATTTTGCGGCTCGGATATCGTGTGGTTTTACATCTAAGCACACGTGTATACTGTTGGAAATGGATCGTCAAGACGGCCTCGGCAGGGCTTTCTGCCTTCGACTCAACAGTAGTCAGGTCCCGGTCACAACCCAAGTCCTCCTCACCTTGCAAAACAAGCCCTTCGGCCATAGACCGTCCCTCACTAGCCCTGTCAAACCCAGCACCGGAAACACCCTCCCATCTCCGCCCCCCCTTGGCACAGACGCAACCCGTGCGTCGTCCCGGACGCCTCCGTCGATCGCGGCAAAACCCGAGAACGGCGCCGGCTTACCCGCACGTCCCTCGGAGCCGGACTATAATCTCAGACGTCGACATCCTAGCACTAGACCCGAGAACCCCACGGCGTCCTACCCAATGACAAGCAACACCAGGCGCTCGACATTGCCGCAGATCTCCACGCCGTCGCACTCTTCGCAATCGGAGCCCCCTCAATGAGACTAAGTAAGGCAGACGTCTCTCAAAACCCGCCAATCACGACAACCGAATCTCCAAGAAACATCTCAGAAGACCAGGAACCCCGAATACCAACGGCCATCCAGCGTCCCCATTCCGCCCCTCCTCAAACCGCGTCTGCGCTTCTTCCTCCCCTCCCCAGATGACGCGCCTTAGCAGAAATGTCCAAGCCCCGCGCCTAATGAGCGTGGAAACAGCACAGCCCTAGAGTCGAAACGCGGAGCAACTAGATGAGACACCATCTTTCTCCACTTGATCAGATATCGGGCCCCAGACTCTACCGACAGTATTCCAATCTCGTTCCGCATGGCACATCGAAAAAAAATGACTATTGATAAGACAGAACCCGGGCTGGGAACATAACGTGCGTAACAAAGGTCTGAGACTGGACTATAAGAGCCTAGACTGGGCAGACATGCAATGCAGCGCAAATACACCCTGCATCTCCAAACTAGTCCAGCATGATCTAGAGCAAGGCCACCCACCCAAAACCCGCACGGAAGAGAACTATGACTTTGACGGACTGCCATCATCCCATCATCCTACCTACATCACCAACGCCATCCCGCCCGGTGCCCCCCCCCCCCGGGAGCCGCTGTCGTACTCAAGCACAGAAGCTTCAAACTTACTGGCGTCCTAGCATCTCGGACCGTCCAAGTCCAAGTCCACGAACTAAAACCCTCAGTCTGGAGTTAGGTATGTAAGTAGTAGGTAACCTGCTCCCACCACCCGGAACCTTTCGTACCGACTGCAACCTCAAGCACACCCCGCTATCTGCTGACCTCCATTATCGATAGCCGGCTCATACCCGTTCTGATAATAGACACCACACTAGCGCAACTCGGAAGGGGGATTTAGGAAAAAGATCACTCACTCACTCACCAAAAAAAAAAAAAGGCAAGGACAGAAGATATTGTTCTCGATATGAATGAAGAACGCACGTAAACCCAACCAACCTTGCGCCTCACCTGGGGGCCCCCTTGCAAATGACATGCGAGCGGGAGCGGGGATCCCCCCGCCCTTCACCCCACCACCTTACACAAAAAAAAAACCGACAGTGGCCAGGCTCCCGTCATGTCATCACTGCAGCGCCCGGATCTCCACCCCCACCCAACCAGCGTCGCGGGAGGTTTTAGCAGGGTTCCCCAGCGCCGGTTTGCCCGCCCGCTCGCATGGTGGCAGGTTCTTGTCAGATTTACGATCGAACCTGTCTTTGGTGCCAAGGACCGCTGCGAATAAAGACTGTCCAGGACGAGGTGTATCCCTGTTGCGATGCGGCGCTGATAGCTCAGCCTCCTGGATCTCACGACTCACGACCACCGCCTTGAAGGCGGGGTTGAGTTGACCTGCGGCGTTGATTTCGGGCAGAACAGTGGTATACCATGCTGTTTCTAGTCAGTTGAGCGCCGGTAAAGCCGGACCGTGTCGAGTTTCATGACGTACGCACGAGCGCGGGTGACATATCGCATGACGAGGGCAGACATTTTGAGGAACCGTGATGCTTTTTTTCTTAATTCATTGCGGACATGTCCGTCAGCTGATACCAAAGTCTGGTGAGAGACCGCCATATCCTCCAAATGCTCATCACTAACGTGAGCCACGCCTCCATGACGCGCCTCTTCAGTCCACCACTACAACCCACGCAAAGTCTAGAAAGTTTGTGTCCGAGCAAAAAACACCTAAGTCGTTTTGGAGGGCGATAATTTTGTCTCTTTTAACTAAATGACGAAGCCGATGCCGTGGCCGTGAATAATAAAACGACGCTCTCCATGTGGTATCATATCGAAGAAACCGAATCGCAGTAGAATTTAAATCCTAACAAAGAAAAGATAAAGAATGACGAGTCGTTGATCATCTGTGGTTCGTCCCACGTTTGCATTTGGCGTAAATCGAATAAAGCAAAGTCGTGTAGTTGCAGGGTACTGCAGGCGCGTCAGGCGTGTAGCCTCAGTGGTATTGTAAAGGTGTTATTCCTCATCGGTGAGAGTCTGAAGAGTCATGGGATCCCGTAAACGTCTTGTCTTGTGAATAGCAACAAGGTAGTCGACCAAGCCTTCGGCATCGGCCCGGAGAGCCTCAAGTTCCTCCTTGGTGCTTCCGGCTGTGCTGGAATCTTTGCTGGGATAACGGTACGCAGCAAATACGACGCCACGGTTGTTTTGAGAAATGTCCTGCGAGCTCGAGTTGCGAGGGCTGGAGTTGGCCGATCCTCTGCGTCCAACTGAGGTGTGGAAGGCGTGACCATAGCCGCGAGCGAAGTCTCCAACCTGCGCATCGTCACTGCGATACTCCATCCATCCTTCATGCTTCAAGATCTTGGCTTGCACCGTGGCTGAGATGCGGAAAGGACAGTTCAGGTTCGATAGACCATACGCCGCAAGCAGGCGGCCGGTCATGCCCGGTGTTGTTTCCACGGTTGGACCTTCCATGGGCGCCATGAGTGAGTTCCTCATACTGACTGGTCCTGAAGACAGATCCAAGGATGCCCGGTATGGTGAGGACGGAAAGTCGGGTGCATGTTCAGGCCAAAGGTTGACAATGTAGACCAAATCGAAGTTGTGCTTCGCAGCGATCTGAGCGACCTGGAGAGCACCCTCTTTGGCCACGTCGTCGGCGTAGATGGAAGAAGTCCGCCTTGAAGGGCGAGTTGAGGATGTTGAAGATGGGGTTGGCGGAGATGGAGGGGTTCGAAGAGGGGCGGGGATAATCGGCGTGTCCGACAAATCTTCTAGTTCAGGCTCCTCCAAGATATCGTCGTCGGAAAGGGCAAAGAAATCCTTAACGTCTCCGCCCTTGAGAATCTGACTTGGAGAGGTGACAGACCTATGAGATCTCGAATGGCTTTGAGGGCGGCGAAGTGACGAAGCCTTCTCATCTCTTCTGCGACGTGTTGCGGCGGCAACGGCTCTTCTCTTTGCCAGGCTTATTTCCGCGGACGATCGTTTGTCGTGTATTGGCTTCATTTCTGGGGATGCAGCTGGTGTGGGCAAATCGCTGCTCATAGAGGAAGATGTCCGGACGAGCTGAGAGCTCTTTATGCTTGAGTCGTCTTCATCATCAGAGGAGGGTGGGGTGTCAGCTCTCAGAGGCAGAATGACGGAGCTGTGGCGGTGCTCGAGGGACGGATTCTGTGTTGCGGGTAAGGTTTTGGGCGACGACGTAGCGCAGGCGGGTGAAGCCGGCAAACGGCTTGTGGGAGGAGCAGGAAAATCGAACCCACGCAGACTTGCCACTGGTCGACTTTCTCTGCGTTGATTAAGCGACATGGAGCGGGCCGGAAGAGTAATTGTCGAGGTGCTTGCGCTGCTCAGGTGAGAGAAGTTGATAGAGAGCCGCTCGGACGGGTTCTCAGGTAGGCTGTGTGCGCGCCTTTCATTCTGAGAGGCGACTATGCGCTCGTCTCTCGCTTTCATGCGAGAAACACGCGGCCGAATGAACGAGGGCGAAGGGAAACGCTGGTCCAAGCGATCAGTTTTAGGAGATGAGAAATCCAAAGGCGCCGGGCTTGTGTCGATCGTGAGGTCCTTCCTCTTAGAAAAGAGCCTTTCTAGGCGATCGAAACTGTTAGGCATTGTGACTGAGATGGGACTTTAGTACTCGATTGTTGGTGTATCTACTCCTGTAATGTTGGTAAGTTTCTTCCCTGGGCGGCGACGCGAAATCGAGCCGACAAGATGCACATACCGGTCAAGAAGTATTATAAGTAGGGAAGGAAGGAAGAGTTGACGACAAGCGCCGGTGACACACAGTAATAGGAAAATCGAAAAGGTATTTTGTGTGAGGGAAAGTTTGTGCAAGTCGAGTGAGAGGGAAGGAGAGAGCCGAAGGAAAGGCCTTGGCCGAAGTATTGGGACGCTGGCTAATGTGAGGTCACAGTGAGACAGGAACTCGGCGACCACAACGGAAGGTAAGAGCGCCCGGGAGGAGTGATTGCCGTCTAGAACTTTGGCGTCGAGCAAGAGTCGAATACTTGGAGTGAGTCGAGTCTTACTGGATCGGCTGAAGGAATGCAGACAATCAGTGGTGACGCGAGGGCAAGAGTGTAATAAGGCGAGGTGCTGAGCGCAAGACAAGCTGACTTCCTCCTCTGCGCGACGTCGGTTGAGCGCGTTCGAGGGTGACGAGCCGAAGGATGGTGACGCAGAGACCCTGATCGAGAAAGGCGCGGGATAATTGGTCGAAGAAGGGGGTTGTGCGATGAAGGTTGTATGACCTCCCAATGAGACAGTGGTTGAGGTGGAATGGGTCGCAGTATATGTGAGAGACTCCGTCTGCGTTCTGGGTTGAAGTCGGCCAGAGGCTGGGTGGCTCGAGGGATTTTAAGAGAGATGGTTAATCGAGAAAGGAGAGCTAGACGGTAAGGTAAGGTGAGGCCGATGATGAAAAAAAGAAAGGAATAAAAGTGGAAAGAAGCGTGTGTTGTGTGCTTCGGCAGCAGACAGGATGAAGCCGATCTGAAAGGGCCGAAGAAATTCGAATTAAGGTATGATACAATACCCCGGAGTCTTGGGATTAGAGAATTAAGAGTTGACCGAAGATCAGCACAGAGCCGAAGGAGGGACGCGATCTTGAATGGGTCTGGAGAAGTGAAGGCTTTAAGATGCTCGAGGTGTGAAACCCGGAGACAGCCAATGCTGGAGAGGGGGGTGGGTGTGACGGAAGAGGTAGTCGAAGTCGAAGAGTGAGCGACGGAGTAAGAAAGAAAAAAAAAAAAAAAAAGCCAAGGGCGTGTGGTGTGGTCAGATCCAGGTTGGGTCAAAGTTCAACTTCTGGGTCCAGAGCCAGGTCCATGTCCAGGTCCATGTCGAGCTGCCACCCAGCGGACGGGAGCAGCACCTCAGAGATGTGGCTTGTCTGTCTGGGGCAATTTGAGGTGTCTCTGATGTATGTAAGGTGGTTAACATAGGACTCTGAAGTAGTGGGATCGGGAGTGGGTGGGTGAGGGCGTACCATACCTAGTACGGCATTAGAAGTACTGAGGTTAAGGTAGAGTTTTAGTGTCGTGCGTTACTTTAGTAGGTATCGCACTCTAACCGTACTGCGAAGGCAGGTTAAAGGAGGGAGACGCAGTTAGGCATTGCCGGGCAGCTGGGGCTGGATTGGATCACGAATGAAGCTAAGGTAGCAGCGGTTCCCAGCTCCGTTCGAGGGAAGGCGCAGGCCGGGAGTTAGTCCGCGGGCGGAAGAGGGGCGGGAGAGGCGACGCTGGCTGGAGGAGGGCGCCAAAATCCGTGATGGACCGTCGTCGACTGTTTTAAAGCCAATGACAGCGGATTACTGAGTGGATGTGGGTGGGGACGCGCTGCGAAAGGCGACAGGGGTCCCAGATTGGGCAAGCCGCACCACAGGGACGTTCTCATGGCTACTACATAGTACCTTCAGCAGGGATCGTGAAGTTGCTAACGGAGTCGTGACTGGCCATGTTTCTTAAGGGCCAGTGGCACTGACGCGCTCCATCGTCAGTCAACAAGGGACACTCGCAAAGGAGCGAGTTTCTCGAGGCTCATTGGTAGTAAACACCGCCAATGACCCAGCCTCGAGCATAGGCGAACCAAGATAAGGTACCTAGGTAAGGTAGCTTTGAATGAAGCAGGACCGGCAGGAGGCGAGGCAGGTGCCTTGCAGGCTTGCAGCAGAAAGTGGGCAGCAGGTTTCGAAGGAAGGTACCTCAGGCACGGCAACGGCGCAGCTGCAAAGCAAAGTGACGACCTATCTCCGACCACTCCTGCCCCCAATCACGTCTCGTTTTTTGCTCATTTTTTGGCCCATCTGTCATTCCGCCCAGACAACCCGGCTCCTTTCCCGCAGCGCCATTATGCAAGCGATATGTCTCACTGACAACTTATCACAAATGTTTCGTTTCGTTTCTTTTCCGTCGTCTCCACAACATGATCGATTCCCAAAAATCTTTGGATTTGTCTTTCATTCACTTACTTCATATTGTCGTCCCTGCTCTGTCCTTCCCCTCTCTTCTCTAGACGGGACTTTCAAATGGGCCTCTACGGAGGTACATGTACAAGCAAAGAGAATCACGGAAAATGCTAATACCGAGCCTCCATATGCAAAAATCGATCCAACATCAATGCGATGTTTGAATCGGCGCCCCGACTGCTTTGGGCCCCAACAAATGGACATGCCCCCAAATTCAGTGCGTCCATCGTCAACCCAGCCAATCCGGGGCAAGCTTCCTCGCCTTACGGATACTTCTTCACCTTGCTCAATTCTATGTGAACCCGTGTACCTTGTCAGTCGGCACTGTTAGTGGAGGATGCCATCCACCCACCACTCCTGACATCAATCACCATCGTCAAATTCCCCGTCATCTTGCAAGCAAACCCCGGATTCTTACGCTAGAGACGTGCCGTCGCCGAGACTAGAACGGAACAAACAAGCGGAGGAAACAAAAGAGGGGGCGGAAGAGAGAGACAGACCTTCCAACCGCAGACCGCAGAGAACACCAACATCGTGCTTGCTGCAGAAAAACAACCTCTCCGGCAGGCTCTCAACTACGGCAGCAGCTCCGTCCAGAGACGATAAACGCCATGCACGGCATCTTCTTCGCTTCTCGCTGATGAGCAGAAGCTGTCGATTGGGCCAACATTCAGGAATCATGCGGGCACTCAGTGCGCCAGGTCGACATGATGACTTGATGATCGACCTGTCCAACCCTGGTTCCCGATCAGTGAAGCTTTGACATAACGGCATCTTTTATTTGACAGCACCACCCAAGCACTTCTCGCTTGCGTGCAACCGGGCTTGAGCGTCGTCTTCAACGCTGGTGCCATGCTGCAATGGTCCTGACATTCTGCTGTACCGACTGACACGACTCGCCTCATTGTCAGAGCGCAAGGGGGACCAGCTTTAAGTGCTACAAGAGTCCAAGACCAGCGATACCTTGCCCTCCCAGACATGGATAGCGGCCACTAATGCGAACGTACAATCTTGTCAACAACATCAGACGAGTTCTTCTCCCAGGGAGTTCATCGCAGCCTTTGCAGCCACCGTCTCATAGCGCCGCTTCCAGCACTGAAACTCAACCCTATTTCGTCCTCACATGCTGCCGACGGGCCAGGCTACTAGTCGGGCACATCTCACTTGACCTCCGGCTCACGTTTAACAAAGTCTGCATACTGAAGTATCAATCTTCGCCGAGGCTCCGCTTTACCAAACGGGCCACTGCTGCTGCCGAGCGCAGTCACGAAGCTTCCTTTCGGCCTTTCGGTCGTCTGCCCGGCCTAGCCACCAATGGCTTGGTTCTCGTGACGAGACGACACTACAGTACGGCCGCGAAACGTTCCCGATGCAGGGTCCAGACTTCAGATTTTAGAGCTTTATCGGTTTCGATCAATGCCGTCTTGCTTGGGAAGCTTGAGTCAATAGCGATCCTTGCGCAGCCTGGCCATTGGTCTTGACCTATCGCGCGGCGTCAGCTCGGACGGCCAGCGGCTTTTGCGACAGACATACGCACCAGAGCTTCCCTTCTCTTAACGTCCGCTCGCGCAGCCTAGAAACCAACCTCGCTCGAAGGGAGAGGCCTCTTCCCCAATAGCGAAGCCATCTCCATTCTGTTGTGCAGTACATGAGGTTGTGCTCAGGAAAGAAACATTAAGCAAGGGACAAGCCAGCTCGACCAGCTTCTTGTGCAAGGGGTTCGCTGATATCAGAGCCCAGAGATGACCAGAACATTATTTCAAACAACACATTGGCTAGCTAATGCATGACCTAAAGCGATGTACACAGCTGCCTCTGTTGTCAGGGGTGCCGTCACATACTGTTTGCCGACAAGCATATGCCCAACGAGGCATTTGCCTCCCTTCCAGCCAAGCCTCTTTCGCATCGCAAACCTTCGAATTGGCTGGTCGAGTCGTAAGCCTCGATAAGGTACTCAAGGGCCCGGACGGAACTATCCAACGTCGCGGGTGCTGAACCCTTATCGCCGTTGCAGCCACGTTAGAGGCTCTGATCACCGCGGCCTGGGGTCACGTCAAGTTCAAGATACCAAGTTACATCGTCGCTCATGATGACCCGACCTTTTGTGTCGGACGACAGACCAAAGCCTGCAGCTTTGATACTCAACGGGTACAGATATTACCAATCAAATTCCACTGGCGATGTGGCTGTTTTCAGGGTCTTTGCTCAGTCGCTTTTCCCAAGACAGGCCTCCGGAAGGACGGAAACATCAAAGCTAACGACTGAGACACCATCTCCGGACGCTGCTCTCTCCGCTTCCGAATGCGTGCAAGCCGAGGTCCGCCACGACGCTCGAAGCAAGGAGACTAGTAAAAGTCGGCGCGGTCAATCTTCTCCCGTCTAGTGACGATCTGAGACGCATGGCTCGTCCTGCCTCCCTTCGCAAGGCTCGCAGTCGTGATGCACGCTTCGAGCCTGTTGGTAAAGCGAGTACCGCCCAGCCTCGGTTACATTTCTTCTTTCAAATCAGACCCTCAGCGAAGTTCTAATCCAACCACAGCCTTCGCCGGCGGCGGCGCGGTCCCAGTGCCTACAGGCCCTTTGCAGCACTTCTACTCGGATAGCATTCGGCGACAAGACTTGGTCGCGTTCTTCCTCCTAATGGTCATCTACCTATCGTCTTATTTCGGGTCGATTAAGCAAGGGAGTCGGATAGTGAGCTGCGCTGCCTACCTTAGTACCGAATGCTCAGCTTATCCAAACCTTAGGCCTTTCCTTGAAGCCGAGTGCTTATGCAGCCTCCAATGGGGCCGGAAGCTGATCAGATACTGATATTATTGGATCTCACGCTGAGACTTTTGTCCATCCAGGCTCACAGCTGAGATGCAGACTTCCGTCAACTAGCAAACCCTCGATTTAGCCGAACGATGGCGCCGATTGTTCAACCAGCCGTCGCGAAATTCCGAGATGCAATCCGAAGAATACTGGCCAAGCAGTTCAGCTTTTGGTGGGTATTCGCGCGGCCTCGTCGTTGTGCATCTGGTGGCTATTGTGTCTCTTCTAGCGCAAACAGAGTCAAGACATGCATACGAGGAACGCGCAGGCGAAGGGGAAAAAGCAAGAATTGCGACTCCAGCCTGCTGATAATCGCAGCGCCTGGCTTTGGAAATTTTCATGGGGCTGAAGCCATCGAGACAGGTGCGATTTTGCTCGGAATAGGCGGCTTGGGCTGCATTGTTTCAAGGCAATTTTTCGCTTCTCCATGGTACATTGTCCGGTTCGCGTTTTCGATGCCAATGTATCCATGAAAATTGTATTGACTCTTACTTGAAGGTCATATTGTGAACAAGTGCACCTCCATTGAGCACGATCTGGCTGTGCAAGCCATGCTGGCCCGATTTCCAGACAAATAAGCAACTGGAAGGATCACCGAAACCGTCGAGGAAATATCATGATTCGACAATACTTCCTTCGGAAAGGAATCTCTTGCATCACATCATTCATTCTAGGCATACTTGGGGAAGAGGTTGGGGGGGGGGGGGGTGTTCACGCGGCGACTCGGGATTGAGGTACAAGCACCTTTCTTTGCCTTGTGCAAGTGCATGCGTAATTCACCTTCCTTTCTTCTTTTACGATTTTGGGAAACTGGTAAACTGGCAAACTGGTGATCAACTCTTCTTTACCTAGGACTCCCCTGTTCCGCGATTAAGAGTCTCATGGAGAGGATTGACTCGACTGCCGCTCACCCCGGATTTTGGCCATCTCGAGGCTTGTCTCGTTGGCGCCTTTCCTCCCAATTTGGTTCGACTGCCTTACACAAGATGCACGAATGCTTACGGGCGGCCGTAACTACAACGTCGTACTGACCTCATGTCACACGGAGGCTCCCCAGCTAATTTCAGGTTCTATTTCAGCCGATCTCCTACCCGTTGTCGATGTGACTCTGGTCCTTATTTCATTACAAATGCAGCGTCCCGGGCTGCACCATCGGTGGTTGGCTTATCCAGCCGCAGGCGGTCTTGAGCTAGCAAATCACACACCCTCACCAACCAGACCCAAGCCACCGCCGTTTTCAGCATATCTCGTTCTCCCCGGACGTACCTCGAGCAGCTAACTGGTACCTCCTGGTTGCATCGCAATGCTGAGCGACCCTCATCAACCTCGAGAGCCACGCGTAGGCCTTGCACAATTTCGGTCATCGGTCTCGCTCGAGCAATACCACAAGGAGAGACATTAGCACGTTCCCCTCGGGCTGATGAGCAACAACCTATGGTTGAAAAGCAAGGAATTGACGCAATATTCTAAGACGACGAATAACGTACTACCTTAATGATGATGGTGTCGACGATAACGGCCTTGATGCTGTCATTATGAAAAGCTAGCGATGTAAGGGGCACAGTGTAAGATGCGACCTAATCATCAACGTGGGATCGCAGACTCAGTGACGCATCAGCCTAGAGGAAGGTTTTCTCTTTTACGCAACGACATCGGAAGTTCGCAAAACAGGCAATCGGAAACGAACGGCGGCGCCAAACATCAGACTACATCCCCAACGGACGCACCCGAAATACTGATATCGAAACTGCCCACTGCCACAGCGGTAGCACCTGTCACTTGTCAGGCCGGGTGTTGGCCGCTGCTTCCGTGCTGCGGCGGTCGGGTCAGACCCTTCCATGGTCTCGGGGCAGACATAGGCGGTAGGGTCAGAGATTGGCACACGACTAGGCTGCAACTTTTGCCAAGCAGGGGACATTGATGCCGGCCGTACGCCCGAAGCCACATTTTTTCAGATTTCACCAGATCGAAGCCAGCTTGTGGCTTGTCAAGTTCCCAACGGTCTAGAACTTCTGATCTCTCACCCGTTGCTGAATCAAGACATATCGCCTTGGGCATCTAGAAGTCACACTCAGGAACAAAATATGGAAAACGAAGTAGGCCGCTTACCCATGTCCCCTCGTGGGACCTATTGTTATACATGGCGGGGTCAGAGGAAGGCTGTGAAGCCTCGAGTGATGGACTCTTCATCCCCACGCGATTGTTTCGCAAAACTGTTGATCTTCTGGTGCAGGAGAACCTGCGCGGCAAGAATAACCGCGACGTGTGGTTCAGTAAGCTCCCGTTGAATAAAATCAGAGACAACGTCCCCTTAGAAGACAGAAAATCCATGTGTAAGATGAGATGTCTCAAAGCTGACGGGCCAATGTAAGGTGGTCCTGCTCTCTGTAAGGAGACGAAAACTTGGCCCATCAACTCTGCCACTCCGTTGTGCGAAAGCTCAAGGCCACGTTGAGAACGTTAGGTCTCGGGTTCAGACCTTCACTCACTCCCAGGCTATTTTCCTTCGCTTCACCCAGACCGAACTGCAAAACAATACCTCCCGCCCTTGGTCATTATCTAGGACATCCGTCGCAAAAACAATCTTGTTCCCATCCCTGACTGCAAGCACAGAAGCACCCACTGGGCATCCCAATTATCCCACACCGACGCCCTGGAGGCCGTCAGCCCCAGCTCGGCTGTCACACAAGAGGATGGGAAGCGTGGTCTTTTACCCTCTTGCGATGGAGCGAAGATGCCTCTGACTTGACAATTTGAACTCCATATCAGCAGACTCGCCGCCGGTAGTCTCCTCGAGTCAGCACGTCGTCGACGAAGCTGAGAAACACAACGCACGGCCATGCTCTCCGTGCCCTCGACTTGACCGAATCTACCAAACCCCTGATCTCGCAGATGTGACCAAACGTTGGTTCCTCCAGCAACGGGTCCACGACATCGATTGAGAGTCTCGTAATCACATCGGGCACACGGTTGCATTATTTCATGGTTTCCGGGAACCTCCCGTCGTGCGTTTCCCACTGGTGTGAGAAAGCTGCCTGCAGTGCGTCGCCGAGTGGAACAGCTTCAGTGATCCGACCCATCGGAACGAATTGCAAAGTGAGAGCCGTAAAGTCGATAACCCCCGTCGTGGCCTGACTAGAACCTCATGCAATAATCTGAACGCGTCGTCATGAGCGGCGTCATCCAGCCGCGCCGCCCCGGAGCCTCAAGCTGCCGCCGGAGATTGCGGGCCGGACAGCAAAGACCCCAGCTGACACAGCCATTGCCCATGAGGATGTTCGCGGGGAAGAAAGGCAGCGATGATTCCGGCCTTTGCGAGGGCTTCGCGAGTACCCATTTCATCCGGCGAGACCCTACAGTTCTTGCTCGAGAGAATCTCTTTCGAGATCCAGGTGCGTCAGCGCTACGTGATACGGCAGAGAGCACTGGGAGGGACTCGAGACCATTCTCGCCTGCATCTTCGACAGCAGACAAAGACCTAGAGCCTTCAGATAGCGGCAGAGGGATGGAACGGCGTGCTTCGCCATAGTTCTCATCCATGTAAGGAATACAGTGAGTCTCGTCTTCGTCAGAGGCCTGGTCGATGCACATGCAGTGTATCCAACATCGAGACGATCCTCCGCTAGCACGCCGGACCTCGAAGGGACGCAGAACCGCCAAGGAAGGTGTTCAGACGCCTCCTAAGCGGCGTCCATTCTAGATGTCCGTCGGCGGCTTTCTGCCGCCACTCGCTGCACATCGCTACATGAGTTCAGTATTCACAGGTCAAGAAGCCATGGCGATCGATTTCGCCATGGAAATGGGACGTGACGGGGTCGATGAAGGAGAAAGTTAACCTATTTTTGTGCTGAAGATCGACTCCGACAGTCGGATTCTAGGAAGGTGTTGCTGCTGTCTGACTGTGCATAGCAGATCTCGCAGTCCGAAGTAAGCCAGTGTGTCCCCGTTCCCGACCGAGGATGACTCGATTGGTCTATCAGATTAAATGAACTTTACCAAGAATGTGGCTGGGTGGCAAATGGCACAAGAAGACTTGAGCATGTTCGCCTCGCCGCCGAAACACGCCGCCTTGAAACAAATGATGCAGATCCAACAACGGTCCGAAATGGCCGTCCTACAATCGCGAGAGGATCGTACATGGATGCGTGACCGCCCGATGGAATCCCGGCCGAGTGGGTACGTGGCGGCCCACTTCGCCGGCCGCCTCCTGTTTGAAGTTGATACCGCTCTCCGGCCGTACCCGCTCGCCTCGAGAAGAAGCTCATACCTCAGACCATCGTAGCATTTGCCTGCAGCCGTCCGAACATACAGCACCAAGAAACCCGCTGGAACTATGTCGGTTTTCAGGTTTGACGGGGTGCGAGTTCCTGGCGCGCGTAATTGAGTTTGATTGCCAGCCCCCCCCCATGATGCACACGCCTCGGCCATGCCGCCGAAGACATTGCGGAGCGTCGAGTGGTGTAATACCTAAGTGGGGAGTTGTCCCACTCACATGGCCGAGGAAACCTTCCATTGACGGAGCCGATCAGGCAACGCTTTTGGGGGTCCTGTCGGATATCTCGGGAAGGATAGGTACCCTTGGGTGCCGAAGCATGCGATTCCCTTTGTTTTTTTCACTAAAAGGGGAACAATCTTAGAATAAGCATTTTCGTCCCAACCATGGTGGAGAGAGAGGGAGGGAGAGAGAGAGAGAGAGAAAACGGTCAGCAGGGCATTCCCCTAGTGGGAGATTGACCGCGGCTCGACGTCATGACAGGAGATCCCTTCGTCAGCGCAAATTGGGACGAATGAAGCTTGCGTCTGCCCATCAAAGCCACGGCAAGCCGGCTACGAAAACGGGGCATCGCTCGATTTTGACCACCGATATCCTGGTGTTGATAAGCTGACGGGACGGTTCGTCTCGCCCAGCTCAGTTCGTCTGTCAATCGCCTTGCTCAACCATATCCCGGCCCAGACTGATCGTTTTCTCTCTCGTCTTCTCCTCGCACTTACGCATTTCAAGTTGAAGAAAGACAGGCTGTTTTGAAAATATGTCGAATGCGATCCAACGGCCCTCGCTATCTGGAGCTGTGAACCATAACATGGAACGCCGCCACCCTTTCATGGCACTGCCGCTCGAGCTGCGGCTGCTCATCTGGGAGAGCTTTGGTTCCGAGCCGCGGGTGCTCGAATACAAAGAGGACACAGGCCTCGTCAGACCGTCCCGCGAATACCGCCACCCACGCCGCGTCGGGCTTGCCGTCTGCTCGGAATCGCGGAAGGCGATACAAGCGCTCCTCAAACCCTTCGAACACCCCCGCGACCTGGACAAGCGAAGCGTCGTCCCGGCACCGTTGCGGTACATCCCGGGGGACGACATCTTCTACCTCCCGCCGCTCCTGTACCGCAGCCGCATCCAGGCGTGGGACTCTCTCTGGACGACGAAGCCGGGCATCAGGAACGTCGGCGTCCACTGGTCGGTTCTCTGCGACGAGCGACGCATCGCGGAGGCTCTGAAGGCCCTCACGCGGTGTTTCGTCCACATGCAGAGGTTGGTGGTGTTTGTCGAGTTCAAGGCGCTACCGGAACCGCGGGAGGAGGACGCGTGCGTCGGCGGGATCGTGAGGGTGGTGGGGCATGCGGAGGACGAGTACAGGCTGCCGTCGTTGTTCTCGGGGGCGCATGGGTTGATGGATGAGTTTTGGACCTGGGGTGAGATGTCGCTGGCGATTGAACGGGTAAAGAGGGGGTTTGCGAGAGGAATGGATGTCGAGGGGGTGCTTTATTGCAGGGAAGTTGAGGATGGGTCGGGTTTCTGAGAACTTTTGACGACCATGAGGTTCACGGGGGATGAATGTGAGGAATCTGAGAAACAGCAGAGGGAATCTGGGTGAAGGATTGAATGCTGGCGGGCCATGAAAAATTCGAAGTAGAACGTTACGGCAAAGGAGGGTTCGGTTTTGATGATTGATGATACCATGAAGTTAATTTCTCATCACTAATTCAATGCTCTCATGCTATGATGTTTTGTTCTCAGAGACATCAATGTCTCCAGAGAAAATCTCTGCTCGGTCTCACGCTGCCGATATTGTGCTGGTAAGAAGGACACGAAGTAGAAGCGCCGCCTGCCTACAGCTATGCAAGATCTTGATATATGACCGTCTTCTGGCCTGGGTATTTTCCCTTCTCAGCCCTCCGATGAACCCGTTCGGATGAGATGCACTCGTCGAGACAGGTTTACAGCAGGCGTTTCAACGTGTCTAAAATTCTTCATCAAAGTTCCTCGACTCAACCGAGCTACTGGCGTAGTTCAGGGTGATTGCCACCTGTCTCCGTGACCTTCGCTGAAGAGCTGTCTTCGGCGAGACACAACCAAGTTATTCAGCCCGCTTCCAATCCTGATCGAAGCTTGTGACTGATCATACAACAAGCTTGGAAATTGGCCAAAGTCTGCTCAATGACCTACACAGGTGTTTCTTATGAATAGCCTTCCTTGTTCTGTTAGTCCTGGTGATACCCCGACAACTTACCCGACCAGGTCTTATCGCTGACTGGTTACACGTCAAGGTGGATGTGCTGAGCCAGCGACGACACCAATGCTGCTACTCAGGCTGCCTTTCTTCAAAGACAGTACCAAGTAAATGTCAAAAAGGTCTGTCTGATAGCGTTCCTGCTTTGCCGAGCCTCAAGTCACTGGTAATATGTTGAAGATACTCTGCGATACTCTTGCTTGGCATGGATGAAATTAGCGGTGTTGTAGATCGAACTTCAACATTCGTATCCAAAGACCGAAACGCGATAGAAGCGTATCATGAAAGAGCTCGATGGTGGAGTAATTGTGCTGAGACAGGATTGAACATGCTCATTCAGAGAGCAGCTTAAGAACATCTATGCTATATAATAACCTTATGTAAAGCTTTTCGGTCGTAAACTCACATCATCAATTCTACTTTAGGATGATTCGAAGCTTGAACATGCTAGAACCTACCCAAAATGGCATCCTAGAGTTCGTTAATCATGCGGGACCGGCGATCGGTGCGCGACCCGACGCAAGGCTGGTCAGACGGGCAGCCGCAGCAAACACGCATCCGAACCTCATACGAACATCAAAGACTCATCACGGGAGCACAGCATGTAGCAACTCCTCGGCCACTTTCTTCCTCGGACGCAACTGAACCGAGGTGCCTTGGTAGCATGCCTGGGCCGCGGTCGAGATACAAAAGAAAACACATAGACACATGAGATTGAACACGAGGATTTGCCCAAAAATGAGACACATTTCGAGAGCCGAAACGAACGACGCAAAAAGTTGCTGTTGTGTCTTTTGACTGCATCAGCTACCAACCGGAGTGCAACTGTCGTTCTATCGGCCCCCGTTTCCTTGCAACACCGGCGCTCGTCCGAGCAAAATGCCGACCTGACACAAAGAACAGGGCGCCTCGGTAGGCTACCACCGTTCCGAATGATTCTTGTGCGGCTTAGAAGAGGCGTGATGGCATTCACGTACGACTCAATGGGTCCGTAGGTAAAGCCAGCCTTACGAGGCTCGCCGTGGCGTGGGAGGAAGGTGTATAACCGGTACGCTGCGCGTCGCGGTCCCCGCATGCTGGTGCCAACCTTGACACTCAATCCACGGTACGGTATCGTATAGACGATTGGTGTTTTCTTGTTCAAAGGGAAACATAAGATATGATGTGTCACGACATATCCTGTCGTTCAGCTGAGTCTCAAATGGCGGATGTGCTATTGAACCTATCGAGATGCAATGGGGACTAGGAGCAAGTGCAGCCGGACTGGTGTAATCCCGATGGTATAGACATATACTTAGTAGTTTACCAGTACGTCTGAAAGACTTAATAAGCCCGACCTCAGATCCAATGACCCTTTCTTAGTCCTCTACCAAAGCTCACACGTAGGCTCCTGGACGGGACAGTTGAACGCCCTTCTAAAGGCCCTCGAGTTATCCAACGGGCCCTTGATACGTGCAAAGCCTGGCGAATGCACGTCATTTTCTAGCATGTAAACGTCGTACGCCTTCGTCGCCGAGACGTCGCACCAGGTCTGCGCCCACTTGACGAAGAACAGCTGATCGTGCGAGAAACTCTCCAAGCCTGGCAGATCAAAATCCTGGACCTTGCCGTCCGCTTGTGGGCGCTTCCATGCTGCATAGGAAGTAGCCACGCCGCCTGAGTCAGCGATATTCTCGCCGAGGGTGAAGTTGCCCATGACGGACACCATCGTGCCGTTGGGAGCGAGGAGCGTGTAGTTCTCGTACTGGTCGACGAAGCACTTCGTGCGCTCTTCAAATGCTTTGCTGCTGCTTTCATCCCACCAGTTCGTGAGAGAACCGTTGGGCGCGTAGTTGCGCCCAAGATCGTCGAAGCCGTGAGTGGCTTCGTGGGCGAGAACGCAGCCAAGGGAGCCGTAGTTGATATACGGGGGGTATCCGACGGCGTACAGCGGTTTTTGTTGGATGCCAGCGAAGATGACGATGTCATTGAACGTGGGAAAGTAGTACGCGTTGACATCAGTTGGGGTGCTGAGCCAAAGGGCCTTATCGGCTGGTTTGCCCAAATATGACCAGGTACGTTTCGTGGAGAGCTCGGCGAGGGACAGGGTGTTGTCGAAATATGAGCTATTGATGGTGGCGCCTTTGTAATACTCTGAGAGGCTCTTCGGGTTAATCGTCTCTGGAGAAGAGTCAGGGTAGCCGATCTTCTTGGTGATGGCGTTGACTTTTTCTTCGGCGACCTTTTTGACGGCTGCCGTGAGCCAGTCTTTTTCGCCGAGACGAGCGATGAAGGTGCTTTGAATAGTACTCATGAGATTTGTGGTTAGCTCACGAGCTTCTTTCGAGTAAGCCCGATCGATGAAGAAGCGGCCGAGGATCCAGCCGAGCCCGGCTGGAAACTCGGTCCACTCTGGACCTTCGTCAATGTCGCTGACGCATTGTTCCCAGCGTGGTTGCTTTCCGACGACCACGGGGTCCCGGCCGTGCAGGGTCGACCTCATATCGTTCAGAGGCTCAATCACGTCGGCCTCTATATATGGTGAGAGCGTTGTGGTTGCCCTCCACACGAAGAATGTCTGAACGATTTCAGCGCTGGTATTGGCGAGGAGTTGGGATAGGTTGCCGAAGTAATCGGGGGAGAAGACGAGCTGCTCTGTGGTGTAGTCTGAGGGTGCGAGAGCTTTGATTATTGAGCCATGGTCTAGTTCCGGAGCGACTTTGGTGACCTGCTCCAGAGAAAACTTTGTTGCCGGTTTCTGAATAGACGTCAGAACTGCGCCATCAGAGACAAGAGACATACAAAAGTTAAACTCACATCGTCAGCCTGAAGACTTTCATCAATCTCCTTCAGCTCCCTAACATATGTCTCGAATTTGGTCACTGCCAAGGCTAGCCTAGTCGAGTCGGCACTGGAAAGATTCGCTGGATGAACTGCCTGAAGGACTGATGCCATAACCCGAAGATACTGCGAGACGGTGTCGTTATCTTCCCTCCCAGTGAGCAAAGGTTTCCCACCAGGAACAATATAGATGATTGTCTTATTCTAGAATTTTGTTACTTTTCTGGTCCTTTTACTCGGCTGTGTTGACAGATAACTCACAGTGTCCTGATCGTCAAAGTCCACAGTGACCGTCTCGAATGTATCGATTCCATACTGAGCAAAAAGAAGCAATGTCTTGCTCATCTGAGCGGCGTCATCCTTGCTGATCTTTCGTTGAGGATCCTTCCCTCCGTCTGCCACCGTAAAAGCTTGAGCAATCCTGTCAATGAAGCCGACGAGGGGCTCAATCCCTGCAGCCTCGACGGCCGTGTTGTTGATGCAAGCATTGTACGCATCCACAATCAACTTGAAGTTATCCTGATCCGTAGGGATCTGATCCTGGGTCAAAGAAGCTGTGATGAACCCGGCATTTGGCCCGGATTGGTAGGGACCTTCGAGGATATTCTTCAAGATCACCGAAACCTCACGGGAGATGTCGTCAAACGACGAAGCCTTACCTTGGCCGGCCGCCGGAGCATGACTGCGCTTGTATCCCGCGCATGCCACTGCCAAGAAAGTGTGTTAGCAAACTGAGAGTAATGCTGTCTGGCCGGCAAGCTCAATGGAAACCGGAAACAAGGGGAACGAGGGCAGAGGGCGAAGGTAGGAGGAGCTTGGGGTGCGGGGAAGCTGGGGCGCGGGGAAGCCGTGGCTGAACACAACAATGCGGGCGGGGAAGAAACAAACGTGAACTCAAGTTGAAGACGCACGTTTGTCAAAGTCTGTGCATGGATCAATGTCGGTGTAGTTTGGAGCGAGGTTCGACAGAATCGTTGAAGCAAGCTCAATGCATGCTGGGGTAGTACAGAAGCTGCCAGTGGCGCTGACGTTCGTAGGGGCCATTGTGTTAGGCCTCGAGTTCCGTGGTTGGATATTCTGTTGATCGTGAGTGACTGTGGAAGGAAAGATGACCAAACCGGATCGGCCCTAAACTTAGACAACTGGCCTCACGGGTAGTTGATGTGAAATCTCTGCTGTCCCTTAGGGTTCGAGGCGAAACTTAACGATCGTCAAGACACGGTTCATCCAGTGTCAAGACCATTGGGACTGGACATGGTCTTTATGTTCATGAGTAGCGTGGCTGCGAAGGCAGACACGCCGGCCATTCGATACCGGACACGGCCACATCAGGCCGATACCTTCCCTACCCAAGATAGGGCTGCTTCTTCAGACCGGCTATCGCGAAGTGATTGTGACCAACCCAGATTGCCCAACCGCCAAGGAGAACTCTATCCGATGACGACGTAGACTAGGTCGAAGTTTAAGATGGTAGGTAATTACAGGGTAGGATGGTGTTGCGGAGTCGCGGACAAGCTCACGATGGTGACCGATTTGCCAAGCCGGATACGCCATTTGAAAGTGTACATTGTTGAGATTAAGCTCCGTTGGCGACATAGGACCGGGTGTGGCCTCGAAAATCGTGAAGAGCATACTGGTTACGTTGGTGGAGTGGCCTACGCACCTGCGAGTGGTGAACTTCAGTTCACAATATGCATGTCATCGTAAGGGGTATACACAGCCTAAGCGCCGGCTTGGATTTCTTCCTCGCCGAGCCGCGTGTAAGTGTCCAATACGGACCCCACACGCGGATGCTGGCTTGGGAGGATCGCAAGATTCAGCTTATCCGTAATCTGGAGGATGGTACAGCCAAAAGCCACCGATTGGGAAGCTGGTTTGACCTGCCCGCATTTTAATTACTCTCGTTCATTGCCCGAACTCTGTACATTTTACCTTCGCCAAGCCCATCGTCTTATCTTTGATATGTTGTCCTCCAAGTTGACCCCAGTTACCGCTAATAGGTATCAAACCTAATTCAACTATAGGGTAATTACCCCCTAGCAGTCCTGGACACTCCTGGAAACCATCATACATGGCTTGGGGGGTGGGGCATGGCGACGCTTGGCCGTCCAGTGCTTGCAAAGGGGTTTTCTAGAAGAGGCTGTGCTGAAGAGCTTATCCAGATAACCCAATGAAGTAGATCGAGCACAGACGACGCCCGGAAAATGACCGGTGAAATAAGCATTGCTCGTGTGTCGTTCATGACGCAAATCCACCTGTCGTCTCCGATGGGATTATCTGAAGCACAGGGCCCTGAGGACTATTACTCCGGGTTTACGGTTTACGTACAATGCTGCCAACGCAGTTCCTCGTCATCGGAAGCCGCGTCGTCTCCCATCATAAGTGTCGTCGCATAAATAGCTTTCCGAGATGTGCAGACCCGGGAAGTCGTGGGAGCGAGACCGATTTTTGCAATAGATGAATGGGGAAAAATGGCGTCTTGTGAATGTCCGGCAGGCGAAGACCGGACGGAAGATGAAAAGCGAGTTGCTTGTTTAGCCAATGCATAAAAAAAAGGCTGCCCGAGTCAATGATTCTTGAACATCGACGACCAGATAATTTGATCGGTTAAGGTTTCTAATAAAGTGAAGCAGGAGACACTGAGGTTCTCATAAGTTCACTTTTGACGACGTGTGAGAAGCGTGGTCTCGTCGATGTGAAGAAGGTGAGATCAGTGCGTTTGGCTGAGAATCGACGGCTCCAGGGCAGCTGGTCCGTGCAAGCTGACAATAGCACGGACGAGTCGAACCGCAAGAACACTGATGACCTGGAACTGGAAGCCCGCATCCTGACCAAGCCACGTTTGCACCCAGGTTGCATGCGCCACAATGACGTTGACCCGACCCGACGCCAGTCCCTGGGAGGCGATAGGCGCAGTGACACTTGATCACCTGGTTAGGCACAGTCTAAGATTTCAGACCTCTTTACCTCCTCAATGCCCCTTTTCCCCCTCTTTTGCCTTGTGTTAAACCTAGGAAACTTCTCACTGCACCCTTAATCGAGATGGCGAATGCTGGTGCTCCTCCCAACTATTGTAAGTACCGAAAACAATTCCACCATCAGCTCAAGGCTTGGTCTAATGTTGCGCTGCAGATGCGATCCTCGAGATTACCGAGTCGGCCACTACGCAGCAAGTTCGCGATGCGTACAAGAAGTAAGCTAAAGGTCCAACAGAGACCTAAACGTATGCTAAAACACCTCACAGGGCCGCCCTGAAAACGCACCCCGACAGAGTCCCCGCCGATTCTCCCGAACGAGCATCACGGACGCGCAAGTTCCAGCTCGTAAACGACGCTTACTACACCTTGTCCGATACTTCAAGAAGACGCGATTATGATGCTCAGCGCAAGATGTTCGGCGCGTCCACGGGCTACACAACCAACAACGAAGATTTCGATGACCCGGAAGAGGAGATTCCACAAGCTGGTCCCAACAACTCAAATGCCTACTCCTGGGCGTGGAACTTTTTCACCGGTGGACGTCAATCTTCCAACGAAGAGCAGCGGCAGAGGGCAAACAACCAACAATTTGGCGATGTGTTCGAGGAGATGCTGCGAGAGGAGGGTATGGCCGAGCAGGGTACCAACCGCCCAACCAGCTCCTTCTGGGGTACTATCGGCGGCGTGAGTGGCGCGGCCCTGGGCTTCATAGTTGGAAATATGCCGGGTGCCCTTGCCGGTGGTGTTGCCGGAAACAGGCTTGGTGCAGTACGAGATGCGAAGGGGAAGAGCGTCTACGCGGTTTTCCAGGTTAGTGCGAATCTGGAGATATCTACCGGGTAGATCCAGTTAGACTCTCATGTTTGCCTTGTCGCGCGAGATTTAGCTAACAAGACACAGGACTTGCCACAGACAGATCGTGCAAGGCTTCTCACTCAGTTGGCTGCAAAGGTTTTCAGTCACACTGTTGGAGTGTAATTTTTCTTGTCAGGCTATTTGGGATGGGTTGGGTTTAGGGTCGCTTCATATGGTCAGCTTGGAGTTTGGGAAGGATTCGAAGGGTTAGGTAGCTGAACATTAACAGACCACCGTGGCATCGCTACGATGACATCAATAGATAGTTGCTTCTCCAGCACTAAAAATTGCACTTTTGATTGAGCAATGGTGCGACACCAGCAGATGGTGTGTTTCGTTAAGCTCATTCATCAAAATGGCTTAATATTCGGCGATTGTCTGCGGACGACATAAATGATATCGGATGTCGCTCGGCGAATTCACCGTAGTACGATTGCTTTCATGCAAAGAGCTAAACAAACAACATTATTCATTCCTATTGCACAACATCGAAGCACATCCCTGCGTCTTGACGGACGTATAAAGACAACCCGAGAAGAGTACCCTCCATACCTGGTTGATAATGTCCTCTTTCAAGACTCATCATTATGCTTGCCAGACACACTTTGCTCGTAGTGCTCGCAACGGGAGTCCTCGCCGGATTCCTCGATGAGTGCGACTTTCTCGGTTTCAGCCGTGGCGCCAACGGGAAGGACCCCTTCCTGCATTACTCATGCCCCATCAATGAACCACCATATGTTTGGTGCTCGAAGTTGATGCTAAACGACTGCATCGTTAATGACAAGGGCAGCCTCCGTGGACGGGAGAGGTACGAGAAAGGCGCTCGCTCCCGTCCCATTGAATACTTGCTCATAGGAATGAATACTGGCAGGGGTAACTTTGGAACTACTTGCGACAAGTGCGAATATGACAACAAGACCGGCGAGCTCTCGTGTTGGTGCGGCGATGGAGAAGGCAGCATACACTGGAACTCGGTCAACTTGGGTAAGTCTTCCCCGATTGTTGAAGCTTAGCGGGTTTTCTGAGGCAGTGTCCAGAGGACTTCGTTTGGCTTTCAGGCGCAAAGATTGGCTGCTATGGAATGAAGTCTGGCAGCACTTGCAGCAGCTAGGGCGAGGTTAACTCTTAAGTTCCCCAATCTATATTTTTAGTCTCGTCTCGAATGTTAAACCGGCTCTACTGGCCCGAAAGACGGGTTCAAGCCAGGTGCTACTCGAAGGCTTCCTGGACAAGCCGGGGTCGAAGGGTGATTGCGGACAGAAACCTCACAGATCAGCACCAGCGCAGCCGCGTATGTTGACTCCATCTTTTCGTAGCTCGATTTATTAAGCTTGTGGACGATTCGGACCCACGCTTCTTATCTATTTGATTGTTGTCGAATACTATTCCGTGGGCCACGAGATTTGCGGAACCCGCAAATCACCAGAGAGTAGCGATGCGTCTTGAATTTATCACAGTAAAACTACTACTGATTTCACAAGAAACCATTAATAATGTTTGACTGTGTTTGATAATGGCTGCTTATGAGATTATTCGGCCCTCTGACGATCGAATGAGACCAAACTAGGCAATTACACGGGGAATAGAGTGGAGCCAGAGCACGGGAGCTTGCCGCATAGAAATATGGGGTGCGTCTAGCACTATTGTCTCCATCAATCACAGGTCAAGGTGCCAGAGTGGTTAATGGGCTGCCCTGCTATCAGTTCTTCTGACAGCTGTTAAGGCAGTGGCTTCGGTCGCGCAGGTTCGAATCCTGTCCTTGACGATTCCTTTTTGCTATAACCCCAAATTTTGGGATAGCGCCTGTTATTCGAGTGAAAGCGGTTTTACAGACAGAGTCTTTCCTTTCCTCTGTCTCTGCGCCTTTCGTTGCGTCGCGGAGAGGAGATCAAATATTTACTTAGGATGCTAAGTATTTCTCGTCCAAACTCAATAACCTGTGATGGGCAGATCGTGATGTATTGGAAATAACTACCTACAGGCGAAAATGGGGGTTTTGTGGTGGTTCTGGTGTTATTATTAGTTTTGAGAAGAGGAAGGAAGGGAAGGAGGTGGTGAAGGTGGTGAAGTAGGTCCAGCCTGCCCACTTCACGTAACATAACCGATGTTGACATAAACACCAAGCAGGTCAGGTATATATGAAGAGCTGTAGATGTAAAATGATTTGTATTTTCGCAGAGAAAGCACCCTTAAGTGGGGTTTATGATTCATGGAATAAACAACAGAAACAATCAAGCCCATCCATATGCCTGCGACTGGGCCAAGTCAAGTAGATCTTCAGGGAATCTTCGAAGTTCGGGCCAGAGACTCTCACAAAGCTTGGCCGTCGATATTCTCTCCTTGGAGCGGGCGCTGCCTACCTAGTAATATTCCGTCTTGATAGTTTGAGGCAACAAACAGCCGTCTTTGTGTCTTCGAGGTTAGCAGCGATCCCGCTCCTGTTTCACTTTTCAAACTATCGATGTCTTCCAAACTTTCAGAGTCGGCCTTTCCAGGTCGACTAGCAACACGAAAGATTTGGAGATCCCCGTGCTCATCTGTGCCCATTACCTTCAGCAAGATGAAAAGCCATCGAACGACGGTAAGTGCAACTATTTCGCGGAAGCGCCACAAGAGCTGCCTTGGAACCACCGCTTCCTCCCTTGTTGTTTGGATCACTTTCCTCATTTACCAGAGTATCTTCGCTACTCGGTGAGCATCCATTTCTCCGCGGTTGGGATGACTGAGAGGATGCGTTGCAATTCATGGGTTGATCGAGAAGTCGCCTCAGGTCCGCGATAGTCACTCCCTCGGCCTCTTGTACTTCAATGCTGGGGATGACTTCGCTTTCCAGGCTAGTGGATGTTGACCGCGGTGTCAACTGCTCAAAAGTGAATTGCACAGGTCTCGTCAGCTCGACCGGAATGGCTTCAAGGTTCTCTTTCTGCATCATGATGACGGGATTCTCGCTGTGTTCGAATGCAAACGCCGTGTGAAAAACGTGATGGCACAAAGGTGGCATTCGGTCTCGTTTTCCTTGAGCTCCCATTCAAGTGATCTAACTCCTTCGCCATCTCTTGCCCTCTTGACATTCCCTTTGAACGACCAGCTGTCGATGCGTTCCCTCGAAGTGCTGTGCCGCGTGCCTACTCCTCCGATTTCGAAAAAGCCGCCGGCTCCCAATGCTGGCTGGAAAGACTTTTCGTTTGTCTCATAGCTGAAGCTTTGAAGACTGGTAAGGGATCGCAGACCGAATAACTCGGTGACTTGAACAGCGGGCTCCGGGTCGAGAGATGTGCGGACTGTCTTTCTCCGACCAAATCTCCCACGGCGTGTAGAAGGAACATCTTCGCTCAGGACAATTGCATTGCTGAGAGCATGGCTCTGGAGTTGTTTGATGTTGATGTCGATATAGACAATGCCAGCGGGATTCTGCTCTGTTCCCAGAACTCCCCACTGCGCTTTCTTCCAGTTATACTTGCATTTGACTTCAACCTTTTCGACAGTTCCTGACCCTACGCATAGTTGAGACCCACGAGCTGTTTTCTGGTTGAATCGTTCAAGATCGCGGCGACCGAATCTGCGAACGATGAGCTCTGGCCACGGGGTTGGGTACGCTTGCAACGTCAGTCATCATGCTAGATTGTGGAGACCTTTTCCACGGACCTTTGGGCATGCAGTCGGTCTAAAAGACTCTCAAATGCGTGTTCGGCGAGCGCATCGTGCTTGGCTTAGACGAAGCGAAGTGCGTCATCGATACTATCGAGAAGGACTGGAACTCCGATCCCGAGGACGAACTCGCCTGCTTAGCCCTATTGGAAATCTTCAAAGTGCTTTGATTGGCGCTTTGGATGAATCCGATGGCCACGGCATAACCTCCGTAGATAACAGTCCGAGTCTTCAGTCTGCAACAACGTCCTTCCAAGTTGCCCAGAAATATGCGACGAACGTCTGCAACAACAATCCGCTAAGTATAAAGTCGCGACCGTATCTCCAGTGGGTTCTTGCTGAATCTCGGCTGCAACAAAGTAGGCGTTCGCCTGCTGGTCACTTGGCTCTCAGAAAACATCTGTCCAATCTATCTAGAGATACAAGATTGGGCTATGGCATCTTCCCTTTCCAAAGCATGACTATTTATATGCCCATCGAAAACGAAAGGCCCGAATGATCGACCTCAAACAGCGAGGAAGAGATGACGAAGACTGTGTACAGAAGTGCCAAGGAATTAGGAGACGTCCATCTTGCAGCATCCTGTCTACAACAAATGGCTAACCAATCCTCGGACGCACAACGCATTATGAACGAGCTTAGTGAACTCTGGCTCTCTGTTGGAAATCGTCAGGGGTTTCTTCAAACCAATCTCTATCGGTATATTTCAGCGCGTTCGGCTTCGGCTAGCAGGAGGCTTTTCGAGGATTTGCTCATTTCTGGAGAACCATTCTGGAACACTGGTATGCTCAAGATTCAACTGATGGTTTTGAGGGCGTTGACTCCCAGGGATATGAGAAGAAAGCCTACCTCAGAAGAGCCCGGCGTCTGGATGATGAGCTGCGAACCACTTGAACTGAAGAAGGTCCCCAAATACCGTAGATAGAAGACGAAATGCCGCATCCTAGACATGGTCAGGTTAGCGTGTCACAAGGCCCAGTTGCACCCATACGGACTAAAAAGCGATAACCTGTGACTGAGGCTTCACGCGACAGCTCCATTGTTGGACAGCATTCTCAGATTACCTCCGAGTCCTCCAGCGACTCTCTGAGCGTTTCTTCGAGATCAACGGGTGTTTACGCCCCGCCTCGGGACAAAAATGACGATATATTGGATAATTGGAATGGGTTGAAGCAGCCACAAGAGATCGGGCTGAAAAGTCGACAGCTTCCAAGGAGGCCAATGAAATCAACCACGGAATCACTCCAAGAGAGACAATAAGTGTTTTCGACTTCCCAGGTCGACGACAGCGAGAAAGATGAAGCTGGCCACGACAACAGTGTTCGTGGCACTGTGTGGGAGCACGGGATCGATCATATGGTGAAAACAATGATGATGGATGGAGAACTAAACTACTGGCCCAGTGGGCCGTGGAGGCTGAAGACTCCCAGAGCCGCCAGCTGGCAGACAACAGCCACCAGCTGGGAGGGCCTGGCTCCAACACACTGCCTCCGACCCAGCGATTGATACAAGTCTTTGGGTAATTTATGGGTAACCCAAAACTACCCATGGGTATGTCCTTTTTATTACCCAAACCCACATACTACCCAGATGCCCCATGGGCACCCATATTTTACCCATGGGTAAGTCTGGGTAGCTACCCACTTGGGTACCCATGGGTAATTGCAAGCCTAGATACCACGAGGAACAGCCATTCCTACGAAAACCATGGTTTCAAAGGCCATTGGACGCCGCAGGGTGCGGCCCAACTCCCGCATTCTCAGGTACTTCTCGCCGTTCCATCCTCGGATAGAGTGCTTCCCAAAAATGCAGCAAGAACTGCGCCTTCCCTGCCAGCCTCTCCGCGAGGAACGGATCCGGGGCTGACCAAGATGCGTCAAGAACTGGAACTGGAACTGGTCAAGGCGGAAAATTACGAGAGACAAAGATGGCGTTTTGAGCCTGTCGACGAAGAATTGAAAGAAGTGGAAGACGGCATTGCACGACGGACAGAGGACAGGAGGAGGGCTCTACAGAACGCGGAAATTCTCGAGAGCGCAGAGAAGGCTGAGCTTGAGGAGGAAGTTGGGAAAGAAAGTGTTGATGATGATTTGGTGCGTGTAGACGAGCAGTCACCAAGAGCTCAGGAAGAAGCAACAAACAAAAGGCAAAACAACGGTCCGAACAACGATAAAAAAATCCCAGATCAGGGACGAATTTCGTACGAAAGCACCCAGGTATTTTTAAGGATGCGAAAAAGAAAGTCCTCAACATGAAACGGTTTTTACGTAAAATGGATACGCGAGACATTCCGGTACCTGATTTGGTCCCAGAGTCAGCATGTCGATAGCTTATTGTAAGTCCGGTCACCGGCTGTAGAAGTCCGAGTCTGTATTTCCAATACACGTCTCTAGGCCACGTTTTAGTCTTCCAAGCTACGCACAGTTGTTTTGGGCCGCAATTCATTACTATTGAACCCATTTCTGACAAAAAGGTGGTTTCCTTAATCCACAGCAAGCTGGTTTGTTGTTTCCTTGTGAAACTCACAGGTGACGGTTATGGATGCACTTTTCAAAGGCACCGAAACATTCAACTGCCATGTCTGAGATAAGCAGTAGTGATGAGGATACTAATAATGTATATCTTTCACGAAGTTATTTTGCTGATATTTTACCTGGGAATGTACAGCGCAGCCCGAAATCTAAGCCGTATCTCACGATCGGAGCAGCGGCTGGGGCGGCCTGTAGTTTGTTGTTCAAAATATGGCATTGCACATGTACAGCTCCTGGCATCGTAGCTACTGAAATCCGACATTCGCGTAGTATCTTGCTAGGTAGGAAGGGCGCATAACGTGGTCAGATCAAGTCCCTGAGAGGCAAGTGCTTCACGCAGAAGAGCTTTAACATTGTAGAAATATGAGATACGCGCTGATCTACTGGTCAAAACGCGCTTGAGTGGCCACCCATATCTATGTTCTGAAAAGGAAGTAGAAGTATTTACACACGCTGCTTAAGCCATCACAAAGTCTACGCAACTTTCGTAGGTCTGCTTGGCGCTGGTACCGAACCAGAACCATTGCACGACACACTGACCGGCCTGAGCGCATGTTCCAGCGGGCAGATTCATGGGCATCGTGATGTTGAAGTCGGTGTTGTTCGCGGGCAGTTCGGCAAGCCTCTCATCCGCGTAGCTGTCGAAAACAATCAGAGGCTCCCCGATGACCTTGTTGGTCTGTGTCTCGACGATCGAGACATTCATTGGGCCCTCGTGTGGGATGGGCAAAGTGGCGCGCATGTTCACGACCTGACCAGCCTTAAAGTTCTGAACGTTGGCCTTGTTATCCTCGAAAGTGGCACCACGGCAGAGATCCAGCTTGCCTAGGAACGAAGTGAGTGAGCGAAACAGATGATCGAGATCTCGAGGATCAGCTTACATGTTGCCGGAGGGCTGGTGAAGTCCTCCAGAGGAATGGTCGGGTCGGCCAAAACGGTGTTCACGTTCTCTTGCCCACAAGCCTGGATCATCGCGGGTCCAGGAACACGCGAAGGAGGGTCGGTGATGTTTCCGTGGGCGGATACCATGGCGGCGAGCAATGCCGCGGCAGCGGTGACCGAAGCGCGCATCTTGAAGTTGGTTGATCAAACGGGCGGACAGGAATTAACGAAACAGAGAAGTGACTGTGATCAGAGAATGGTATAAGTATTAGTGAGAGGAAGTAGTGACGGAGTCGGAAGCGAGTGACCAGCACAGTTGATGGATGAGACAAGATTGTAGGAAAGACCGGACGAAGGAAAAAGGGATCAACCGGGCGGCCTTGCGACTACAAATACCAGAATCTGGCCTTTGCCCGACGTCCACGATGATAACCCGCCCTCGGCCCGACAGCCTGAACGAGGATCAAGGATTTGACAATGATGGCCGGCGATTCATAGTTTTGCTCCCCTCTCCCTATCCGACGGCGCGCGTCCGGGAGCACGGGAACTAACGTTGTTGGCTCCAGTATTTGCCTGGAGCGATCTGGGTTTTCTCGCTGTCTTCCCAAACCTACCCGTGGATGATCGGGATCCCTGGGCGAAACAAGATCGCTTGAGGCTCTTCGAGGAGTGATCAAGACAAAGCTTGGTGAGATCCACGTTGATGAAACGTCGCAAGTCTTGTGCCGTCCTGCTTCCGGTGCGGCCAGATAAGGCGCATGGTCGCAACCTGCGACAAATCCCGTCTGGAGGCCAGTCCGCGAGAGCAGAGAAGCAATCCAAACGCGAAGACGAGGAGAACCGTCACTTGCTGCAAAGTTCGAGTGCATCGAGGCAACTTGGATCTTTTACTCGGAGAAGACATGACGACGCCTCTTCTGCGTCCGTTGCAAAATGCCAAGGCGTCAGTTTGAATGCAGTCGTTTCACCTGCCGAAGACATCGGAAGGGTGGGCACCTTATTAGTGGCGCCCGTCTCTACGGCGCTTCCACGTCCGTGATTGGTCGAGAAGATCCCGAATGAGCAACTCAGCCCCAGCAAAGTGGACCGGTGTTTTCGGGGCCGCGCCGGGGGGCTTTATTCTCAGAGCACCCGTTACTCCCCGGCCCTGATCTACGGATACAACAGGCACCGTATCCAGAGCATTGGCGTCAAGTCGACTACAACTTCCGTTGAAAGGGATCTACGAGCCACAAGATAATCATTAAATGAACACGGGGCTAGACATGCCACTTTCTGAGGACTGAGAAGGTGATCCCTCACGCAGTCAAGCTGAGCCCACCGGGCCACCGGGAGACCAACCTCCGGAGCATCGGTACAGGCGGAAAATAAAAGAACGTCTTTGCATGACTTCGGAATCACGATCCGAGTGTGAGAAAAAGCTATGAATCGAAGGGTTGAGTGCCGCTTCAACCGCTTCGACCGTTGTGCTCTTCGGTCTATCACGCGCTAAGCCAGTCCCTTTATCATCGGCATTCGATGTGCCGGTACTTCGCTAGCACTGTCAAGCGATACTAACACCACGACTCGATATCCCAAAAGTCCTTGAATGGTTGTTTCTCGGCATTGACGTGACCCACGCTGTCCATATCCCATCCAGTGAGACTGGACTCCAGTATTTTGAGTGTGGGGTTGCAGCCAATCGGTAGAGGCCTAACCTTTTATCAACCTAATAGCGGGTTTTATGGTTGAGCTAAAGTGGAACTGAGCTGGCTACTTTTCACTGCAGTCCCAGTCACACTCGATGGGATATTTTGTTTCTCAAGCGCGCTAGAACGCTCGACCGCCGCGATGGGCAGCTGGAACGTGCATATCGCAACCCCCAGGTATTCTTTTGAGTCATGTCTGCGGGCTCGAACGTCAGAGGCTTCCCTTTGTACGAAGCTAAATGAAATGGTGAAGCGTCCAAACCCTAGTTTTAACGTGTTCGACAAGTGAAGTTTAATGTCACTAGCGAATGTGGTCACGATTATCGTCTGATCGCAGGGGACTTCAAAATGGTTTAAAGAGAAACATGGATCAAAATCTAAACTTCTTTAATTCGACATGGAGAAAGCGTGAGAGAGGAATTCCGCACGTTTTTCCTTCTGCGACAAACAGAAGCGCGGAAACTCGCCGAAAGAGGCGTCTAAGTAAAATGCTTAACGACCTAATCGCCTCCCAAGGCCTTGTGCCTTCAAAATGGCAAAAGCTACGCAGATATCCACGTGCTGCAATCTAATCGCAGAAACGGGAATATTTTGAGAGAACAAGAGAAGCATAGTGACTGATAATCTTGAAGTCAGATTCGTATCTCGTTCTGACGCTCAATTTGTCGTAGAACGAGGACTTGACTCGAAAGAAAGATGCACATCGAGTTCGAATTCTGCCTCTCGGTTCCAAACAGGAGGGGTCTGCTCATACTCGTTGTGTTTATCTCAAGTATTTCAAAAGTCATGTCAATTCGGTGAATGAGGTGTATCCTGGTTGCCGCTGACCTACAAGTTTCGAAGGCGTGACGAAGAATTGGTGTCACTAATATGCGAAAGATACGTCGCCGTACTCGTGTCATATCAACCATTGAATACTCAACCCAATTTCTTGTCATCGTCGCAAAAACGGAGTCCTTTCCTCAGACAAGTTCAGCACATCTCGTGCGTGGTTTGATATCTATGTCTTCTTCACGCTGCGCAACTCTGATAACGTAATCGCCAATCTTGAAGCTCATCGGCCCTCACTATATATCAACGCTATATATCTCATATGAAGCTGGCGAAATTTTGCGAAAATCAAGTTTTGAATAAATATTAGTGGCCGAAGTAAACCCTATCCCCTAAGTCAGATATAGCAAGCAAACCTCCAGATACGTAGCACATTCGCACGATTGAGAGCCCTCTCCTGCAGTTCCCTTCCTGATTTGCATCCGACCTGATATTCTTGGCAAAATACCCGAGGTCGCTCACTGGGCTGGAAACGCATGCGACGCTGCATAGGCGAAGCGAATGGGCCAACCAGCCGTGCTTGCTGCATGATATGTGCATCCACCACCCTGCCTTACACGGCCAGAAAAGTGAAGGACTCCTGTACTGATTCATTCAAACATCCGATAAGAGCACTTCTGAGAACACGAGAGCTTTTTTCTCTACACTTTGATTCTTCCAGCTAAACCGACTTTTATACACGTTTCTGGCTTCTGGGTCAGGAATGAGCCAGCTCCAGGAGGGAGAAAATTTCGAATCAAGTTTCCCCGGAGTACAGGTTTCCATGGACAACTTCAGTATTGAAGAACGTTTTCCACCAAGAGACAACAAGCCTGAAGATAAGATGGAAAGATCATGGCAGGGTGTTCTCAATTTGAAAGAACGGTCGATGGGCGAGCCTCACACAGCCTGGAAGGCGAAGTGCCGTAACCGCATTCGAGAATGAATCGCATCTGTGAGTATCCCACAGTCGATCATGAATTTTGGATTGAAAATGAGCTCATACTAGTCTCTAAAGCCCACTCGACATCCCTAGCTGCCTTTAAAACCCCTGAACATGGAGCAACGCCTAATCTAGGACAACTCCGACTCTGAAGACGAAAAACCTAGTTCTGAAAGGATCAAGGATGGAGGCTATGAGTCCCTTGTTTACGACGATGGCAACTACGTCAACTCTGCTGCGTATACTTCCTTCGCTGCCGAAGTTCACCGTCTAGAGCAGAACAGCCCGGCCGCCGCACCCCACACGTGCTCCTGCTGCGAAAACATCCACTTAGATCTTCGGCGCTGCAGAGCCGACATCTACTACCCCCCAAAGAGAGTGGTTTACGCTCCTGGAGGAAGAGGCATAGGTTGGCGTATTGACAATGTGGACATTTGCTCGTTGGCTGAAGCGAGGGACGCCGGTGATCTGGTGTGCTTCTTTCTGAAAAACCTTGTCTTCAGCCGCGATGGAGACCACGGGCTATGATTTACCTCGAAATGGCGAAAAGACCACTTCGGAATGGCGAAAATCTGTTGGAACGAGCCGTATTCTCCTGGTCGCCTTTGTGGCGTCAACTCCAGAGGAACCGATGATTCGACTCTCCTTTGAGCTTGAGAATGAGGGAAGCATCGCCAAGTATCAGCTATACGCACCCAGCGGCAAGTTTTAGACAATCCAGTGTGACCTTGATGTCATAAGTGTGTGATCTTGACAGCTGAACCGCAGACGTTCGCCCTCCTCATCCTTCATGTTGGGAACGCCCGACACCCAACTTGATAGTAGCACGTAACTCGGACCTCTGCTTTTCGAAGCAACGATGGTTGCGTAGACAACTGTTACCGAAACCACCCAGAGTGTGAGTCGTTCTCGTCTAAGGAATCTGTCCGACCGAAAAGATTGCTTGAGATCACTGTAGAAGGCAAAGTCCCGAGAGTCCGATTATCGTCTACTGCAAGCCAGACGCCATACGCAACTCTGTCTTACTGCTGGGGCAGAGATCAACCAGGGAAGACTTTGGTGGGAAACTTGCGGTCCTGTGAGGCTGACGTTCCATTTCTCAAAATGCAGGGCACTATTCAAGATGCAATCATGGTCGCTGGAGGCATTGGTCTGAAATGCTTATGGGTTGATGCTATGTGTTTCGTCCAGGATGATGCTCAAGACAAGCAAGATCAGCTCGGCAAAATGCACACACAGCCTTCACAAGAACTCCTTCATTACGATCGCCGCAGCGGTAGCAAGTCGAAGCGTCGAGGGATTTCTTCATCCCCGAACCCAGTGGCAACTAATTAGGTTGAGGGCTCGATTTGAGGACAATGTCTTGTCAGATGTGACATTAGTGCAAGTCACTGGAACACTCAAAGACGCCGTTCTATTCACCCGAGGCTGGACCTTCCAAGAGACGCCAACTCTCAACAAGAATGCTGCTGTATGGGCATTGTGAACTTGTCTATGCCTGCAAACAGGAGGTACTGACAGATGGGGGAAGTGGAGTAAGGAGGCAACCGCTTCTTCGATACGTTGAACCTGTGGACTATTCAGAATTATCAGCGGAGCCATCCTAAAAGCTGGGGTGCAATCGTCCGCAATTTCTCGGTTCGGCACCTTACCATGGAGGAAGATAAGCTCCTTGCTATCTCAGCCTTGGCTGAAGAGGACTCACGAACCAACAATCCTGGGAAGTACTTCGCCGGCATGTGGGAGTCTGACTTCCTCCGCAAATGCTTATGGCAGTCCCTGATACCAGAAGATACTAGACGCCCAAAGACCTATCGGGCCCCTTCGTGGTCCTGGGCGCCGCTAGAAGGATCGATCAGAGACGTCGATAATATCATGGCAAGTACGGTTTGGGACGGGATTCGAAGCGGGGAGCATCCAAATACCTGCGAAGTTGTCTCGATCGACACAAAATTGGCTGTTGCAGATAATCCGTTTAGCATGGTTACTGGAGGCCGATTGACTATTCGTGGGAGATTGAGGAAAGTCGTATGGTGCAATACCATCATCCGAGGAAGCAGTAGAGGCCACGTCATAGGAGATACGGCGAGTGACTGGCCGGATTCGTATGGAGTAGATCAACGCCTTATTTTCTACCTTGATATCCTGACGGACTGGCCTCAAGGGGATGTGATCCTCGGGAGTCTAGAACTTCTCAGTACAGGCGGAAAAGAAGGCAGGGGGCTGCTTTTGCACGATTCAAATAGCGGAGAGAGTGTCTTCCAGAGAGTAGGGTTACTGAACATATTCGCGGGACATATTGGCCTTGATAGCTGGTTCGAGAGAGATTATGAGTTGTGCAAAACCATCATAACGTAGCTGCGATGACTTTGCTGTACGTGATGTCAAGACGTGTCGGAGTGATGTTACAACACCTTACCTCTGTAGAGGTCAATGATTTTGACTACATACATGATGCAAGGACACCAAGGACACCAATTCGAATCGTCTTCAGAGCTCACAGGTCTGTGTACTTTTACTCGAGTGGAGGAACATGTTCCCTATTGAAATATGTCAGGCGCAAGCACGAGTCGCAACATCGAGGAGCAAAAGTCTTGCACATATACATGGTCGCTGACTGGTGTCAGTGTCTATACCGAAGACGTTTCCCGTACACCCCCGAATCTGTTCCAGAGCAATTTGAGAGCCTTGAGCCTGTTCCCCAGGACCCGTCACGCGTTCCAAAGCTTAGCATCCCTTCAGAGCCTGTGCCTAGTCGTTAGAATCTCATCCATCACACATTTGGACATAGGGCAAACTCACAGCCTGCTTGTTCTTCTGATTCTGCTCGATGCCGCCAGCAAACTCCTTCTTAAGCTGATCGATGGTGCTCAGGTCGTCCTTGGTTCCTTTGAGACCCTGAGCCTGCTTGAGCTCCGTAGCCTGAGCATTTTTGACCTGTTTGGTGTTAGTTGTCAGGTTGTGCCCTCAGAATGCCAACGTCCACATACCTTGTCGAGGCCGGCGGCGGCGTCGTTGCCCTTAGCAAGTTCCTGGTTCTGGGCCCGAACCTTCATGCCTTCGTCGATAGTCTTGAGAAGCGTCTTCTTTGCGTCTTCGAAGTCATTCTTGTTAGGGTTGTTGGACTTGACGATCTTCTCAATCGCGGCAACGTTGGCCTGCTCCGTCTTCTGGATCTGGATGTTCTTGTCGATACCAGCTGCCAGCTTCTTGGCATTCGCACAGTCCTGGGCTTTGTTGTTGGAGCCCTTTTGCCCATTTTTATCTGTTTTTCCGTTCTTCTTCTTGTCCTTGTCGTCATCAGCAGCAGCGGCGTTCGTGGCAGCTTCAGCACGAACGACAAGGTCGTCCGCCTGCGCCGGCGGGGGTAGAGCAAGGGCAGACGCCAAGGTCATGCCCATGAAGAGGGTAAAAAGAGTCTTAGTGAGCTGCATGTTGAGTTTGATTCAAACTTGTAACTGATGGAAAGAAGTTGTAAACAGCGGACAGGTGAAAAAAATCGTGGTCGATTAGTGCGGTTGACCTAAAGTGCACTGGCACGCTACGATGATGGAGATGCGGTCGACACCACGGCGCCTTTATACTCTCGACCTCCTACGAGTCAACTTGAAGAGAACAGTTACTGAATCCTCACGTTGTCGTCATCTCAAACGTGTTGGACACGCAAGCTTTCCCCCGAGGACACCGAAGGACCCAGCCGAGGTGAGGAAAAGTTAATCGCTCGCAGCCGCGATACTTTCAGGGATCGTTTCGCTTTCGGACCAACGTCAGGCTTACACCCACCCCGCACGCATCTCTTCAATCTAATATCAATCATGCTCCAAGGAAAGCTTTTGGGAAAGGACATAAAGAAGGTTTACCCGCCTGTATTTTGGGCTGATCTTCTCAGCCAGCCGTTACCAAGGATTGTCGCGCTCGCGTTTCATTGTACTGCCCCTGCCCATGACAGCTCTGCTCGATGGGTGCCCATTCAGTAGTGTCCGAAGTCCGCGAGATTTCGAAGGTTTTGGGAGCCGACTGCACCGACGAGTCGGATTGATGATCTTCGTCGCGCGCAACCCTATCACCACATACACCCGTCATCTCCATTCAAATCTCTTGGCGAGAACCGCTGTTCAGAACAAGCACCTTCCAGTGGTCTCGACCTGGCGCCTACCTCCTCCAACTTGTGTGTTCCCTTAGTTTAGTATCAGAACTGCCTCATCTTTTTTTTGCCAGATTTTCCTGTTCTGGTGAATATCACTTACACCTGATCGAACTACCTCTCACCTACTTTGCCCCTGACTCGTTGATGTGACGTCGCGTAAGATGGCACCACCGCCTCCCGAGTGGGTCTCATTTTCATCAACAGATCCGTTCTGCCAATCGCTTATGCACCCGGAAACGATATCGCAGAGCTGTCTTGGGGACGCCAAAGAGATCAGCCAAGACGCCAAGATGCCAAGACGCCAAGACGCCAAAACTGTGGTGGACGCGTTCACCTCAACGCTCGCTTCGCCTCTACCTGCCGTCCTCGGTGTATGAGATCTCTCATCGTTGAATAACCCTCAAGTGCGCCCTACAGAGCCAGAATTTGATGCACAGAGAGCCATTGATGTCATTGATGAAGTCAACTGAAGCTCGTCACTGCAACCCTTCTTCACTCTCTGGCGCCATGTGATTCTTCATTACTGAAACAGCTTAATCTGCTTTCCACACGTGGTATTGATTTTCAGCAGAGTTCACGCATGGCCGTTCATTCGCAGCGAAGCATGCAGTGAAGAGAGAATAGACTGTTGGCCAGTCCCGTCGACAGTATATTCCCAAACAAGGTTCGTAGGCAGGCTTATCAATTGGCATGGTCTACCCAGAATCTGACGAATAGCTAGCCAAAAGATGCCGCTTTTGGACGCGAGTGAGTACCGCGGGATTGATATTTCCAATATTCCCGCCGCCGTGCCGTCTTCTCCGCCACAGGTGGAGGGGGAGGTCTTGGACAAGCTTTTTTCAAACGTTATCCGGCCGGCTACGGACTTCGCCTGCAATAGTGCGGTCTAAAGGCCTTCGGACCTTACGACCGGTCTGGTTCCTCATCTTCATGTTTTACCCACGTCGGAGACGAAGAAGTTTAAGCCTTCGGGACGCTCATTCCACATCATAATTGAACATCAGGTTTATCCTAGAGAATACCTGCAGCTACCCGCGTTGGTCCTTGGTTCTTGGTGGCATGGTCTCGACGTCCGAAGGTGGTGTGAATTTCGGGTACATCTCCTAGCCGGATCTTGATCGTCCCGTCAATCTCTCGCCAAGAGTGGAGGTTACTTCGCCAAGTCGGCAACGTCACGCCCATCAAGCTGTTCGTCGATCAATACTGGGCTTCCAACCGACCCCACGGGTCGACAATCCCAGTCCATCTTAATGCATTGCTCGCCCGATAATAAAAATTGGGCCGGTCCCTTCTGCCCATCTATGGCGAAGCTCGGGCTCGGCCTGTTCCTTCCTCCATGTCCGTGTAAGCTCGCGGGCTGATGTTGAGCGCACGCTTGGCTTGACGTTGGGCTCATGCTCATGGGCTGAGGTCGCGCTTCAGATCCCAGAATGCGGAATCGTGAGTTTAGCGAAAGCGAGCTATTAATTACCGGTCTCATAAACTCACGTTCACTGCTGAGCCGCAGTTCACGCATGCGTTCTTTGAGCATACGTGATGTCATTACCGGCTCAATAAGCTCTCAGCTGGATCGAGACCGTTCCGCAGATCAAACTGAACTCTCTTATTTGTCAAAACACGCAACTCTCAATTGGGGTGACGCGCGGTCGGGAACTCGGCAAGGCGGAAGCTCTGAGCTTGGGACTAAGCTGTCACTGATCCCCGATCCCCGAGTGCTAGCCTTACTGTTATTGAGACGCAAAAAATCACATGTGGTCATAATCGGTCCCTAGATCAAGCCCCAATGGTTCATGAAATATGAATATGTTCGCCGGGCACTTCGAGACGCACACTTCTAATAGCAATTTTTCTGCTTTACATCTCTCAAATGAATCACTCTCGATTACTTGAGGCTTTCTTCTGTCACTTGCTTCGATGACGTTATCGATACACGTAGCTTCTTTCAACACCTGTGGTGGTTATGACAGAGAAGTGAAGTTGGTGACTATCAATGCGGTGGTCATTGGAGAGGACAGAAGTTATCAGATGAGGCAGACAACGAAATTAGAACTTCACGTGGCTATCTGTCTTTGAGGCACATCAAAAGTTAGGCGTACGACGACTTCTATCATGTCTGACGACAAGGAACCAATGAAAAAGAAGGGGAAAACAAGCTGCCGAAGCAGAAAAAGGACTCTCAAGAGACTGGTTCAATTGTGGTGTTGTTGTGATGAAGCTATCTCTAATAAGAGGTAGGTGGCTCTAAGAGGTAGGTGGGGGAAGAGGCTAAGGGTGTGATCGATTCCACGGCCCACGGTCCACGGTACGGCCCACGGCCCAAAAAATAACTCAGAAATTCGTTTTTCGAGGGACTATACCTATTTTAGCAGTATTTCTGGCCGGAGAACGCCGTACCTTTCCTGGGCCCAAAAAAGCCTGAATTATGCAAATCTTGGCTTGTACCCCCCCTGTTGGAACCCTCTTCCGCCACGATTCTTCTGCCGTGGGCCGTACCGTCATACAAAAGCTAAGGGGGTGCCCAAGGGGACCCCTTAAGCGTACCGTGACGGTACGGCGAAACTTCGGCGATAAATAATGGGCGATAATGAGGCTGACGATACCATACGCCACAAGTCCGCCACGAACATGGGGCAAATGAGTACTTCAGCCAATTTCACTACTGGATTGCATGAAAAGTGGCCCCAGCGATGTATCCCTCTGGGCCGTGGGCCGTACCGTGAGCAGTTATCGATCACACCCTAAGTAAGGGTCCCGGCACGGGCCTGCTTACGGAAGACGCCTAACGACTTCTGTCATCGAGTCATATTGTGCCGGGAAACATTAGATGGGGATCATGCCAAGACTCAAGAAACAGCCTTGTTTTTATGGGCTTAGTTATAAAGTGGTACACACAACAAGTGGTGTTTCCTCGATTCGCCTGAAGTAATGAACCCTGCTTTCGCGTACAACGTGTCATAAAACACAGCCACGTGAAGGGAAACAACGCCGGTCTTTGTTGCATCCCTGTTCTCGACATCTTCGAGAGCTGTAAACGAATCGTGGAATCAAAGCATCATTTCCGTTTCGTTCGTGTTCTTCTTTTGAGGAGCCACTGGCGTTGTTTGATGCGAAGCGTCCGTGACTCTGATCCTTGGCGAACCGCGGTCATATCGGCGCTGCCGGTTGTTACGAGATCGCGATCTACCTGTATCTGTCCCGTCAACGAATGACCTCTGTACGCAAAAGGGATTAGAAGCACGTGCATATAGAATCATATATGACAATTAGTTCGGGATTTTTGGGGAAGTCTGATGGTCTACACTGCCCATTCTGCAGACGACATGGAGCTATGCAAAGCCACAACATTCGGCCAGAGAAATCGAAGAGACCATGTCGCCTAAGGTATTTGGAACACACTCGCAGTGAAGTCTCGTGTTATCTGCATTTACTATACAACATGTTGATACGGACTTGTGCGAAACAACCGTGGTTGTTGTTGCCACCGTATGGGCCCAGACCATGCGGATCTCACGATCACTGTCTAGTTAACTCAAGTACTGTCATCTTACAATGTCCACAGCCACATTTCGACGGCTCGAGCAGCGGAAGTATGAGACCTCTCAGTCACAGCCTGGGTTGGGCGGGATGCGGGACGGAAGCATTAGCTACACGTAACACTCCAAGCGGCTCGCAAAGGTAAAGTGCATTTTACCGACCTCATGAACCAGACAAAGTCTCAAGTCCTTTGAGGATTCTTAGGACAAAGAGAATATATAGCTGTTCATTCAGGGTACGGTGTTACAACTTTCCAAACTTGTAGAATGGCCTGTGATAATGCTATATTGGAATTTACTCTGGTCTCTAAATACCCATCGTACAAGCTTTTCATTTGGATATCGATTTGTGTTTTGGACTTTTCGGCACATACTAGGAAACACCATACCTGCAAACAAGCTATTTACTGTCGGCCTACGTGGCTCTTTGTTGAATTCGTCAAACTGAGGCACTAAAAGCCGTGCTTCTACATATCAAAAGGGCTCCAAATTCCAAGGATCGGCAGACTTCGAATCGCTCAACTAAAGGACTTGACTGCGCGAATTCATAGCATCAAAAATACGAATGAGAAGATTTAATCTGCTTTGAATTTGGAAAGCACGTAGCTAATGCAACCTAGTGCGATTTTGGCGATATCGGGGCATTGAAACCTGCCATGCCAGACAGCCTTGGCCTGACGATTTTGCCTGTCTCTTTGTTCTTCTTGGTATTCTTGATCCCCGCGGTAGACTGACGGTATTGTATCCTTTGGAGCTGTTTGGGTGGAAGAATTGACACCACCTTCTCCATAATCATTCTCTTCGATATGCATAGTCGGGTCATGCATACCTCCATTCCTAGTCTGGCTCTTCCAATCGAATGCCGTTTCCATGAGAGGAAAACCAAAAGATCTGAGGGGCCTAACTATGGTATCTACGGCATTGAATGAATATTAAATACAACAGGACCCAAACGACCAAGGCTGCCTCGCCAATGAATGATGCCAGAAGACCAGAACTAAAACGACTCTTGAAAGTCCAAAATCAGAAAGCCTGTAATTGTAGAACTGAAGATCGGAAAGTCGAAAATACTAGGCAGACGCAGAGCTAAAGAGCAGAGCAGCAAAAACATGAGACTTGTTAATAGCCAAAATTGCATACCACGGCCAGTTCTTGTCAGATATGCAAGCCAAAACACGCCGATTACGCAAATAAATAATTGCGCCGCAGATCCTATGAAGGACTTCCAATTTTGATACAATGAACACCAGGTATTGAGGGTCTGCATTGCAGATTTATCTGCAAAGAAATGAAAATTTGTCTTAAGGAGACAAGGGGGGGGGGGGGGGGGGGGGTCATCAAATCTAGACAATGTAATGGCGTGGCTGGCCGTGTTATAAATCGACCTTTTTTCTTCTTCTGGCCGAAACAAAGACAGAAAGCCAAGACTTAAGCCGAAGGAGAACAAAGTCGAATCTTGATAGTCGTGTTTGAAGAAGGTGTGCGTAGCGGCCTGATTTTCGACCTCTGCAGCCGGCCAGATGTTGAAGACCAGGCTTCCCAAGCGTCCTTTGGCGTGACACTCTCTGTGCTGTACACTTGCGGCAAAGATCGTACTGCTAATCCACCACATTTTGCTCCGGGCCATCTGGAGGGCGAGAAGCCTTGTTGTGTCCTCAGGTACAGAGTGCGAGAAAGAGAGCGCGGCGCAGCCAAATGCCGATCACACAAGCATTGAAGTTTTTGTTCTGGTGAATATCCACCGGAACTGTGACGATGTCCCAACAATTCGTTGCCCGGCGGCAAGCCAGAGAGGCATACTGTCAGGGTCGAGCGTCGCAATAGCGAGGGGATCACCGGAAGAGGTCTAAGTAAGGAGCCAAGGCGCTGCTACGTAAGAGAAGATAAGTATATATAGTGCCCCCCTCTCAATGAGAAGGAGAGGGGGCAGATTTCAGCAATTAATAACCCCATCCTAACTGCAGTTGGCCCCTGGCGTCCTTCACTCTGCGCAAATCCCTATTCGACACATACGTCATGTGCGTTTCTTCCCTGGTTTCGAAGTTACTACCGCCGACGTCATGATGTTCTTGACTTGGGTTTTCGTACCCGTACACGATCTTCGAATCTAATAGGACTCCTGCGTTGGTTATGACGGTTGGCGATCACCAAGAAAGGCTATACGCTTTATCTTCTAATCCTTGTCGTTCGTCTCTTTGCTTCTCAGGACATGCGAGTGGCGGTCGATGCTCTGGAAAGGTGAGAGCCTCGCAGGAACATCTCGCCGATTCCGGTAATACGACTGATGTCCTCGCTTCGCTGCGACTTGCTGCCGAGTCGTGTCCGGTTTCTTGTGTAGAACTCTAGGTTCCGTGGTGTCAGCAATTCCTCAAGAGTCCAACCAACGTCTGAGTCTCGTAAACCACCTACTTCGTGCGAAGGACCAACCGGGCTTGAACGTGGTGCCGCTTGGTACGTCCGCTGAGAAGGCATAACCGACAGTAGCCTATTGATACCAACGGAACACCGAGTTGATAGCCTTTGATAGTTCAGCACTACTAGTCTTGTCAATCCAGCATCTGTCGATCCAAATGTAGTTGCTGCTGTTGCGTAAAGCTTCCTTTGAGGAGTTGCGAAGCTTGATGTACCCTGCTTCTGTTGAGGCGGTCTGGTTTTCCATAACTTGCAAACTAATCTCCCTATCCTCCCAAGTGTGCGAGAGAATGGCACACAGAGGAAGTCTCTTGGGGGAGAGCTCTTCAACTTTGAGAGATTGGGTGCTGAGAAGACGCAGAGTGAGAATGGCTGAGAACCTCATCGGCCTCGGATAATTGCGTGACTCAGAAAGAATCGAGTCCGTAGATGGCAATGAGATGGTACTAGTCAAAGGCAGTTTCTTTGATTCGACTACCTTTCGTGAGGCGTATGATGGCAATAGCTAATGATATTTGCTGCAGTTGTTTATCCCATATCATCGAAATAGAGTTGGCTTGGGTAAACCGGCATCTGAACGTGAGGTAACCCTGTCAGCGCTCGGGCTTGGCCGCTTTAGGCCTGGTTCCCCTGGGACGACGACTTCCCCAGATCGACGATGTACGCCTACAAGATGATACATTCGTGTACTTTGACGACAGTGGTTCCGTCACCCTGCTGGCCTTTGACATCACCCTCTCCGATAATCACTTCACCACTAGGCTATGGGAGCTGACAGGGGCGCGCATGCTCGAGCAAGTATGAAGCTTTGAGATTGGCAGACGAGCAGAGGCCTACTACACCCACCAATTCGGGTTCGGATTCGAAAAGCGCGGGGTAGACGGCGCGTGACCACCCGCGGCGCGAAGCCGGAGCTCCGGGAAGGATCAGAAGCGTCCCATGGTTGAGCGTAAAAACACAGAGCAGGACAACAAAACCATACGTGTTATGCACCCGGAGACGAATGAGAACGTGGTCACTGTTCACCGTAGTTGTAATAGTAGACCAAGTGTCCTGATGCTAAGCTTTCTCGTGACACAGCGATACGCATGACCTGTTTGGGATAGAATAATTCGGGCAGTCTGGGCTTAATACCAAGGCAAGTCAAATACGTGGCCGAGGAACGGTTCACGGTTGTCGAGCGACGAGCGGGAGGGTTAATCTGGCAGGTCGGGATAGTATCTAGCCAAGTCTTGGTGTTGAGATGGGCACATTATGGAGACCCGGAATTTGCGGGGAAGTTGACAGCTCGAAAGCATGGAGGATGGCGATGGATGGCGATCATTGTGACGAGTCAGGAAGGGAGATGGATAGTCCGGGGAAGACGTTGAAGAAAGGGTTGTTCAGGCCAAACCAAACCTGGCAAGGCCGGATGTGTCAAGATTGGCTCATATTTGGCGAAGGAGGGGTGGATTTTCTTAGTGTAGCAGAAGGAAACGGTGCAGGTGCGGTGTGCTGGAAATATTCAATGTATGCACTTGAGTTTGCCATCCTGTTTTCGAGGTGGTATCCCAGAAGGAATGGAAACTTTGTGATGGGTTGTGAAGTTGCGTCGTGAGAAACAATTTACTATGATGTGTCAGGATGTCAATTAACTCGTAGGTAGTAAATTAGGGCGGTCACCCATCTTTCCAGAGGTTACTTTGGGTTGGTAAAGGGACCGGAAAACTCCAGGACCTTTTGCTGGCTAGAACCCCTAACTTCCCACGTCTTCTACCCGCTGGCGACTGAGAGCCTCTCGATGGGAGACTTCGCCAATCTCTGGATGTCGAGATCCTCTGTAGCGCCGTTCGCCAACCTTGCCAGCGAGGCAAAGGGCGATTGGCGCTGCGTGTACGTCGCTGACGGACGACTGTCTATCCGGGGCAGGACTGGTTCGGGGCCATCTGCATGCCAAATGGGCGCTGTCACTTGGAGATCGCTCTAGCTTTGAGCTAGTTAAATGTTGTGCTGGCACAGCACACACTGCGTGACCAGTGTGGATGAACGGTGACATATCCAGTTCGTTGTGGGCGACAGATGTAACAAACCAGAGTGAGCAGCGCATGCGCTAGTCAGAAGGACCATGGGAACTGGGCTCTACTGTCGAAAAGTCGAGATATCGGAAAGCTTCACACACGAGCATCGACCAGGGCTTCCTTTGGCCCTTGAAGGTCGTGGGCTAGACTGAACAGAAACGAGGGTTTGGTTTGAGATCGAAATACAGCGGACACATTATTGGCTGAGATGGACTGAAGATCTCAGTGACTTGAATGTGCTTGGCTTTTGTCCGGCCTTAAGTCAAGGTTCTTTTTTGAGGCTGAGAATGTTTTAGGTGGGCAAAACATGGGCAGATGGTGGTGCTTGGGAATGAGCCCATGGTGTTCCAAGGTGGCGAGAGCGGGCATGCGATGGCCTGCAAGATGGGATGTCTGTCTGTTCGTTTTGCAGTGCTCAGATGGAAGACTGCATTGAGTTTGGGGCACAAGAAGTGTGACCGTATGCGAGTTAGATTCGGTGTATTGGTGTTCGGCTTGAGGTGAGTGGATGATTGTGTCTCAGGTGCAGATGGCGATGCGGTAGTGAGCCAGGTAAGGCGTGTGGTACGTACACGAGGTAGGTAGGATTGGTGGCTGCCGCGATGGAACACAGCAGGGGGAAGGAGGAGCAGCGGAGGCAAAGGAAGGAGGACAAGAGAAGGCAGGAGCAGCAGGGGAAGGTTACTGCCCGTGTGCCCGATGCACAAAAAAAAAAAAAAAAAGAGACCAGAGGAAGATTGAAATTACACAGGAGAGACAAATGATGAATGAGAACGTAAGGACCCCACGACCCCTTCCTGTTTCCCTTCCCTTCCCTTCGCTTCAGGATCCCAAGCACATTTGTAGCCCAATGTCTCTTGATAGGCCTGATGACTGCAGCAGCTGCAGGAGGTGGGTTCCAAACGTCGCTCTTACCCCGCATTTACATTAGGTGACGTCTTCAGTGAGGATCTGGCCTGTTCGCAAGTGTATCTAGCGCCTCCAATGAAGCCTAGCGGCAAAAGGTACGGCTTTCAAGGTGTCCAAGACAGCTTCCATGATTGGATGATCTGCCCACGAGCTCTACAAGCTGGGGGCGCTAGCCTCTGCTAAGGGACCTGCTGGGGGGTTCAGCGCTGCCGCTGCTGTAGCCCCGGCGTCGACCTAACCGTTCAAGGGCCTAGACTGTCTTGGTTTTTGATGTGAGATGCCGTTTATTCCACTTTCCTCTCCACAGATCCCCTACCTACCTAATTATCAAGCGTGGGTCAGAGGTGCAGGTGCGGGCAGGAACCACGAGCTGGGAAAGAGGAAAAGGGAAAGAGCGAGTCGGCATGCAAGTGAACAGCCCCAACCCTGGGCGTACCTGCCTCAGAACTACCGCAGTAAGAAGTGTTCTTTCCTCCTAAGACCTCGCAGAACATTACCGCCTTCTTGCTCACGCTTGTCCTTCTCCACGGTCTACGAATGCAATACATCAGCAATCCACCCAACAACCCGCACTCAGTGATATTACTGTGCCGTTTGATCAACCACTCAACCCAGGCCTATCTCAACCTTCATTCATAAGCAGCGTCTACCTATCCTGCAACCTTGCTTGTCGAACCTAGGTTCAGGATCCAACTCCAGCTTGACGTCGGGGCTTTTGCTCATCGCAGACCTGACCAAACGGCTTGCGCTCAAACAGGCGCCGACCGACACCGCGCCCAACTTGCCTCCTCCCTCACACGCACCACTTGCCTGTCCTGGCTTGACAAACACCAGCCGGCAGCCAGCGGATACCAGCAAGCCCATTCAAGTCCAGCACGCACCATCTCAACCAAACCAGCAGAGAAGCCATCTCCCCCCGCCCCCCATTTCCAAAGGTCACTAAATCGTGTGTGTGAGTGTACGCGCAAACCCTCGGACCCTGCCCCCTACCGCTCTCTCCCAACTACTTCAGTACGCCTTCTGCCCGCAGAATGCCTGCCCCCCCCCCCCCCCCCCCCAAGCTGGACGTCACTCAATTTAGAGCTTCCACCTGCTTACTGATTGTCCAAGAATACCGCTCAAAGAGTCGCTTCCCCGGTCGATCTACCCACCCTTCAGCCCTCACGGCACAAATCAACTCCTCAAGCACAAAGACGACGGTGTACAAAAGACATTGGACTCCCACCATCAGAAGTTACCTATCTGCCAGCAAACCCCTTGATCGACACTTTTTCCACGGCGCACTATCCGTACGCTCGTCCCATCCCTGGCCTTCCTTGTGATCAGTCTTTCGTAACCTGCCCTTGGTGTCACCCTAAATCAGTCCATCGGCCACCTCGATATATAACCACCTTGTTCCACATATCCGCACCCATCGAACGATACCCCGTTCGATTTCCCTTTCGATTCTTTTTAGATCTCGCCCCATGCAAGACACCCGCTGAAACAACACTTGGACTGCACATTGACAACCCGACTGCCTCGACAACTACATATAACTGCATCCTCAATTCCGCCCCCAACCGGATCTTGCCCATCATGTCCACTGATAACTCCAACAATAACTCTTCCAACACCAACAACAATTCGAGCGAAATGCATCGCCAGCGCCGCGGCTCCGTTACCCAGCAGGCCATTGCCGGCCTCTTCAGGAGCAACTCTACTTCGACCGGTGCAGCTTTCCCCACAGGCACTGCCGATGCTCAAAGACGCCGCCTCTCCGTCTCCACAGGTCTCGGCCTTGCTGGCACTTCGCCTACCGGCTCCAACGCCTTCAACTCGCTGAGGCGTGGAAGCCTTTCAACCAACTCCAACGATTCCATCGATGAGAATGCCATTGACGAGGAGGAGCTGCCTCCTAACGCCCGAACTGCCCCTACAACTCCCTTCACCCGCAGAATGAGCTTCGGAGCTCAGGCAATGCGCACCATGCGCAACGGCGGTGGAAGTCCGGGATCAAACGGTAAAAACCCATCTGCTTCTGCTTATCCCACACCCACGACACCTGCACCCTCCAATAGATGCAGCAGTCTCACCTCCACTCGATATGCTGGATCGGGCGTGCACTCTAAACCGGCCAACATCACATCGTCTATGGCGGATGCTCTGTCATCGGCTAGACGCCGTGGCAGCAATACTGCTCAGGCAAGCAATGCACACAGGCAAAGATCATCTTCTGACGTGTTCTCGCGCCCAGACCAAGGTTTCAACTGGTCCGAGCAGCTTAGATCTCGCGCCGAGAGCTCTGTCCAGGGCTCACGACCTTCGTTCTCCTTTGGCTCTGGCCTCTCGTCTTCGCCTCCCCGTGGCACTCCCAACGGTCAACACGACCGTACCAAGTCCGTTTCCGATATGCCTGCTCCGCCAGCCCAAGCTGCTGCTATAAAGCCCAAGGCACCAGAGCGACCGAAGCCCGACGCTTTCCAGGAGCGTATCCTGAAGGGTGACTTCTACATGGATTGAAGTAGTTGCGGCAGGTTCTCACGATTAAAGGTGAGCATTGCCATTGCGAATTTGTCTACGCCGATGGCTTCGACATAATACGCCCGGATTTCATTACACGGAAAACGACAAGAAGATCATTAGCGTTCTATGGATATTGAGCGTTTGATTTGTTTATTTTTACGTGGGGGTTGGTCACCCTCGACATTCATCCACGTGGCGTTCAATCGGTTCAGCCGGTCCTGGAGATGGCCTGGTTGCAGGTTTCGATTTGGGCGGGGATTACCGCACCACATGCACTTGAGACATTGTCTCACGTCTTATCACGAAAAGCTGAACGGAAGCGAAATTTCGGGAGGTTTCACACGGAAAGGGGAATTTGTTGAATGATGATCGCAACTTGCAAGATATCGGTTGCCAAAAATGGTCAGGAAAAAGACCACTGGCTTTTACTGGTGGCCCATTGTGGGAAGCATTTGATGGTGCCGCCAACGACATGGATTTCGTGTCTGGCGTACGGAAAGGAAGGCTACTTTATCGTTACACCGCCAGCGGCTGGAAAATGGCTACACAGCGAGGCGTGAGGGCAGGGAAGGGTACTCATGGCGGTCAGACTGTAGTAGCATTTGAGCTCATGGTTGGGGAAGAATCAAGATAGGTACAGAGTTCAGAGGAAGACGGACGGGAACAGGATGGAATGAGGGGTAGGTTCCCGGGTGAGAGGCGAATGAACGGCCGGCAGAGAACGCCGAGCTACCACGAGAAACACGCTCGGACCCGGAATAAAAACAAAGTTTCTGGTCCAACCCGCTTAGTTATCAACCGGAATGTGACTATCAGCCTTTTGGAGTATGTCGGGCGTCGATAACAACTACCAAGCCACCGGCACGTCACGCCCGTTCGGCGTCTGACCTCACAAGATATAAATTGGGACCCTTGCCCCCGGATGGTTGGTAGTCATCCCAATTCGTCAATAGCCACGCAACTGATATCACATTTGTGGTTCCCGTCCCATCCGGACGGATTTTAACGTGCATTTCCAACGTACCCATTTTCTTTTTGTTCGACCCCTGAGGTATCACGTAAAATATACAAAACACAAACATAAGCTTTCCATCATGTCTCCATGTACCGCGACCCCTGTTCGCTTTTCGACCAAGCTAGGGAGAAATGGGCCATCCGGGGCTCCGAGGAGGATTTGTCTCTCAGCCGCTTGCCTCGCCCCCCCCTTTTCTTATCTCCCCTCCCATCGTGACCCATTACATCCCCCGGAGCGACTTTCACATTCCGAACCATACAAGTCCCTTGGAAGAATGTCAAAAAGTTTACTTTTTTTTTGGGTTTCAGGATCCCCATTCCGCAAAAACAAAATAAAGAGTTGCAATCGAGATAGATGGCTTTCGGTTTCGTCGTTGCGGGGCAAGGTGTTTGAGGTGACAGATGACAAGACCTCGATCATCCTTGTTCATCCTGTCCACCTCACTTCTTCCGAGGGATCTGGTCGAAGGGCCCAAGTGCGAGAGGTAACGAACGGCTCGGAGATAAGAAGGCTGAGTCCGAGATAGTCTAGTCCCCTTGATGGCCGAACCTCTCGCCCTTCGAATGCCGTTTGCCACGTAGTGGTCAAAGGAGGAGGACGTAGCCCCTCCTGCCTGCCCGTTCTCACATGGGAAACATGGGCGGTCCCCCACTCCCAGGCATCCCCTCAAACATGTCGCCCAGAGATCCTAACCCGCTCAGCCACGGGTCCTGCGCCATGACATACCTCATCCCGTTCGTCAAGCTGCCCGGACTGGCCCCAAACCCGGACGTGAACTCCTCCAACGACAGCTCCTCCGCGAGCCCCACGTCGATGCCCATGTCTTGCAGATCACCTTGCCAGACGGGCGGCACCCAGCTGGTGCCTCCGTTGGTGGTGGCATTCGCGGCGCCGTCCACGCCCGCCGCCGCACCGCTGCCAGACCCCGTCTCCGGACCGGACACGTCCATGGAAGGCGTCACCACCGACGGGTCGTACATGAAGGCCTGTCGGGACTGGGGCGGGTTCCAGAGCATACTGTTCGAGTTGTTACCGGCCCTGCTCGCCGAGCGGTCGTTCGTGGCGATTTCGGACAGGAGGTGAAGGGGCGTGTTGCCGGCAGGGTACTCGTGCATCGTGGGCGTCTGCTGGAAGGCAGGCCTTTCTTCCGTGGCGGTCGCACTATTAGTAGCGGTAGTCGCAGAATTGTTCTCCGCGGGCGCCGAAGCGCGAGACGCCTCCGGGAACGCCTTGGCCACCGCCTCTGCCGGCGGGCCCGCGCCCAAGCCTTTGCTCTGCTTCAGGAACCAGCTCCTCAGCATCACGAGGACGACCAGAAACTTGGCGGCCGGTCGACTGCGGTCATCTGAGGCGGCGGCTCTGAAGCGCTCCAGCAGTGCGTCGAGGTAGTACTCGACCTTCATGTTATCCTTGTCAATGACCTTGCCGAGTTCCGAGTTGGGCGCCGTGGCGGAGAAGTACATCTTGATGAGGACCACGACGGCGTACGCCACTCTTACGAAATTAAATACCGGCAAGCATCGTATGCTGGGTACCTCCATGGACAAGAAGGCCTCAAAGATGCCGTCAATGGCGGACAAACACGCCGAGAGGGCGTTGATGTGTGATGTTGTGAGCGTGAGATTTGACAACATGCCGTCCTTGAGCGTCGCCGTGTCGAACGGCGGCCGGATGTCGTCGAGCTGCGTGTGCAGCGCAATCTCGTGCATGTACAAGGACAACACATGAAAACTCATCTTCAAAGTAGCTGTGTACTCCGTCAGCAAAGACCTCACCCGTCATCGTGTGACCAAAGGAGCAAAACTCACCACCCATCTCTGCCTTGGGCACCGCGCGACTGTACTTCTCCAGATCCCTCTCCAGCATCCTCAACGAATACTGCGTCCTCGAATCCACGATGTTCGGTACAACAGCCGGATCGTCCATCGCAAATTGCGTGCCCACTTCCTCCGCAAGCCGATGCGTCCAGACAAGGTGACAGAAATACCGGTCCGTCGGCGCCGCCTCGGGGCTGGTCTGCAACACTTCCATGCACTCCGCCATAAAGCTGGTCCATCGCACCAAGTTCGGCCGGTGCAGCGCCATGCTCGTGTTCGCCGCCAGAAAATAGCTCGCGAGCCACGCCCGCCTGCATTCGAGACTCGTCGGGTCCGGCGGCGGGGCACGTTTAAAGGGGTGATTCCTCCACTGGTACGGGATCTGCATTTTCCTACCGCCACTCCGCCTTCCCAGCCCGATATCCAGCGCCATGACGGCGCCGATGTGGACGAGCTGGTAGAACTTGAGCTCCTCAAAGTGTTCCGGCGGCCAGTACCAGATCACGGCGACCTGCAGCGCCTGCACGATTTCGAGGCTCTTCTCGCCCGTGATGATGATCTTTTCTGCAAAGATCTGCATTAGCTCTTTGACCAGCCGCCGCTGCACGTTCGGGCTCTCGGACGACGATGCGGACATGATGGCGAGGAAGAGGAGCGGCTTCGACCGGCGCAGCTCGTCCCTACTCGTGCTCGGCGGGAACACCACAGCCGGCATATGCGGCATCATGTGCGTCTTGTACCTCTCGAATAATTCCGATGCCTTTTCAGCGCTAAGAATCCCGCGCTCCACGACGTCAGCGTAATCGGTGCCCATTTGAATTGGCGGCGCCGGGCGACTAGGCTCGGGAATCTCGGCGGGCGTGTCTGCCGTATCTCCCCTCTCGCTGAATTTCCTCTTCAACCCACCCGCCTCAAAGCTCCTCCTCTCACCCTCGTCCTCATGCGAAGACCACGCCCTCGCCATACCGTGATTCCCCCCGCCCCTCCTGAACGGCGTCTCGTCCCCGACACTCGGTGCGGCGGCACCCGTCGCCGGCAAACTGGCCGGTGGCGCCGCAGCGGCACCAGTGGTCCCACGCGCTTGAAGACTCGCCGTGAGAGCATCAATCTTCTTCTCCAGCTCTGCGACCCTACTATCCGTCTTCTTCTGTCTTTTCCTCGTGGGCATAGTAACCACGCAATTCCTCCCCGCCTTCTTGCATCGCTTGCATGGCCCATCCGGTTCGTTGGCATCCGGCTCGCATCGCACCTTCAAGCCCCTGCACGCTTCGCAGGCCCGGGGCCGTTTCGGATCATCCGTCGGGTGGAGGGCATCGTGCGGCGCCTCGGGGGACTGACTGTCTGCTGCCGCGGCGGCGTCATGACGTCCCTGTCCCTCGGTGCCGCCTGCGGCAGTGGGACCTGCAGTGGAAGCGGCGGCGGTGATTGTCCCGCCGTCTTGGCCGTCGCTTGGCGGCTCTGCGCTTCGTAGCGCTGGATCGAGGACCGATGTGCCGTGATCCATATTGTGGCGGGGGTGCGAATTGCTGCAAGAAGTGATATCGGATGATCGGGGCACGGAGAGGCGGCGGTAGTACGTGCCGACTTTCGTTGGAGTGAATTCTCACGGGGTGCAAAGTGCCGACACTTCCGACACTAACAATAATTAGTCATCTTTACACCGCTGCGACGTTGGCCTGCCACCGTCATCTTCCTACATGCGTAATCACCCGGCATTTCAACTCACGGTACTATTCTTGTACCAGATGACTGATAAGTCTTGAAATTTTCAAGTTAATCCAAATATCCACGGATGCCAGATTGCTTCCAAACAAGCGAATTCGAAACCATCAGACGAACTGGGATTCGCAATTCGAGCCTTCAACGCCATGCTAAAAGCCTGGAAAGATCACGCAGGAACAGCCGACCACAGCCTGTTGGCAACCATCATCGAGCACCTATAAAACAGACTTTGTTCCATGAACTCGTGCTCTCATGTATGCAGTTCCCCAATTGGGCTTCCGTCTTCTCCCATTAATGCTTACTCATTGCGACTCCAGGTCCATTTCGTCATCTCAGAAAAGAATTCGCACAGGGCTACAAATGCCAAAGTAGCGACCGAAATTAGAAAGTAAGAGTCTCTCGGCGCCGGTCCAGAATCGGATAGCATATTCGGGTATATGGGCGCCGTCATCGTCTGTGCCCATAAAGTCTGGGTTATATGATAAACTCGAGAGGAAAAGAATAACAAGGCATGGTATCAACGCTGCGTATATACGAGTGGGTATGTTGCGGATAGTAAGTAGGGGCGTCGTCTAGTCACGCCTAAAATCGGGTTTCCTCGCGAAGTCGGCTTTTGGAACTCTGTGGGTGAAGGCCTATCATGTTGCCCATGAAGATAGCGCTTTCCCGTCGTTTGTGTGACTGGTCATAGGCGGCGGAGCCATCGTCATAGCCACGAGACATGCTTTGGTAGCCGTTGGACTCATATCCTGGTGACATGTATTGAGGTTCGTAGGAGGCGCCGCGGTTGACCTGATAATTCGGCGGGGGAGTTGGTGACGACCTAGCGCTGTGCAAGTCCTGCAGAAGAGGGGGCGGAGTGCCGCCCGTTCGCTGCTGACCCGTCATGGCCTCCAGGAGTCTTTGACGGTGTGGCGACTGGCTGGACCCTGTTGAAGTGGAGGGACGGGCCTGGTGAGGATCGAACGAGGGTCGGTTGGGAAGACCGCCAACCATGCTCGGCAAAGAACCTGATCTCTCACGGCCCGAGCCACCATCGAAAGAAGGCAACTCATACTCTTCCGGCTGAAATCCGAAAATGCCTGAGTAGTTCTGCAATAGCATTGCAAAAACTGGCGCCGGTATGTTCAACGTTGGCGAGAACACAATACCCACGTTGCGAACCGTCATCTTATTCATGTCGGCGTTATTGATGATCTTGATCAAGAAAGCGATCAGATACTTGAGCAAAGTGGCATTAGCTTGAGGTAGCCTCTGCACCAACTCAGAAAGGGCAATGATCTTTTCCTTCAGACCCGACATTTCGGTGACAGCCAAGAACTCAAGGTGAAGATCACGAGTAAGTATGGTCGTAGGTAGCTCGCGCAAGTAAAGTTTCAGTAGGGACGCGACAGCGTGGATATCGTAGTAAGTCTCATCAGTAATCAAGTTAACGTCGCCCTCGGTGTTGAACCGTTCGCGAAGTTGCTTGATGACTACGTTGGAGCCGCTGAGACGGAAAATGCCCTCCTCGAGAATGGCGTTCTTAGCGTCCAAGTACTGAATGCATCTGTAGACGACAGCCGGGAGCGGGACATTGACATCGACGGGGTGGTTGTAACGGACAGCCTCGGCCAGAGGAGCACCAAAAGCCTGACGGATTGGCCCCGCATAACCACCCTGAGGGGGTGTTGATGAGCCGCCCTCGCTTCCACCAAACAGGGAATCCTGGCCATCAGAAGATGATCTTGTCTTAGGTCCGAATCCAAAAAAGCTGCGCTTCTTTATCCTCTTTTCCTCAGCAACAGGTAGACCCAAGCCAGGTTTGTTGCCCCACTGAGCGGAATCCGCGATAGGTTGCATGTCTCTTGGTCCAGAGATCATCATTGACGGCTGGGAAGACATTCCTCCCATCGCTTCCGGTTGATGGTAACTATCAGGCATGGATCCAGGGCCTCGGCGTACTGAAGCACCTTGTGCCAGAACACCATGTTGGGGAAGATCACCTTGTGACATAGCATCGTACCGAACGCCAATCAAACCATCTGAATCGGTTTGTTGATGTTGCGAAACCGTCTTTTTGTACCGTTGCTTCTTCTTGTCGGCGCGTTCAGCAACGGCAGCCGCCTGGCGCTCGTGTGCCGCCTGCTTTGCTGCTTGGTTTTCCTCCTCCTCTGGGTCCTTATAGTCAATCCATCGAAGCAACGCATCAACCCATTGGTCTCTTTCCTGATCGTTCTCCGCACAGAGCACATGTTTCACGTGACTGTTGGAGTCCTTCTTCTTGGGCTCCAAGATGAGAAACGCATGACGGTACTGGTTATCAGCCTCTTCTGAATTCGCCGAGTGTTGGGGTGACTGGTTGTCGTTGCTCTGAGACTGTTTGCCAATTTGAGCACTGGGCAACTTGATTGTACCGAGGTGAGCGCCGCCAGGGGTTTCATAGTATTTCAGGTGAGGGCCGTCGAGGACGAAGAAGCGCGCCTTCCAACCTCCGAAATTCTTCCCTCTCTTAGTGAGGTAACCAGTTCTGAAGGGACGTCCGCCCGGGCCGGATTTGGCCTTTGTCTCGACCAAGGTCTCCATTGAACCAGCGTCATCAGCGTTGGGAGGAAGCGTGTTGGTGGAAAGGTATCTGCAGAGCTCTACAGCACTTGGTGTATCGAGAGGACATTCCAGGACCTCTTCCAAGTACTGGTCCAGTGCTATCCGTCTTGCATCCAATTTCGCAGGTGCGTGTCCACTAAAGAGGGACCTCTCAGGCGTTTTCGCGGTGAAAGCCGCGCACTGTTTTAGCCGCTGGTCAAGTTTTGCGAGCGATGCCGAGTCCTTCTCCACCCGCCATAACTCCCCTGGATCGGATCGAGAGAAAATAGCTAGGGTAAAAACAGGATCCTCCTCGAGTTGCGTGAGAGAGATCAAACTTGCTCTTGATGGTTTCATGCGCGAAGATGCAACCTTGACTTTGATCGTTGGCAGTACATTGGGCGAGAGCAACAAGTCGGGGTATTCCTCAGAGACGAATCCCTTGAAAATGCGGCTAGGATCACCGCGCTCAGTTGTGCTCATGCGGCTCTTGTCACTGGCACTGGGTGAATCGCCACCTTTCTTGACAATGTTGAGTGGCTGAGGACTGGTCAACACCATAGGTTCACCAGGCAGCGGCGTCTGAAGAGAATGTCCCGGGGGCAGAGGAATAGGCTGACGAGGTGGCCGCGGCGAGAGGGGCACCAAGGGGAACGCTCCTACGCCTCTCGGCGAATGAGCAAGACTGTCAGCCGCGGCAGCACCACCTAGTGGTCGCGGGCTTACGGGCAGCCCAGGACTAAGCAGCGGAGCATCAAGAGTTTGGGGGCTGAGGACGTCCGCCAGAGAGGCGGGAGCATTTTCTCGGTGCATTCGCTTGGGTGGGCTTGGCGGCAGATCCGTAGGTGCGGCAGGGGCCTCCGTCGGAGACCCCACCTGGCTGGATTTGCTCTTTTTCGACAGACTCCGCCTCTCAATCTCCTGTTGAACCAAAATTTCCCTGTCGCGATCGTCTTCCTCCCGCGTTCTGCGACGTCCGCGAGACTCGGTAACAATTTCGTCAACCTCCAAGATGTCGTCAAAATCGATGTCACTTTCTTCCTCCTCGGCCCCAACCTGACTCTTGTTGTGAAGTTGTAGAGGAGCTGGAGGGGGTTTGCGTGGAGGTGGCGCGGGAAATTCCGACAGTCCGCCCTCGTCAGTGGTCGAATTCGCGGACTTGGGAGGTGCTACGGGCGGCCTCGGAGGCGAAACGCTGGGCGGTTGACTAGGTAGACTGCGAGATGGTGGGAGAGAGACATTAAGTGGGAGGTCCATGAACTGTTCCGCCTCTTGTTCCTTTCTGGCACCTTCAGCAACTTGTTCCTCTGCATCATGGTTGAATTGATCGTAAGCGTGCTCGTGTGCCCTAGGCATATCGTGTGTGGGATCTAGCAGCTCGCCAACGGCCGACGGAGGACCATTTGGCTGATCAGCCGGAGGAGTGATAGGGTAGGGTGCCATGGCAAGATCCACTGGCGAGTGCTTTTGACTGTCCGACTCCAGTGTCGGAGAATCTGGCGCGGCAAAATGTCGCTCTTTGGGAGCACTAACATCGACTGTCGGAATACCCTTGTTCACGGGCATCTTCATGACCTGGCTTCCAGTTTTCGAACCGTCGGTGCCTGTTGTTTCGGGAACGGAGATAACCTCCTTTAACTTCTTTCGATACTTCTCCTTATCTTTCAACGCCCTCTCTAGGTCCTTGTTGAGCCCCAAGATCATGGCTCTCTGTTTGTCGACAAGGCGCCATAGCTGTGCGTTTTGTTGGGACTGGGAATGTTTTTCCTTTAGCAAGTATTGGATGACTGCTTCCGGGCTGCCCGCAGTCTTGATCAATCCGGCGATATCTGTCGGGTCGGACTGGCTGGCGGCGGCGCCCCTTTGTGAATGAGATTTTGTTGAAATGGCCGAGATGGCCGAGTCCATGGAAGAGTTTCGCGGCGCACCCTTGCCCGGGCGGCTCCGCAAGGCGGCGGCCGAGCCTGCAGAGGTAGACATTGGAGATCGAGGCGGGCCTGGCGAAGGCCTCTGGATCAGAAAGGGTTCGGAAGCGCTGCGATTATCATTCGAAGGGAGCGGCGATATTCTCGGTCTGCTGTGGTCTTCTGTCAGCTGTGTAACGTTTGGCCGCGCAGCAGGCCTTGGCTGTCGATAGGGAGGGGGCAACACGAGACAACTCATACCGTGGTGCGGTGCGTTCTGGCGTTGATGAGCTGGACGAATTACTTTGGCAGTACGTCTGCGGTTCCCCAAGTAGATCGACTGGAGAGCGTAGCTCGTCGGTTGGTGTCGTCACGACCTCCGGGACAGTCTTGGATCGCGGCAAAGAGAAATTGCCCACAGCAGAGAAGAAGGACGACGAACGAACCGAGAATGGGCTGATCGGCGAAGAAACGGCGGTGCTCTCGTGGAGAGGACTGGGTATTGGGCGGCGAGGAGATCTAGCGGGTGGCAGAGGGCATTAGTTATTGTGCTGCCCCAGCCAGCGTCGTGAACTTGGAGTCCCACAAAAAAAGCAGTGCACACCAGGACGGCGGCAGGACGAACGAAGTAAAGCAAGAAGAGTCAAGAAGTTGTGGATCTGCCAAGACAATCACACGATATCTTGGGAAGCCAGGGACCTAGGAACAGAGTTGACTATGGCTCTGGCTCCGGCGGGCGGCTGCTTGGAAGAGAAGTCGTGATTGTGGGCGGGCGAGCGACTCGTCGGCCTTTTTGGGCAGACCAGGCGTGGGAAGTTCAAGGTTGTAAAGGCAGGGAGGCAGGGTGGAGTGAAGGGGAAGGGTGGCAGTAAGAAAAAGCAAGGCACGACAGCTCAGAGAGAGAAAGCCGATCACACAGCAGCAGCAAAAGAGCAAAGCAAGAGCAGGACGATGAGTGTGGACCGTTTCTTCTTTGGTAAGCAGTGCAGTGGAGAGGCCAGTGGGACGTACCTTGGAGATGGGGTCAGAAGAGGGCTAGTCACAGAAGTGGCACCGCCGTGGGAGTGACTGGCAGCAGGAGCAGCGGCAGTGATGCTTGTGGTGCCTGTGGTGCTTGTAATGCTTGCAGGATCGGAAGCCGGGATCAGGAGGCCAGTCGTGGGGCTATCCTGGTAGAAAGGCTGGAAGGAAGAGGAGTTGGAGGAGACATCTGCGACCTGAAGCCGGTGAAGAGGGTGTTTTTGGTAAGGAGGGAGGCAAGCAGAATGACCAGCATGACCAAAAGCCCCGGCAGCGGAAGCATTACCAGTGCCAGTCACGGTCGTCGCAGAAGTAGCCATCGAACCAGCATCAGCAGCACCAGGACCAGAATCTGAAGTAGAGCCCTGGGCACTGCGAGTCTTGAGCGCAAGCTGCAACATGGTGGGCAATGCGACGGATAGACAATAGGCCGGCGGCCCAACTGGGGTGTGTGTGTGTGTGTGTGTGTGTGTGTGTGTGTGTGTGCAGGGTCAGAGCTTAACGCAGGACAACCTCGCTCAGGTTTCGAGATGCCTGGATGACCTGACTGCCGTTGCAAATACTACACCGGCCGCTTTTTCTCAGTTTGTATATTTGATTTTTGTTTTCTCGGGAGCGAGCGAGCGAAGGGGCGCGCCGGGACTGGACGGGCGGTACGGAGATGGGTCCCTTTCGACGATAGCTGTGCAACAGCACGGTCTGGCTGTAACGTAATGGGAACGACGATGTTTGTAGAGGCGGCTGCGATATAGGCGGCCAGGTGGGCCGTCGCTGCGGATGCAGATCGAGTTGCAGGCACAGGTTTGCAGTTGTATCGCCAGATCGGTAAGGCAAGGCGAAGAGAGGCAAAAAAGTCGAGGCAGAGGCAAAGAAGAGGTTGTAGTCGAGGCTGGCCAAAGCAGATCAGATCAGATGAATGGCGTCCTACAAAGGGAGGGAGGGAGCCGTCCTGCTTTGCGGAAAGAATGCGTGAAGCGGTGCCTGGCTGAGACAAGTGCCCGTTGTCTTGGAGTGCTGGTGAAAGACGGAAGGACCATTGCTGGCCTGAGTTGTTGACCCGAGCGAAGGACGGATTGACTGACAGCGTGACAACAGGCAGACGAGAGTGAGGCGGTCGTGGCCGTGGTCGTGCTGCAGTGTGCGTGGCCGTCGAAAGTTTGGCGATAGTAATGCAAACGCAAATACGCAACTGCTCTTCCTTCATAGGCCAGGCCGGCCTAGAACGAGGTATAATTGCAATAAGGTCGTCGTCGATGGATGGTACCCCTGAGTTCCCTCTTGCCGTTTCCAGTAACAGGGGGAGGAGGGCGAATTCGCAGTCGTAGTGGGCGGTGACGTGCAGATCAGACGAAATCTTTCTGCAAGAATGGTGGGCTCGAATTCAGTTCAGTCGAACGTCGTCCACATCATCCATTCAGCAACGGCAACTCCAATAGCAGCGGAGGCTGCGGCAACAGCAGCTGCTGCTGCAGGCAGGATGAGCAGGATGACGACCAGGAGGAGTAGGAGCAGGCGCAGGCGCAAGAGCCCGAGCAGGGTTGTACATCTAGAGGTAAACACGGAACCGGGAAATAAGATGATTGGGACGTGGCCTGCGTTGGGTGTGCGTGTGAATGTGTACTGCGTCAGGCCGTCTGGGTTGGTTGGTGGTTGTGGTTTGGGATGGCGCGAGGTGCCGTAGCTGTGGTAGCGGCAAGTATATGCTTTGTGCAGTGACAGTGCCCGGTAACTGCACGGAGAGCCGTGGGTTAGAAGAAACTGGGACCGTTGGTGTTGTTGTTCTTTGGCCGTGGTCGCAGTTCGTTACAATCGCCGACATAGACGTGGACGTGCTTCTGCCAGTAACAGCGACTCCAAAGCAGTAGGATGCGAGGGCTGGCAACAGTGGGATCTAGGAGCTGCGGTTGCTGGCGTTTGTGTGTGGTGCCGCGTGTACACGTGTGGGTTTGAGGATCTTGTCTCTGCATCTGCCGTTGCAAGATTGGTGTACCAAAAAGAAATGGCTACGGGACAAAAGTGCAGCAAAAAAAAAAAAAAAAAAATTGAGTTTTTGGGTCTTCTAGTCTGAGTTTACGAGATTGGATATGAAATTGAGGGAAAACGCTGTTCGTTCGCTTCGCGGAAGAACGCAACACATGCGTAGCATTGACCTCTCCTTCATTTGCCTCTTAATTCCCCTAGTTCTTGTTGTGATGTTCCCTTCCCTTCCTCTCTGTGTCTCCCATCTCTTCTCGAAAGGCACTACGTCTTGATGGTGTCTTTCACTCAGAAGCCAGGAAAATAACAACAGCAGAGATGCCAATCATACCTTGGATTCCCGACAAGTCATATTAATAGGAACTCGATACTCTCCATATAAGTAAGGTTTGGTGAGGAAATAGGGAGAGACTGGTAGTGAATGAGGTACTGACCCCGGCAATCGTGACCCAGACTTTCTTTAGGTAGGCACGGAGCGGAGCGGATGCTACCAGGACTCGGTACCTACGTGCCTTACCTCAGGTAAGATAGGTATCTACCTAGTGCACATAGTACATCAGCATGTCTACTGAAGTCACTGGTGAGGGGCACCAGTTTGAGGCGTCTTAAGGGGGCGGGGGGGAAAGGCAAAGTGGCAAGCTAATTTCCCAGGGCAGTCGAATGGTACCTCGAGACGACGCCCACGATTCTCAGGAACCAAAACGTGGGTGAGATAATGGGGGTCACTAAGACAACCCAAGGCAGGAGGCACCGAGTATTTCCTTCTGAGATAGGTACTATTAGGCTATTGCTACCTTAGTGTACATAGCAAACGCTGTTTCCCTGCATTCGAACGACGGAAGGTGCTGACTGCCTCGCCAGCTGACATAGACTTCGTTTCCGGCGGCACAGAGGAGGATGATAATACCATGCACCAAGATGCACCTGATTTGAGTGATGGTGCGTTGCAGAAACCAATGCTATCCCGGGCTCCGAGCCCCGCACCACGTCTTACAGCATGAGGTGGCAATTAACGAACCCGCGAGCATCGTGTTCCACGGCTGTTATATTCATCACCCTGGAATGCTAGTACTTAGTATTTCCTACGCCCGCCCGCAATCCACCACAACTTTCAACATGGCTTTGCAGCGTACAGTCCATCGTCTTCAAAAGCGACGTCAAGCCAGGTCCGGAAAATACGCCCTCGTCAGCAAATCCTCTCTGATGGAACGCAACACACACGAGATTGCATGGGACCGCGTTACCGCCATTATGCACTCGGTTCAACAACCCGCCTGCTCTCCCGAAACATCGGCTTGGTTGACAGACTTCAGTCAGACCAGAAAAGAAACAAGGCCTGTCCCTCGCCAAGTTATTTTCAAATTCCAATCTTGGAATCTTAAACGCCGTCGTCTGTTGTGCGGAGCTGCCGGTCTGTGAGACAGGATGCCAAAGATGTATCAAAGATGTATGCGACCCTCAAAAGATGACCCCTATTCAAAGGGCCGCCCATCATCCGCCTCTCGTACCTCGTACCAAAACCCCGATAATCTTTTATAGAGCACCGCAAGGCAATGATACAGAGGATCACACTCGACACTTCTGCTCTGCTGCTCCATTTGCGATTTCTCCATCCCTTCTCAGACATCGCATCTCTCACACCTCAGCCATCAATGGACTGGTGCCGAGGACCGCTCAAACACCCCAGATTCTTAACGCCACGACCCAAGGCCTTAATTGACCTCGGGACTGGGGTCCTCGGCTGCTTCGCTCCAATCATACCCCCGGTCGGGTGACCATTTCATGACATTGATCCCCTTTCGGAAACCACAGTCCCACATCTGCTAGCCTCCATCAACGAACCGATGCTGTCGAGGCCAGGGCTGGGAACAAAGAATGGCCAAAGCAATCAACTGGGGTGGAAGGATGGAAACTGCCCGTCACGAAAGACAACGGTCGAGTAGGGATTATACTTGGAACGGGTACCATCCAAAACTAGGATCCACGGCTTTACTGCACGAGATTCCCTCTCCAGCTGGTTTTGTCCTACGGTACGATGCCTCCTGTCCTGGTGTTCGGTCATCGTTGCTGCGAACAGTTTAGCACCGATCATGTGTCCTGCAGGAGGCATCAACACTGCTGCAGGTACCTCGGCATCCTTTACGAAAATGCCCTAGCAAATGTGACAGAAGCCTGTCGCCCTCAACGCGCCATGCATCAGAGGTTTGATCGATGCCGCTCTCTGTGAAGTCTGCGCATGCGCCAGGACTTGAAGTCCAAGAGCGGTGGTTGAACTGCGCTTCCCAAGATTGATAATCGCTTGGCGCCTTTGTGGGACAAGATGCTTCAAGTGGCTGCCAAGCATTGGCTTTGAACCTGGCCTGCAGAGCTTGAACGACCATCGCGGCGCAGACATTTACACTCGAGCATCAAATCAACGGCAGGCATGGCGGAGAGGAAAGAGAGAGAAACAAACATCCGATGAAACGACGCAACCTTTTTTCGATCCTCGTTGAAGACTTCTTAAATTACAATTTGTTTCCAGGTCATCAACCAGAACAAACAACCCCCACGAGTGCCTAACAGCAAAGCTACGGGAGTACCTCCGGACCGATCTCCCAGATGTCCGTGTCATGTCATCCTTCAACGCCAACCTGAGCGCCTGGGGAAACAACCGCGAAACCTCCCGCCCGGGATCCTCCATCGCCGTCCGGAAGGGAGCTGGCGCTTTGACACCTGCCTGTTCCCATACAAACATTGTCTTTAGGCATTGCATGAACTACTGCGACCATGACCCAGGAATCTTCTCTCTACCTTAAGGTCATGGAGTGTGACTCGAAAGGGCTTTTCGCCACAAGGGAATATCTGGATTTGAATCACAGGAGCTCTTGCCTTGGCCAGGCGTACGCAGCTGCGTATCGGAACGTAAAACTTGGCGAAGGATCGTTCGCACGTCACCAAGAATCAGCGCGACAACCACCATATCATTTTCATCCCATTATCGTAGCCCAATCAAGCTGCCTCCTCCCACCATACTCCTTTATCCCGCGCATGCATGAGCGGTGTACCGTGTGACAGACACCGTTCCCCTTTATTGCTCTGCTTCGAAATTCATTGCATCTGGTTGCCTCCGATGTTACCGGCAGCTTGCTTTTGGTGGAAGGAACCAGGAATCGCGCATTATCATATACTACGAACCGAACAGCGACGGCACCGAGGCAGGTCCGCAAGGAGACCGGCTGTCCGAATTTAGGCATCTTTTCCTGTCTCGCGGGCGCAAAGCAACGACTCTTTCCTGCATTCGGGGGCCTCTCCCCTGGTCTCCTGGATACTATGGTAAATTGGGCTGTCAATGAACCACTCACGAGAGGCGGGATCGCCAACTCGCCGGTCGAGTACTTAATAAAGTGGATCTGTCCAAGGAACAAACACATGTTGGACGTCACGAGAAGATAATTCAAACCTGCAGCAACGGTTTTCTATCCTGCACTGCCAATCAGGTAGGTATTTCGAATGGCGCTGTGGAGTAGAAGACCCCAGATTTCGAGGAGAGGGTCCCAACTGCCAGGAGGGCCCCTGCTCAGCATCGCTTTTTTCCGTAGCGCCTGGGCGGTCGCTGTCCTGGATCCAGATTGCTGGTGGATCAGCTAATTTCCATCCACTTTCTAAAAGCCACAAGCGCATACGCAGTATGGCCGGGAGCGCTGAAGGCGCCTGCCGATTGTATTCGTTTCGTACAATATACCCCCTGAATGTTTGTAAAAGTGTGACTTTGCCCTTGCTAGTGTTATTAGGCTATCAAGGGTAAGACACTAACAATTTCTAAGTCAAAGAGCTCAATTAGGCAAATCCTGGGGCAGTGAGGATGTAGCTCTATTAGATACAAACAAACAGGGACTAATTAAAAAAAAAGTAATACACAGTAACCTAAAGTATTTTTTATCTCAGAGAAAAAAGTATAAGAAAAAGCTTATATAAAATAGCATTACTTAAGATTTAGTATATTTTTACTTCGACAGGTTTTATTCCTTTATTAAACCTAGTTAGAAAAAGAATGACAATCCTCCGTATGAGGTGGTATGGCTAGTACTTGCTCTCACTGTGTATCACTTTGTTTGTGACCGTCGGCAACCTTCAAGTAACGCCCACGTTGCGTGGCCTGCACTACTCTGTGCCAGACCAGCGAGACCTTAATTAACAGCTGAGTGAGATGGGATTGCGATCAACCTGCCTCTGTGCCCTGTACTCTGTCCTCCGTAACAGTACAATTACATTCGCAACACCTTCAAGTGCTAATTAAATGAACGCCTTTGGCAGTACCGTTGATTTTCACTGATGGCCTATGCCTGCCACCTCAGAAGCCAAGTGCTGCGATCAACGACAGGAGCCTGTGTTTTGAATCGCCGGGGAGGTTGCTAGCATTTTCACATTCGCTAGAGGCGAGTGTTCGTCAACACCGTTCCGCAACATTTGATCGACGACAACAATGACACAGGCGACAGAAGCTCCAGGGTCTCTTGAGGATGGCCCTGAGATCGCGTTAGGGGAGAGCGTCAGCTCGTCTCTCCCGTGATTCGAAGTTGGATATGTCTTGCCAAGATTCGGGAGCCCTAGAATCCATTCAAGTCCCTGGGGCGACTGCACTCAAAGGTCCTGGCCACTTCTCATCAAGGAACTCTGCGATCCAAACGATTTACACATCAACTCGACGGCCTGTATTTCTGTTGACTGGAGAACATCAACCGATCTGCAAGCGCTTGGATATTCTGCGTGCCGCCGAGACGCACCACAGTAGGACACAATCTTGGTGACGTTTATATTCTCAACTTCACACAGCTCGCCTCTTGCGATACTTGGACAGGGAGCTGCGTCTACCTCACTTGCCTCTTCGTCCGATATGCCCGCGTGTCATCTTGAGCCTCGTGCTCGCTGATTTCAAAACCTGATAACCGATAGACATCATGAGTCAACCTTCGCGACTTCACCACGACTTCACGTCTTCTGGGCATAGGGAGCACGTGTTGGCCAGTCCAGCAGACGCCTAGGTGGCATCTGTCGGAGGCGAGGCTATGCTCGAGCAACTTAGTTAGACAAGCGCCATTCAATGCCTGTCGACTCGCACACATACTCTTGAATAAGCTCATTTACAAGCGTAACTGACGGACATTAACGACGGTCCTCTGGGATGGTGCTGCCTGTCAGCTGGGATAGATCGGTTAAAGGACCACTGCAAATGCCTGTTGAGTTGAGCTGGTTCGGAAGACGAAGAAAACCGCCGGCTCGCGCGACTACCAGGTTTGTTGATTGACTAGGCTCGCGTTCCTCTTCAGCCCGCAACCATTCGATTGCTTGCTACAGAAACAGGAGTGCCCGAGGAAACACTTGGGGCTTTGGAATGGAATCTTTCATGTTCGACCTTCAATACGGACAGGTTTCACACGACCGGTCCATAAACAGAGCAATGGTAGTCGAAGAATCACTACGGATTCGGTTGACATTCCGACCCCTGAGTTTCTTGTGGTTCACATCAACTTTTGACGAAATCTGACTCGGATTTTCCTCCAGCTCTGCGACAGGTCGACTCGTTTGCTCGGTTCTGGAATTCAGACCTTGGGTTTTTCGCCCAATGAGAAGTCAGCCTCCTTTTCCCGCATGCACGATGAAACACGAAAAAAACATTCGCCCCCACGACGGCCGGTTGGTGTTCAGCCTGAAGTTCAGCCGGCGTCACGGACGTGTTTCAGACGTACCCTCAATCTCGCGGGAAACTCTTCTGCGCAGATTCCTCGCTTCACCGCCCAACGCGCTTCAGCTTGAACAAGGCAAACGCGCTATCCCAGGGACGAAAAGCATGCGGGGGATTTGTCTTACGTGAGCGCGGAAAGAGCCCCCTCGTTCATGCGTGCGATCTCTCGTCCATCTATCTATCGGTATCGGAGTCGTCGGTCTTACACGCACAAGAGCATCCTGTCGAACACGTTGCGGAGTTGAGATGGCGGGTATGGCGTTGCCAGTCCCGGCTCGCAACTCCCGGTCGGTGCTGGCGCTTGGCCGGACTGGAATTACCCCCCGGACCAGAACGTCGTTGTCTGAAGCTATTACGGATTGTCAGCCTCACAGGTAATAAAGCTAGGTTCAAGCCGGTTCGCGCAGATGTTCCGTGCCCGTCATCGCAATCCGCTCGCAACACGAAGCGGTTTGCGCCCACGAAGGGGGCAAATGGGTTGACGATGGACATGGCTCCATTCCCCGCGAGGATCGACGCTATCCACGACGAGAAAGCCCGGAAGGCTTTCCAACACTTGGATCTGACGGTGCTTAAACTCGACCATCTGAAGAACCCCACGAGACGCGGAGACTGATGGCGCATAATACCGTCCAGAACCTGTACTGATCTTTCAGCAAACGGACAACATCCGCACACCATAACTCGAGACGGAGAACTCCTTGCCCTATGACTGACGCTCATCCAGACATCTGTTCGAGTGGTAACGACGCCGTCTCAAAGAACGAGCTCATTGTGTCATCTTGAGCCTGAAGTACCGGGATGCGCCACGATCTACGTCGGTAGCGGATGCCGTTCCGGGAATGCCGTGCGACGTGGGGTTTCCGGTCGCATCCCGACGGACCACGGACGAAAGCGTTCGGCCCGTGGACTCTGCGACCGAAGCGCCAGGAGGCTGGGGGCGACCTTTCACAACTACATGCGAGGGTCTCGGGATTCTTTGCCGGCTTTTTGCTGACGGTCCGAACGATTAAGCCCAGCTATTTCTCTTGCTACCATCGGCTTTCTGCCCACTGGTGCCAAGTACGAGGAGACCAGGGCAGGCACCCATTACGGATGAGAACTGCCGTCTTGTTAGCGGTCTCGTCTTTCACTTTGCAGGTAGCATGCCGCCTGAGGTTCTTCAAGTCAGGTCGGGTGACCTCGTGATCAATGCATCGGTCGCACCCCAGTTTCTTCCGTTTTCCTCTCGGCGGCGCCGCTGCGAAAGTTCCAGCCGGTGTCCGCGTCCCGCCGAGCGCTATCCACATCAAACTTGCCGTTTCAAATTTCCAGTTGCTTCGATTCGGCACTCCCGCTGCGGAGTTCAGAGGTTCCAATAGCGGGTCAAGCTGAGGCTTCTGGTGTCACGCTCCAGTGAGCCTGCAACCCGCCCACCAAATACACCCCCTATGTATCTGGGTCCAGAAGCCTGGCAAGAGGTATCAAACAATGTCATCAGCAACCAACCCGTCTGAGCAAGTTGCGGCAAAAATAGAGCTGCAATGTTCAAAATTGGACGCTCAGGGAATTGAACCCTGGACCTTTCACAAGCACGTATCGCGGAGGTGCGATGCGAAGCGAAAATCATACCCCTAGACCAAGCGCCCGACTGCGGTGGAAACGTGTGCGAAGAACGGAACCGAGAATCCATTCACTGGACTACTGGATGGAATGGGCGCCGCTCATTGAGTGTTCTGGTTCTTTGGTGGGCGACAGCCGGACCATGGCACGCTCTTCGGAACCGTGAGGACACACCGGAACACCACCTCATAGAATCGCAGCAAGGACACCCAAACATGAGGGGAAAAATCAATCCAACGGGGGCCGGGGCTATCTATGGACGTCGGTGGATCGGTGTCGAAAGGCCCTGTTCGGACCGCCCTTGGCGAGGACGGGAAAGGCGAGGTCTGGACGAGGTACCTCGCGATCACGAACATGGGAAAACATCGCAAACAATCAGCAGGAAATAGAAGATCCTGCCAAGGTTTTATTCAGTACAGCCTCAGCTCGAAAGGCCCCATCCGTATGTATCTGCGTCGCAGGAGGCCCTCAGATGCGGCCTGTCACGACTGAAGGGATTGATGTAACCTACCCAGACCACACCAGACCAACTCAGGGGCCCTTGTCTCAGCAGCAGCAGATCATCGAAGGGACCGGGACCCCTTAAAACAAGCGCGCACTCACTCGTCTTAAAATAGGACGGTCATCGCGAGAGACTTAAGCCAGTTTCCCGGTCGTCGATCCTGCGAGATATCGATGTGATGTCTCAAATCGTGGCTTATTATTAGACGCGCGTGTTGGTTGGGTTGGTTGTCTGGGCTGGCGGGGTGCCGTGAGGTACGGACAGCCACGTTGAAACTTGAGGGAGTGAGTGAGGGTACCTTCATGTCAAAAGCACTGCTCAGTCTGAGTGAGAAGAAATGTGTCGCATGCCGGCGAAAGAATTCCTAAATCAGATCAGTGGCCTAAGTGGGTCACGGAGTTTCGACAAGTCTCACTATCATAGTATGCCAACGAAAGAAGTATGTGAAGAAAAAGGCCGTTATTTGGATATCATGACTCTATCGTATCGCGTTTCTTAGATCGCTTCGCTATTGCCGCCCATATCTCATCTCATATCTCAACAGAAAGTACAGAAATCCCTCATCCAGCATTGCCTCAGGTCTCATAATCAGAACGTCCTAACAATATCGTGACGAAACGAAATGACTGTCCAGAGACAGCAACCATTCATTGAATAACAATAAAGAAGGCATAACCCAAAGAAACCGTGTTCGCCGTCATACACCTTAACGTATAAGCGAAACTCATCGCCTGTGGATGTACTCCCTCTCCCTGCGCCGATCCGAGATCGTCACCCTCATCCTCTCCTCCTCGGGAGGCGGCGGCGGGGGCAGCATCCTCGGAGGCGAGTACCTCCTCCCCTCGACGTACCTGAACGTCTCGTACCGCGGCTCGACGGGCACGGGCACCGGATACGGCACCCTGACGGGCACGAGCTTCTCCCGCTCGACGTAAACCTCCCTCACATCCCTCTCGCGATCGCGGCTGCCGTGGCGCGAGTGGCTTCGGCTGCGGCTGCTCCGCGACGACTTGCTGCTTTTGCTGCTCTTGACGCTCTTGACGCTCGGCTCCACGTCGACCGCGATCACCTCGATCGGGCCCGGCTCGGGGATGACGGGCGGGGCAGGAGGAGGCGGCGGCGGCGGGCAGAGGAGCGCCGGGGGAGGTGGCGGAGGGGGCTCGACGGTGACCGGGGGAGGAGGCGGAGTGCAGGGTTTGACGATGACGGGAGGCGGCGTTGGTTCGCGGGGCGCGGGGATGAAGGTTGTCTTACGCTGGCGGACGGTGACGGCGCCGTTGGAGGGGGGCTCGAGGTAGAGGCGTTTCTTTGCGCCGTGGTGGTGGTGGTGGCGATGGTGGTGGTATTCGTAATATTCCCTTTCCCTTGACGATGCTGTTGGGAGGTTAGCCTTTGTGACGTCAGGGGCGGAACGTTGCAGACCTACCCATCTTTGGGAGTTCAAAAAGATCTGAGAGAGGGGGCTGGCGCTAGGTGCGACGTTGAAAAAGCGCACACCCGAGGGACTGGGAGCGCGGGAGGATGCGATGCGATGTGTGTTGTTTTGTGTTTTGGATTTGGCGGGTAGGCGCAGGACGGGTCAGTGGTGGGGTGCGTCCGTGAGGGAGAGAAAAGTGAGTTGTTGCGAGGTGTGAGTTTGTTTGGCGGGACTTTGGGCTGATGTGCGGTTGCAAGTGATGATGATCAGCTTCTGATTCAGAGAGCGTTGGTGGCGTTGGGGCAGAGGCTAAATGATGTGGGAAAAAGACTGGAAAGACGGGCGGAAGGGCGCTAGATAATATATAGAAACCAACGGACACACCTGTACATCGGCATGGCCTAGGGAGTAAGATAAGGTAAAGGTACCTTAGGCAGAGCTGGGCAGGCTGGGCCGGCCAGTTGGTACCTAGGTAGGTAACGCAGGTGGTGGGAAAATGTCACTGTCACCATCGCTGTCAATGTGACTGCCACTGAATGGTTTAGCGGCCACCCTCCCACACCCCTACACTGCTGCCAACCCGTCTCGCAGAGAGAGAGAGAGAGGAAGAGAGGGGGGGGCGCAGGGTGCCAGCCCGAAGACGGGCCAAACGAGCTTTGCGCGCCCAGTCTGGACGGGACATCCAAGCCGGGCTGGGTCGACTTGCAGGCCGTCATCGCCAGGAGAGGCTTTGAATGCTCTAGCCTCTTAGTGCAGCGGGAAGCCCGACCTAGACGCAGGCGAGAGGGGACTTGGGAGGGGGAACCACATGGAGGAACACAGCCGCCTGTATGGAGCCTACTTAGGCATGTTCTGGACGGGTACTCGTATTGCGAATGGGGGAATCTCTAAAAAGCCAGGCAAAGGAAATGAACAATGATAATGACATTCGGCAGAACACACAAAAAACACCCAGGAGAAAAGCTCCAGCTCCTGCTGCAGCCTCGTTACCCAACTAAAACTGGGAATCCCATCCCTCCATCTTCCCCCGTTGAACAAGTTGACAAGTCCCTTCCCTCCTCCTTCCACCATCTTCTTTCCCTTCGGGTGGTTTACAGGGGCGCGCGATTGGGCAATTAAGGCCTTATGACGCCAGTGGGCACGTCACGCCAAAATCAAGATTCGGGGGTGTGCCTCGTGCCATCGAACATAGGACTAGGTTCTCCGGCTGACGTCCCGCGAGTCTCGACTCTTTCATTCGCCCTGGCGGCGCCCTTTTTGCTCTTTGGTGTGGGCTGCATGTCACCGCCCGACGGCGGGATTGCTCACATATGCTCGTGCTGCGGCCGGTGGATCGCTGCGCATTGCATCGCACCGCCATTTGATGAGATGTGCTGTGCTGCGCGCTCGGTTGGGGACTCGGGGGACCGGGGTTGCAGGGCTGAGCTTGTCAGATTGGGTGCGCTGGCAGCTCCATTATCTTCCCAACCATCTCATAACGCCGGGTCTGGGGACATCGTTGGGTAAGGAGAGAGAGAAAGAGGGAGGGAAAGAGAGGAAAATAGGGAGAACTTCTCTCTGTCCTTCTTGCGTTCCCGGCCCAATTTAACGGCTGGCCTCAATATTCCGTTGGGCGCCGTTCTCTCGATGCCAAGGTGATGAACGACGCGGTCTCATCTCTCAGCCCCCTTTGCCTCGGGACCTTGGGATGTTGCCCTGATGCCCTGATTCGTGATCCCGCTATCTGGTTAGAGCCCAATCTCTGGCTATGGTTTTTTTTTTACCCACTCAGATCGAGTCTAGGCCTGCCCGATCTGACCCCCCCCCCCCCCCCCCAAGACCCTTGAAATGGGGAACCTGGCCGGCTCGGCAGGCCCCGAGCTTCCTTGATATGATCCAAGGCAGTTGCCGCCGTAAGACCAGGGTGTTCATGGTGCCGAAGTGCTCTCGCGCTGCCGGCGCGAGGCGCGGTCTGATCTCACCAGCTTCACCGTATTCTTGAAGTTGTGTTTAGCTGAAGACGGGCGCGTGTACGCAGCAGCGGGTCTTGGAAGCACGTCCATCGCGTCATGATGATTTGTCTTCTCCGAGAAGTCGGTGTACGCAAGGAAGTTTGAGCCGAACTTGTCATCGCCTCGAAATATGCTAGCCATCCAGTTGAACAAGTGCGCCAGCTCGCCCATCCACCACAAACCGAGAACTATGACCAGGATGGTAACTGGTATCGCAGAAGCCCAGTAGACCCACTGTCCGGCCTCCATGTCGCGGATGTCGCTCGTGTTCATCCCGAAGATGCTTGAAACGGCGCTCAAGGGGAGGAAGATGATGGTGACGATGGTGAAGGCGTAAATGGCCTGTTCCTGCCGGTCTTTGGTCACCGCAGCGTTATTAATATTCTAGGCTTCGCGGTTAGCCAGCTGTTCTCCCGACTCACACAGAAGAGTTTCTAAACTTACCGTCTGCTCGAGAACATCAGCCTGTTCGGCAAACTCGTCAAAGTCTCTTGCTCGCCGCTCCAGAAGCTGCGTACACTCCGCGGCCAGGAGATCCCTGAAGCCAGCAGCGTCTGTGGAAGGAAGCTTGTAAAAGTCGGATACCTCGCCGCCCATGGTTTCCAACAAAACGTCCGCCTCGTCGTCGTCATCTGTGTATCGGTTTCTAGCCATGCGCAGATGGGTTCGCAGGGAGGCACCATCTCGTCTGTTCGCCTCGCCGAACTGAACCCTGTTCAGATGGTGTTGTTTCGGTGTTAGGGATGAACCGCGGTCTCGGGATGCCAGGATAGAGTTGAAAACGCTGTTTTGTGCAGCTATTGTACGATTGACAATGGTCACCTCTTGACGCAGAAAGTTTATTCGCTGCTGGTAAGTCATATCCCAAGCCCCATTGGCGATTTCATTCTCCAAGGATCTGATATACTCCGAGTAGGTGTCGCTGATGCCCGCATACTTTCCGGACGTGTTGGAGAGGAGGCCGTATCCGATCAAGGATACGACCTCGAGGGGAAGGATGGAAGATCGTTCCAGGAGGTTGAGATTTGATAGGCGTTCCATGATGTGCTTCATGCCACTTTTGACGAGAGAGCCGGCCACGTCGAGGTGGTCCTCCCACATGTGCGTCTCATGACTAGCATAGATCAGGCCCATGACCAGATGAAGCCAGGCGCGGATCAGCTCCAAGGGCACATCGATCTCCAGACGGTCTGTCGGCTCAACATGAGACAAAATGCTCTTCAAAGCCATGACTGGGAGGGCCATTTGTCGAAGGGTTTTCCGAATCATGGGTACGTTGACACAGACAACATCACGTCGTGCCTTATCCAGTTCATGCAGATGGGGTTCGTTTTCTGCGACGTCGGATAAAGGGCTCTGCAGAGACTCGATTAGCCTTCGCACTTGTTCAACATGAGTGAGCCGTGAGATCCTACCGTTACCAATTTCATCACAGCTCCCCAAAACCTCTCTGTCGTCGGCCCGTCGAAGAGTGGCGGCAAGAAGAATCTGAAAAGGGTGTCGGCTGCGTTGAAAATGTCTACGCGCTCCTCATAGATCCGCTTCTTCAAGGGCTTGTTCTTCAGCTCCTGGATCGCCGCCCCTTGCTGCTCGAGATACGCGTAGACCGCTTCTCGCGTGGATACTTCCGAGTCCAGGTAAGCCGTTCGATCAGGCCCATTCGTCTCGGCTGTCAAGAAGTCTTCGACTTCCGATAGTTGATTCTGAAGAACGATAAAGTTCGGCCCATCAATGGGTCTTGAGCCATGGCCTTCGGCCCAGCTGAACACGTGAAACTTCTCATTCGCTTTGCCATGTCCCGGCGGATAACTTAAGTGCCTTCCAGGAGACAGCGGCTTTGGGTGAAAGCCGGTACCAGGCTGGGCTTCGATACTGCTTACCGCCTGTCCGATAGGTCTTAAGATCCCGCTAGGTGGAAGCTGAGGTGGCATGCTGAGTTAAGTCAGAGGGGCATGCTCGAGAAGATTTGGATGGCAACTCACCAAGTCTCCATTGTTATAACGACATTTTTGCGAGATGTCCTGGCGGATTGCAAGACTTTCCACCACCGAGCCTTGGTCAATAGACGACCGTTGTACTGAAAGCGTAATGCTTTTGGCCAGAAGTCTGAGAAATGCGCAATGAACGCAAACCAGGTCTGGCATTCTTGAAGGGGGAACGACCACAACACTGAGTCGCTGTATTGTATGAGAATTCGACCAGATTCAACGCCAAGCGTAGGCTCCCTGGCTGGCTCAGACACGAGAGTGACGGTCTCTCCCCGCAGCATCGACTCTGTCATTGATCCGCAGGTTATTAAGAGGGAGTTATTCAGAACGATACACCATAGCTGACGGACGTGGAAACAGGTGCCCTTCTGTCCGTTGCCGATTTGACGAGTCGCCTGGAGCATATCCCGCTTCTCGGAATTGCGGGAAAACGAAGCTTGAAGCAAGGTCTGCGGCGGGTAAGCTCCTGGGTTGTCGGTGGCTTGGATTCCGGAGTACCCCTCGAGAGAGAAGTAAGGTATACAGAGCCAGGTTACTGACCGCTTCCCGCCGGATCCATTTGCTGAGTCGCCGCCCTGCAGGGGAAGCTGTAGATAACTCGGTTCCATGTGCTTTACGGTCGTTTGCCTTGAGGTTCGGACCGTCTTGGAGTACTTCTTCCTAACATCTGACAGCAGCTTGCGGATGTCGTTTTGCTCACTCTCGGAGAGCGACCGCGAAATCTCGTTCTAGTCAACTTAGCTTAGGTTCCTAGTCACAGAAGTAGCGACCGGAGGTGACAATAAATGGTAGCGGTGCTGCTTATAGAAATGCATGAAATCAAACATTACTCACCGTAAACTCGTCAAAATTCATAATGTCTTGTTGCACATGCCTACGAAGTCGTTAGTACGTAGTGACAAATGACAGATCCAAAGTCGAACTCACAGCCATCTAAAGAGCGACTGCCGCCTCCTCGCATCACAGACGATGTCCAGCGCTGCAGAGTGGGAGCCTCCCAAGATGCCATCTCCAGTATACTTCGACTGGTAAACATAAAACGCCCTGCTCAACGGAGGCTCTTCTCCTCTCAGCGTAGAATCATCAGAAAACGGCGACTCCAAATCAGACCCATCATCGTTCCTAGAATGGTCACCCGACATGCGCGCGGGGTCAAATGCGTAGACCTTTCCCGTCGTATCCTCCAGGTCAAACCAGTCGTCGCTCTCCTGGAGGGGGGTAAGATACTCCCTCTCCGGAAACTCAGGCGGCATCGGGAATTCTTCCAAATCCAAGCTCTGGCCATCCCCCTCAGCGTCTTGGTAAATAGAGACCGGCGAAGGCTCCTTTGAAGGCGGCTGGGACGTCTCGTCTTCTTCAGGCACCGCAAACGGGATGGCGGGGGTGTGTTGTCGCGAAGAAGGGGTAGTAATGGGCGTCTTCGGTCGTCGTCTCGATGATACAGAGCCCAGAGGAGACGCAAAGCGAGACGTGGGCTGAAGCAACGAGGACCGGCTGGACCGCCTCCGGGCTGGAAGGGTAGTATGCGGCGGTGGCGTTGGCGGGATCGGGACGTAGATGTCGTCCTGCCTCCGAAACTCCTCCATCATCTGAGCCAGATTCACGCCCCTGTACTGGCTTCTGAGGCTTTGTGCCGAAGGTCGCGGCGGAAACAGGGAATGGCCTCGACGGCGTTGTTCCGTCTGTGGTTCGTACATGTTTGCGGAAAGAAACGCACTGTGATGAGTGCGCTGTTGTAAGCGGTGGACCACAGTGTAGAGTGTCAGTGTTTGCTGTTGTTGTAAGTGCTCGCTGGTCGTCTTAGTCGAGCTTGATATTCGTATTGTCTTTCTTCAAAAAAGCAGGTGAGAATCGATAGTTTCGACAGCCGAACGCCTCAATCTTCAAGATCCGATCGTCTCACAACGCATATCACAACACTTAAGTAACAAAATGCCTGTACTAGCGAATATTGCAGAAAATGTCACCCAGCCAGCCAAATTGCTTGGCCAGCCACCAAAGGCCACAATTACGGTGGCAGGGCCGGCCCCTTCTGTGCCTCGAGGCAGGCAGTGGGCATGGGCGCTATCCGTGCGCTGGGGCTCCAGCTCCAGGTACGCAGGATCGTTAATGGACGTTTGGTAGCTACTTCCTTGCCATCTACAGCGATTGACACGGGAGGCCCCAGCTGGCGTCTGCGCCGAGCCCAGCCACTGGCGCGCCAAGACGGTGGTTCCTGGTGGGTTGCTTGGGCTACGGGGATGTTCCTGCGTTGTTGAGATTGACGACTCCCGCTTATCTCGGCATCGACGTGGTTCACGTAGCTTCACGAATCGTGACGGGGAGGCCAGTACGGTGTGATCAGATCTTTTCATAATAGCCATTCTTGCCGACTATGGAGCTAGCAATCCCGCATACCTTCATCCCTAAACTCCAACCTGACCAAGGGTATCTTCCCGTGAACCAAACCTAGCCGTGGAGAAATCTCATTGCCCAATAATGGGAAAAAAAAAAAAGAAAATCCAGTGCCCAGTTTCCGAGGCCTTTGCCTTATACCAATACTAATGCAAGTCGTGGTCGTAAGCGGCAATGAAAAACCGAGCCGAGAGAGATATTGAATGCAACTCGAGTTCCGAAAAGCCAAGGCCCAACGTCAAACCTCCCTGCCAGTCCATAGGCCGGCAGGTCGGTGAATATTGGTGACTGTCTCTGCAACGATCCTTCCAACTAGAGATGGGCACAGCTTTTCTTACTCTCAGAAGTCGTTGACACCAGCGTCCCTCATCTTCTGAACCATCTCGTCGATGGATGAAGCGTAGTGAGTGGGAGCAGCGGACGAAGGACCAGGGCCCCCAAGCTTGTCCGGCTGGGCCTCGCTCTCCGGATCATCCTCGTCAATCCAGTTGCCCTTCGGATCGAACATCTGAGCGTACTCGTTCAGAAGACCCTCGTCGTAGAAGGCCTTCATATCCTCACGCCAAGGGAAGTTCAGAGACGTCCAGTACTTCTTGACCGGGCCTTTGAACGATGGCTGGCGAAGACAGAAAGGGATGATGGCCATGAACAGCCGAGCGACTTGCAACTTCAGCTGACGCATCTCGGCGAGCTTCTCCTTCTCCTCGTACATGTTGATGTACGACATGCGCAGGGGGATCTCTAGGGACTCCATGGAACCCTTCTTGTAGAACTTGTAGTGGTAGAACTGGCCGTCGAGAAGGGGCTTGTAGTAGTCGACGGCATCCTTGATGTTGCCAAGGAAATGCTCCAGGCCACTCTGAATCTCAAGGTGAGCCGAGGTACGGTAGTTTGTGATGTTGAAGAGGACGAAGCGCAGGTCCCATTTGCGAGCAGGATCAACAGTCATGCCAGGCAGGGCTAGACCTTGAGTTAAAATTGAAGAATTCACTGTGTCACGAGCTGAAACTCACCACCGGTATAGATGAAAGACAAGAGAGGGCCCATCCGGGGGGCCGTCCAGCCCTCCATGACAAGGGTAGTCTGACCGTCCTGATCAAGAAGTATGGTTAGAATTTGTTCCCAACCTAAATGAGCAAGAAAGATGTGTTGTTCCTCACCGCGTCGGCAGGCGGAAGGTGCTTAGCAAACCAGGTCGAGTCTGCCGTCAGGATCTCGCGATGAGCAAGGGCGCTCTTCTTGTCCTTTCCGAAGATGAGAGTGACGTCGAATCCACCACGGGTTGCGAAGAGCCTAAAGATGACATAAATTAGCGACTGAATCCTCAGCAAAAAAAAAATTTCTTTTCCTTTTTTAAGAACTTACTTGCGGCGACGATCGCGCTCAAGGGCTTCGAAAGCTCGCTTGGCTTTGGCAAACTCCTCTTCCTTCTGCTTGGCTTCCGCAGCAGCAGAAGCAGCGGCGTCGACGTCGACGTCGGTGGGAGCCTCAGTGGAATGTCCGACGAGCTCCTCCTCCTCGCTATCAGAAAAGTCGACCGCGATTCCCTTGCCCTTGTCTTCCTTGACCTTCTTCATCTTCTTCTTCTCTCCAACGACAGGCGAGGGAGGAGGGGCAGGAGCGCCGATGGGTCTATCGACGGCCTCCTTCATGGCCTTCCTGGCCTTGGCCTTCTTCACCTTCTTGTCACGGCGCTTCTTGTTGGCCATCTTCTTCTTGTTGCTCGTGCTATTTTGGTTGGTTGTGGGCGTGGTGACAGCAGATTCTGTGGAGGAGCAAGTGTTGGTGTTGGTAGAGGAAGATGAAGCCTTGCTTGTGGGAGAAGGTGGGAGATCAGCATCAACAAAACCACGGTCAGTCTTCAGATCAGCCTCGGTACAGTCCAAATTAGTGGAACTCTGTGGCTCCTGTCGTTCTGCCTCATCAGGCCAGTTTTCGTGAGCCTTGGCGAGAATTGCCGCAGTCGTCAGGGGCTCAGGGCTTGGGGGAGACGGGATGTCAATTGCGAGCATGGTAATGTCCTGGCGCAATGGGCTCGGCTTCATGCTTGTGCTGTTTCCGACAATCTGAGCCCATGAACGGGGCGGCATTGTGATGGAGGCGACGGAGGTGATGAGTGCAATAGCGATACTAGAGCCCAGAGAGGTTAAGTGATCTGAGAAACCCAGTGCTGGTAGTCTCAGTAGGAGCGAGACTATGCTAGAATGCAAGAAAGGTGATGAAAGAAGAAGTGATGAAATTATGAACCTCACAAAGCGGGTAATTTGTGCGCGGGAGACAGTTATGTCAACAAATCAGTGGGCGTGAGAAGCAGCCTGGGGGTGAAAATCCAGGAAAGACACCAACCCTTAGGAGAAGCACAGAAAGAGTCCTATAAGTTGAAGTCTAGCCGACCAATAGGTGGATGTGAACAAATCAAGTAGTGTGCAAGGCAATGTTCATCTAGATTTGCCGGAACAAAAAGAAGGAGCCAACCACTGTTGGATCCCAGTCTCGAAGCCTGGGGGTCTTCACCCATGCAAAGTCAAACATCTGGATTTACTTACTTATATGTGCTGTTTGGGGTTGGCATGCGGCGTTGAAAGCCATCCATGTTGAAGATCAATTATGTTTGATATTGAACCATCTGAGATACAAGCTTCATGTTGTTCTCTGGACCCATAAATATCCAAGCGTCTGCTTGTTTGTCCCTTGAGTTTTCCAGCCAGAATCATGCCGTTTGTAGGTATTAGCTCGGTCATCGTCAACAAATAATTCGGCCCAGCAGATGGGGATAATCAAAAAAGGAGAAGGCACGCCCCACTGTTTCTATCGTCCTTACTTCCTTCCTTTTGTTGAAGAACTCAGAACTCAGATCTGACTGGCTGTTGGTCCTGTACAATCAAGTATCAATCACGTGCTGCCTTTGTCCATCTGTCAGCATCCCTTCTGATTGGATCGCTTCCTCTGTGAGATTAGGTACCCAAGGTCGAGTTTTTTGCAAGTCTTGGTTCTTGCTTTGCCTTTCTTTCGAATCTTGACCGAATCTGCATAATGCGGCGCATTCTGTCTGAGCCAAGGTCCCCTCCCGCTGCAAGGGCCGCATCTGAGAAACCACAAGTCGGCTGCAAGTCACTTGGCTAGGTTAACGTTGCATTGAAATTTCCGAAGCTTCTCGTGAGCAACAAACAAAAAGGCTTCTTCCAGTTGAATGTTCCGAAGTCAGGACGTGTTGAATCTCAAATCCTCCGCCCTGAGAGCCTCAGCACACTGGTGTCGTTGACCACCTTATATAAGCGGGAGCAAGGAAGAAAATAACAAAGTCCGGCCGCCAACATTCTCTGGGGCATGAGGGCATGAGGGCGATATAAGGTAAGGTGGAAACACCCCGGTCTTCGTTAGTCATGTCAATTGCCTGTTCCGTCCAGCATTCGGTCCCACTACCGAGCCGATCTTCAAGGATTGGACTGGACAGCCGTCATCAGTTTGACCGGCGCTTTGCGGGTCGGTCACGGCATGACCCCATTATTTTTCTCCCGAAGACCTGGATATGGGCAATGCGAAACAACAACAGAAAGAACGCCGGATTCATGTCAAGACATACGATGGCACGACGAGCCACCAACCTGAGATTGGGGCGTTCGACGGGGAAGCTGACTCCGTCAACACATATCTCAAACAAGACGGCACAGTTGTTGGTTTGCCTTCATGGATGCTGGACATGAACCGGTGTGCGCGTCTGAGGTCCCCGAGTCTTCCGCCCGTTACTAATATCATCGGGCCTCCGCTATGCCCAGCATTTCTTAAGAAATGGGATCCTTTGTCCTGCTTGTCTTTCATCCCATCATCTTAAGTCCCTTACTCCTCAGATCTTCAAGACAAGCTCCTGAAACGGTACCAACAGAGCCCTCTGGCTGGCCTCCTACTCGGAGCCAGCCGGGGTCATCGACCTCCCCATCCCAGAAGCTCACCCAGGAGTGGTGTGACGGATTTCTGCAGCAATACCAGAAGGTCACTCTCGAGAACGTCTAGCTTTTAGACGAGAAGGCCGCTCTTCAGTCTATTGCACACTACTCTGTCGCCACGGGTGCGCTTCTCGAGGCGGCTGATGTCAAGTTCGCCGAAACCGTCGTCATCGGTCCCTCTGGTGGTTCTTTCGGCGGTCTGGCTGTCGAGATTGCCCTCACCGCGGGCGCCAACGTCCTTGCTCTGGGTCGCAGTGAGAAGAAGCTCGCCGTGATGCGCCAGAAGCTCAAAAATTACCCCCGTCTCAAGACCGTCATCATGACTGGCGACGACAACGCCGATGCCGCCGCCATTCTTGCGGCGACTCACAACGGCGACTCACAACGGCGCCGGTGCTGAAGTCTACAACGATGGATCCCTGTTGAACTCAAGAACCCGCCTTACCTCAGCGCCGCTCTGTGCGTATTGAAGCGCGAGAGTAGAGTCATTCTGAGCGGTGGTGCCAGCGGAACGCTGATGAAATCGTGTGCGCCATTCGGCATCAGGAACCTGAAGCTGCAGGCAAGTGGACGTGCGAGTGCCAAACGCTGGACCAACTAATCAAGATGATCGAGGGTGGCCAATTGAAGATTGGCGAGGAGAGTGGCATCGAGTTGACTGTGTCTTCTCTCGCTCAGCATCACGAAGCCATCGAGCACGCAAGAATCAATGGTGGCTGGAGATACTACACCGTCGTTGCGCCCAACCCCTGGTAACGAGATGTGACGAGTCAGTTGTCGCCCAGTATTGTCTTTGGAAAAAAAGTTACGAACACATCGAAGCGATTTCCATCTGCGGTTTCCACAAACTAGACTAGACGTAAATATAATGAGAGAGACTCGGAGCGTATATGAGATTCCTGTCGAGTTTTTTTTTTTTTTTTTTTTTTTTTTTGCAGGACTGTGGGCTTCAGGGCTGCATACGTGGAACGCGCTCGGATGTCGCTGGTAAGCATCAGCAAGTCAGATCTGTCCCTGAATCTCTGTCAGGCATAGGACAAGCGACAGGTCACATTTCCGACATGTTCCGACTTAAAATCAACGACATTTATGGAATGGACGTCCGTCGTACATCTATTAGTTGCTTTGCAACCAGCATCCGCTGGCTTTTAGCACACTTCTGCCAAGTTTATTAAGGTTAATTCGCCGTGTAGATCTTGGGCCAGGACCGGTGGAGCATAAAAACATTCATAAACTTGCATGGAACGCAATTTGGGGCCCCGTATGTGTGCCGCTCCAGAAGCCGTTTCATTTGTCAACGGCTCCGTGCCGCGTAGCTGCAGTCAGGATTGGTTGGGAAGAAGCTCCTGTCGTCTGGCCGGTGTGTTTTGGACGCCGGATGGAATCGAAGGGTGGGCGCATCCTTGGATCCCACTGGTCGACTTCGTCGGCTGATGCCCGGCAAGTTCTCCATTCGTTGTCCGTGATGTACGAGAGACCTGCTGCATGTAGACGAGCCCTGCCTGGACTGTATGATCTAGCGGTCAGCCGTGAGAATGCGCCTATGCCGTCTGTTAGAGTCCTGTACGTTTCAGGGGTGCATGAGTGACGATGTACCTTGAGGCCCGCTGAGATACTATGACGAGGCCACACCATCCGATAACAATACATACCTATCTGGGGTCATTAGTTTCTGTTGGTTTTACACGACATGGTACCTACCTACAATACGACGGGAACCTCTTCTCAAGTCCCGTTCACCGTACTCATAAGACAGCAGGCTCACCGAATCCAGCAATATCACCCGAACTGAGGGCCCGTGCACGCCATTGCCCTTCCCCGGGCGCTAGCATCGCTCCCGCCGCCGCTGTGATCCCTGCCCACCACATGGCCGGGGGGAGCCCCCCAAAGTGAGGCACTCCGCACACTGAGGTGCAAATGTCCCCTACTAATTAGCAGCTTACATAGCAGCCAACCAGCTAGCCAACCGCCAATATACCTAGGAAGGTGGATAGCAAACACAACACACACACATTTCAGTCGGTAGCCCCTTCCAACCTCCAACCTCAGGTCTCCAATTTTAACTTCACCTCGACCTCAGCCAGCTCCCTCTCCTTCATCTTCACCGATCGCGAGGGCAGGAAGGCAGGAGACGTCCTCGTCTGCCCAAAATTGAGCGGATCTGACACAATTCCTGCCTCCAATTGCTTCGACCACCACCGCCGCCCTCCGACATTCACGACGCGCCGCACGCCGTCGTCAGCATTTGTCTTCACCTCAATAAGCAAACAGCTCGTCTGGCTTATGTGTGCTGTTACTACATCGTAAATAATTGCAAATATTCGCACACACTCCCATTTGCCGAATCGATGAGGACGGTTTGGCGTCACAGGCCGTTCAGGTGAGCACCGCCCGATTCCTTTACCACTGGCGAATCTTCTCTCACCAACGCAAACAGACATTAATACAGCGCATCATGGCCGACATCCCTGTCGACCCGCTGGCCGCTGCCACAAAGACTCTCATGGACGCCGTCCAGGGTTATGTTCGTGCAGCTGTCGCTTCTGAGGTGGCGAACAAACTCCCGGTCGCCGCCCGGAACGATACTCTCCAGACTCGGCTCGACGCCGCCCTCCGGGAAACTAGAGGACTCAACGACCGGGTGAAGAAGATCGAGAGTAAGAGTAGCCTCCAAGCGCATGATTGTCTAGTACAGTCCGTCTCAACCAATGCTGACATGACAACAGCGGAGCGCGAGATGAAGCAGCAGATCCGCCTCGGCCGTTCCCTGGCCTCCATGAACACCGACTCGTATGAGCCCAGCCGCTCTAACTCATCATCCAGAGACGAGTTCCATCTCTTCCACAAGCTCCCAGTCGAGCTACGCATGAAGATCTGGAAACTCGCGCTCCCTGGCGGAAGGATCTTCGAGGTGAACGGCCCCGACGCCCATTTCCACCGCCTCATGCGCAGCAATGACCCTACAGCACCCAACACGGTCACCAGCATCCGAGCAGCCTCCGGTCTCCCCGACGCGTGCATCACCATTCACAAGACACCCAAGCTACGCCTCGCCTGCCGAGAGGCGAACACCGCTTTCAGCGAGGCTGGCGGGTTCGAGTTCGGTCTCTTCGGCGGCCAGTACAAAGGAGTCTGGTTCAATCATGCCGAGGACATTCTTTTTCTCCGCGGAGAGCTCATCAACTGGACCAATTTCGACGTGTCGCGCATCATCCGCGTCGCCCTTCCGCACACCAAGCTCATGACCAAAGACAGCTGCACCGCCAGACTGGACACCATTCTCAGCCAATTCACTTCTTGCCGCGAGGTTATCATGTTTCAGTCCGTCGACTGGGAGGGCCGCACGTGTATCCCCCACCCACGCATGCCGGCGAAGCTCTACCCATTGCAGGACGAGGACGCTATTGGCCAACACGACTACCCAATGGAGATGTCGACGGAGATAGGAAACGTCGCGGTCTGGAGGGACGTCAAGCGCATCGTCGAGCAGTTGTGGAGAGAGCACGTGGTTGACGTGAAGGGACTCAGTCTGAGCAAGGTTCCCAAGTTCGTAGGCATGGAGATGCTGAGAGCCCGTCACGGTCTTTTTGATTAGAGGTGAAGAGGATAGTTTTATCTCTCATCAAGGTTTCCACCCCGATCCTTCTGGACTCTGTTATGTATATCGAGACGAACATTGGGACGCAAGGTGTTGGTATCGGAATGGCTATTCCTCGGCACACAGCTTAATTAGAGCAACACATCTTATTTGTTCATTTTCACATTGGTATCTCAAGTAGCATGGAAAGCTAAGGCAAAGGTAATCCTGGAAAATAGAGTTTATTCTAGAGAAATCCCTCTGATCTGGTGTCCATGTCTTCTTCTTCAGTGTTGGAGATGCCAAATGCCGCGAAAAGCAACCAAACCGGTGCCAGTATTGCATCTCTTTGAGCAAATACACCTTTGCCTTTCGTTATGTTTCACTTCCTGTTCTCGTATTTCCATCGCTTGCCACGTTCGTTCATCTGTGGTCTTCGTTAGTCCATCAGTCCGCTGTCGTCTTCATCCGTCTTTCGTCTTTATTGCTGTCGCCTCTGATGCTGTTGTCTCTATTGCTGTGGATGCTGTCTCCGTTGTCGTCGTGTCTCATCACCGCAGTCTTCTTCTTACTTCCGGAAGACCTCTACAGCTTCCACCTTCAGGGATCCCTTCGCACCCCGCGGTCGATTCTGGAAGAAGTTGAGGATAACCTCCCTAGCTTGGCTCAGTGTGATGTGTTTTCCACCGACGGGGTAGTCAGTCTTGTTGAATCTATGCTGGCCCAGGCGATCGTGGTCCTGCATTGCCAAGAACGTCGTCGTAGTCTTCCTCATCGTCTTGAGACCCATGAACCCCTTCGGATCCATCGCGATGACCAGGCGACGGCACGAATCGAAGTCACTGTTCTCGATGAACTCTCGACAGCGGACAGAATCGAGGGCTAACTTGGAGCTCAGATAAAAGATTCGCACGTCCGGAAAATGGTTGTTGTTGCGCTGCCAGTCATGAGCTATGTATATGGCGTCAATCTTGTCGTTGAACCAGAGTCCCCTGATGCCGCTGTCTTGAAAGTAGCCGAACCGAAAACGACCAACGGACATGGTGACCTGGTAGGCTTCTCGGCAAGCTTCTCTCAGCAAAGGCGGCTTCCAGGTTTTGATGAACTTTGTTGGTCTGTCATTATTCCAGTCCCAATTCGCTTGACTTCCTCCGACGGGTTGACAGATGTTCGGGGGAGGAAGCGCAGCCTCCCAGATGGCGCGTCTGATCTCAGGCGGAAGCTTGGAGAATCCACAAAACTTGGCATTGCGGTTGTAAGCTTCGGAAGCAGTCAGAAACTGCATCGAGCCGGGGAACCGATGATTAAAATAGGACGGTCTCTTACATTTAAAACCTGCACGAGAGTTGTAGCTTCTCTGTCCGTTGTTGGACATTTTTGACGATGAGTTGGACGGCTGCGCCAAAATTAGCGTGCTGTGATTTTTTGTTCGGCGAAGATGAAGAAAGAGAACATGCTAGTATATGGAGATTAAAAGAAGTGGTGCTAAATATTAGACTGGAAGCTGGGACTTCTCTTGAGTTCAAGTGGTTAAGTCGACTTCTGGCTCGTTCTAGCCTCCTGTGAGGGGGGGTATGGGTGTAGATGGTGAGATTGCGGAGTTAAAAGCTTATGTTATCAGATTTATACTCATCAACGACAACAGTACAGCGCAACAACAGCTCCTATGCGCTTTCCCTTCGAGATGGTATCGCAGCTGGAAGGAACTACCTAGTCTGAGGCAGGTATCGTGTCGAAATCGTAGTCACGGATCTAGAGACGGACTGTGACGCTCCACGCAAGATTTCCAGTAAGATAGTGTTGGTTGTCCAGATACAAGCTTGCGACTGTCCGTTGAAAACGAGACAGAATTTACGCGGACAGAACAGAGATTATTAATGCCATGGCATTCACGCTATTGTTGTTTCCACCCTCGTCTCCTGTCGTTTTCTATTATGAGAAAAGCAGGCATGGCTGGACCTCGGGGACTCAGCTCTTTCCTTTCAGGATGGAAGGAAGCTGGGCCGATCTCTTAACGGGCAGCGATCTCTTTCCAGAAAACGGCCACTTTTCTCATAGAAGAAAGACCTTGCTTCTCTCGGTAGGTAACCACACCATACCTCCTGCCACCTTCTCCAACACAGCCACCCTCCCAGTCACTCATCACGAGAAGACCTATGGAGCAACTTATAGACCTCACTAGCGCGGCCGCGACCACCGTCGCACAGCAATCCAGGGTGATTTCCGCACTGGCCAAAATTTGCGCTGATAAGCAGCCCATGTCCGCCCAGATCCAGGCTCTCGCCGGTAAGTACCCGCATCGCCCTCTTTAAATATGCACAGAGGGCTGAACGTATGAGTACAGAAACACGGATGACATCGTCTCTATAACGTTCAAAACATCGCTATTGAGTCGCATCGCTTCCAAAGCAAACGCCATTGTCTCACAGAGATTGCATGGGCCAAATCTGCCTTGAAGCACTGCCGCAAGAGGCATTGTGACAACCCGGCCTTGGAAATGGAAAGAATTTGATCACGAGCGGAGTTTGCAGGTTTTCAGTCTGCAGGGCGACGATGTTGTTTGGGATTAGGGGATGAACGGCTGGGAGGCTATATCAAGCATGTACGAAGATCGCCAGCTCGATGGTACGGTGAATTGGGCCAACATGAGGGATGTCCTGACACGGCTTTTTCACGAAGAGAAGACAGTCCGAAGGCTTGACCTTGAGGAAGATGACCTTCCTGATATTGAAGGAATTGAGCTTCTCATGACTAAGAAGAAAGTCGGGAGGAAGTAAAAGAAGACAGCTGCATATGCCAGTATAGGCGGTTTCTCCTCCATACCTTATGTTGTGGACTTTCCGATCTTCTGGCTATCTCTTCGCGCCACTGCCCTTTCTCACTTATCACTCCTTCCTTCAAGCTCTGCTTTTCTTGCGGTTGCTCACACGTCTGCACGGAAGGCAGTCTCACCTGCTAAACACCATCGTTCTTCAAATTCTGCAACGCCCCCAAAACTTCGAATTCTTTTCGGTGTTGCATCTCAAGATCAATCAAGCCACCATGAACTCTCTCAAGAAGTTGCGGAGATCTTTGGCTGAAGATCGAGCCCTTCGGGCTGCGACACTGAAGCTGCTGGACAAGCAATTGGACATTACTGCCACTCTCGTCAACGCATTTCGGCATCACCCAGTTCGGTCTCACGACTTGACTAGTGAGTGCCAAAGCCCCCGCAAGAAGGATCTGATTCTCATTCTTGGGTTCATTTCAGCGAATCAAACCATCACGAACCAGCTGGAAGACAGCTTCAAACATGGGACAAGCGCGATCGATGAGTAAACCGAGGTCAAATCAAGCGGTGGCGGCCGACCTACTTCAGACTCTAAACCGTTTGACGAAAGTTATCGATGAGCAGACGAAGGCCATCGTATGGTACTCTGACAACAAGATCGAGGTTCAGAAGGGCCAAAACATGGCGATTGCATCACGTACTCGAGGAGCGCTAGAGAAGCCGAATTGTAAGATGCATGTCGATTCAGCACAACTTCTTGCGAGCCAACCGCACAATAGACGAGGAGAGGACGATTAGATAAAATGGGAATAATTTAACCATTTTCGGAAGATTGCCTACGGGACCCAGAATATTTATTTAGGAGATGGCAGTGCCTGAAAGTCGCCCCTTCCAGGCGGTCATACAGCATTGCGATACACATGTCTTCTTAGACAACTTGGAGAGTTCACACTTTATGCGCTATCCCCTAGTACAACAGTACTCTGCGGCCACAAGGCTTCCCCGAATATCTATGAGTTCAGAGACACTGATGTGATGTTCTCCATAGGCAAAAGCATCAGGAAGTTATATTTCGGACAGAAAGGGCGTGGACTCTTCGGTGACGGACCCGTCACTTCGGAGATGTTCAGAAGAGGTATAACCATCGTTTGGTCCCAGAATAGGCTGCTTGAAGAACTTCATCTTACAAAGGTGAAGTCGCCGGTGATACTGGGCAGGTCATACCATTGACACCGGTTCTGAGCTATGAGAGGGAAGAGATTGTGTTGGGATGGGGTCTGAAAAAGACTGATATGAGCTATGAGTACGTCTGTCCTCTTTGAGCGCTCGGCTGCGACGATCATACAGAAATCAGTTAAAAAAACATAAGTTTCTCTCGCGCGAAAGCTTGTTTTATTTGTTCTCTTGTCAGTGTTCATGATGTCTCCATGTGTTATGTGATATCTCTCGCAGGATATCAGTTAAAACAATCCAACCGCTGAGTGTGTTACTGGTAGCAAGGCGTAAAGAGCACGATGATTAAAGACTGATGAGGCAGGAGCTTTGGTTGAGAGACGAGCTATAATACCATAGGCGCACCAGCCGGCTTGTCACTGAGTCCCAAAGTTTGACTGCAAGCCACAATGACCAAGTTATCGCACGACTTTACCTTTCATTCAGGGTTAGCGGGAATCGACGGGCATTTTAGAAAACCTGGATGGCTTACTCAAGCCTCACATGCGAACGCCTCTTCCCGAATACTCAGAGCCATCGCTGGATCTGCTGTTAAATATCTGGTGCTTTCGCCGATTAACCTCGCAAAGTTGGTTGAAACCCGTGCATATCGAGATGCAATTCCCCAACAAGAAAAGGCCGCAGCACTCCGTCAATTCCCATGACAGCGCCGTCGATATAGCGGATATGAACACCAAACGCCAGACCGCCACAGAACCTCCTCAGAGTCAAGGCAACTACCCCGATCTTCCACGAACGAATGGTCAAGTGCAAAAGACGGTTGCGACGGGCTCCCGACAAAAGCATGTCCAAGACATACCAAGCTCTCGAAATTCTACCTCGAAATCGAACCCAACAGATGGATCTATACCAAGATTCGACCAAGAAGGTTTCAATCCCGTCGTCACTGATCTAGATGAAACCTACCTCGGCTACATCGACCAGCTGCGAGTCGGACCCGATCAAGTGGAAGTTGGAGACCAAGACGGTTGTGATAAAGTTTCCGCACAAAAACAAGAAGAAACCCCATCAAGAATGCCCAAGAGCCCGTCCGAATCGTCATGGAGCTTGGGAGGTCCTGAGTCGCGGGGTGAGGAATCGAAGGAAGGAGAGCACATCTTCACAGATTACCACTGGAGGAAGTGTGACACAACACGACCGAGAGTCTACCGACGAACCAGGATGAGACGAAGACTACAACCGAGGATTTAAACAAAAATGTATCTAGACGGACCTTTTTACAAGAAAAGTCGTAGAAAGTCATCTACCTCGTCGTGATTATTGCTCTTCTGCTACTGGTCCGTGCATGTTCAGATATGCGCTAGTCTTGAAAAGGTATCGCGCGGGGTAGGTTAGCTACCTTCCGTGCGTCAGTCAAGGGATTCCACCATCAACCTCTTCGTTGCATTCCCCCAACACAGAGCCGCTACCTCTTCAAACTGCGAAGATGAGTACGGTTCATATCAAGTCGCCGGCAGAGTTCCAGACGCTCTTGTCGAGCTCCCGCGTCGTTGTGGCAGACTGTAAGTCCCTTGCCTTCCCTGATCGCCATGGCAGGCAGTGCTCTCGAAACAACACGCACTCCCGGCGCAGCACGCAATGCGTCCCCAGACCTGGCTCGCTGTATTTGATGAGATCAAACACTTGACCGTTGGCTGACACATCCTGGCTCAGTTTACGCGGACTGGTGCGGTCCTTGCAAGGTCATCGCACCTCTGTACGAGCAGTTGTCGTCCAGTCTATCCCGCAAAGATGTTGTCACCTTCGTGAAGGTTGACGTCGAAGCCCAGAAGGATATTGCCAGCGCCTATAACGTTACTTCCCTCCCGACCTTCATGGTATTCCGCGAGAGCAAAATCATTGAGAAGGTCCAGGGCGCCGATCCCCGCAAGCTCCAGGAAGTCGTCAAGAAGCTAGTGAAGGAGGTCGAGGGCGGAGGTGCTTCTGCATCTGGCGAGGGCTCTGGTAGCTCCAGCAACGGTAGCTGGAGAGGCGCGGCGCTTCCCCGCGGGTACACTGATATCACGGATCAGGTCGAGCCCAAGGGCTGCGAGCTTCTGAACGCTGACGAGGACTTCGGTCCTGTTCGGGTTTTGTTCGACCCGTCCAAGCCCAGTGCCCTAACCAAGAAGACCGGAGTCAAGGACTGGGTTGAGAGTGGTGCCGATGATCAGCTTCTGCTGTTCATGCCGTTCCAGTCCATGCTGAAGTTGCACACCCTTCAGGTATGTTCAAACAAGCATCGAACGATGCATGGTTACTAATCATTGTCACAGCTCACATCTCTTCCTCCCGCCGACGACGACGACGATGAGGCTCCGATGCGCCCTGGTACCATTCACCTCTACACGAACAAGCCCCACAACCTCGACTTCAGCGAGGCCGACGATACCCCTCCGACGCAAGCGATCACCCTCACCGAGAAGGATTGGAACGCCGACGGCACCGCCAACATTGGTCTTCGTTTCGTGAAGTTCCAAAACATCAACACCTTGATTATGTACGTCACGAAGGGTGATGGCGATGGCGCAAAGGTGCGCCTTGACAGAGTGCGCCTGATTGGTGAGTCCGGAGAGAAGAGAGAGATGGGCAAGCTGGAGAAGATTGGCGACGAAGCCGGCGAATAGAGTTCGTAACGGTTCGGAATACGTCGGTGGGGGTAACGAAAACTCTGCCGGAACGCCCACGCAATGAGACATGATTAGTTAGAGCTGCAGTCATAGAAGTTTGCATCCAGCAGCCTGGTATGAAGCCGGGAAATCAAACGCAATCAAAAGAGAATTTCTAGTCACAGTGGTGACCCCGTGAAGCCTAGGCGAAGGAATCAGTACCTCGCCATCACTCCAGGACCACCCGCCGTGCACGAACGCAAAGGAAACGAGCGGTACGGAACGTTCTGATGATCTCTCGCACCATTTACTCCATTACTACTGTGTCGTGATATGTCCGGCCCCTCAAACGCGATCGAGTTGGTGAAAGACCAACAGGATCAATGAAGAAAGGCAGGCTGCAATTAAATTCGATCTGGGGCATGAGTGACGCTATAAAATCCATTGAATTATGGGATTTTGAGCAACAGGGGAAACTGTATAATTATCATGCCAGCCGCACGAAGAAAAAAAGAAGGAAAAAAAGACCTTCGCAATATGCACGCTCGAAGAATCTTTTTTATATCGCGACCCGTCGCTGCACGGTCGCTGAGAGTGGGGCGGCCCGTCGCTAAGGTGTACGGAAGAACATTTCGGCCGGATGTCCAGCCCAATGGAATTTCTGCCTGGTCTGTGCGCGTTCAGTCCGGCTGCATCCACGCCCGCCGAACGCCCGTCCCCACACTTTCACTCAGTGTGCGACGGGGAGCATATCGGTCTTGAGCCAGCTAGATGAGTCGTCATCCAAAGTCGCCCAAAGATGTCGGCTAGCACCGTATGAACACACCATCTTCTGCTTCTTACCTCGAGCCATTACGTGGACCTAGCTTCCCACCCCTTCGCCGACCACCGCAACAAGCGGAACCAACATATCGACCAGGGCTGAATCCTGCCATGGGTCTAGGTAAGCCTCTAGAGGGGATTGGCCGGCCGCGCAGGGGTAAAAATGCGACAGATGAGCGAGAGACTCAATCAAATGGTCACGCAACGTCGTCAAGTGGCCGGTCCTGTTCTTCTCACATTGATTGCGGTGAACCCACGACGGGGCCCAGGGGACAAATGCGAGGAGGTGCCAGGAGTTGAGCAATATGCTTAAACCAGACTTCCTTGTCCGCTTTTGTATTGTTTCTCCGACCCAAGCTACAGCAACCGAATAAGGTCTCCCTGGCTTCCGCCGTTTGTCAACTTCGGCGAGCTCCTCGGGACGCCTGCCCCTCATCCGATGCCACCCCGATCCTACACCTCACCCATCTGCCATCTCGTTGGAACGCTGCAGTTAATTATTTTGCAGCAGCGTATCAGTCCGGCACTCAGCTATGCCGTGCAATTGCTCGATTAATGGGAAGAACTCGACTGCTTCCAATCATCGGCAATTGCTAGTCATCACCAGCTAATGGGGATCACAAACCAGTCGACAGATAAATTACCACATGCCTCGGCTACTGCCACTGCCAAAATTAGCATTCCACACCGTGCGCATCGTGGCCTCCGACGAATCGAGAGACAGTGCCGCCGAGTGCGTCTTTCAACAATGCTGTTTTCTCTTGTCAGACGCCGGAAACCACATTCACGGTAAAAAGCTCATCTGGCCCGCCCACCCATAAGCTCGCCGGATATCGAGGTGCGTCGTCCGCTCTGACAACAGCGCGTCATTCACTGCCGACAGCACTACCTGAGGTGGCAGTCATGGCGCCCAATAGCTCCATTGTTGCGGCGTCCTGCCGTGGGATCCCACGTTGCTTTTGTCCACTAACGGCACCGCAGGGACGGTAGATGACCATGCCTTTAGACCTTAGTCTAAACTGACAGCCATCAGATGATCGGGACTAGCCCCAGTTTCACCAGTGTGATGGGGAGTCTCCGGACAGCTCACAAAACCAGCTTACATTCCTACCGTTCAGGAAGGAGTTCGGTCGTCTTCTCCTTTGCGTTTCACTTTCTTCCTTGTCAAAAGAACCAGACCTCCTTCGCCTGCAGGCTCGAACTGCTCGCTTCACGTCGTCTAGTTTCCGATTGGTGTTACCGTATCTAAGTCATTAACCTGGGCCCTCTATCCCAGCGGATCCTCGAAACAAACTCGCGCCCTCATCTATGCGAGATCTCTCGAGCCGCTAGTCGACACGTTAAACGAGTGGGTAACTCGGTCCTATATTTCAAATCCATTCTTCGTGTACGCGACTTCGTTTTCGATATTTGGCCAAAACGTCGCCCGAGTGGTCGGGGCCCGCCGATCATTTGAGTTCCCCCAACCGAGATCATCCAGCCTTAAAGAAGATCGCCCGCCAGATTCGAAACCGCATTACAGGGCCTTGAAGATCTCCTGCTGCGATGCAACCCGGCCCTAGCGTCACACAAAGATCAACATGGCGAACCTTTTCCCGGCTTACAAGATGGAATCATCTGGGCATGCACGCAATGGTCAAAATTTTCCCGTCATGAAGCTGCCCGCGGAGATCCGATTAATGATTTGGAAATACGCACTGCCCCAATCTCGTGTGTACGAAGTCATGGACGCCCCCAATGCAAGCCAAAGGACCCCTGCAGCCGCCGGCCTCATGTTCGCCAATGTTCGAGATGAACCGCCGCCGGCTCTGGGTGCAGTCTGCCACGAGACGAGGGTGTTTGTGCTGCAGCGCTACAGACCTCTCACTTTATCAGTCACCACAAAATATGTCGATTTGTCGCGCGATGTCCTCCTGCTCGAGCCGTACTTGCTGGTCAAGCGCCTGCTCAGAACACTGCATTTCTTCGGCCAGATCCCTCTTGTCAGAGACAGTCTCAGTCGACTTGCGTTTGGAACGTCGTACGGCCTGTATACTGGTATCTGTCATCCCGTGCTCAGTTGGAAAGTATCCAAGACAAACATGGCAACCTTGTTGGCCCGCCTCGCGAAATTCCCGAAACTGAGGAAGCTGGTCTTCGTCGTCCACCAAGAGTTTCAGTTCGATTTTGACGTTCAATACCCATATTCGGCGCCGCAATCAAACAATTTGGAAGATTTTCGTCCACAGCAGGTTCATCAAGGATATCGCTTCAAGTTCGACATCGAGTCGCACCTCAACTATACCCAACCCCGACATCCGCACTCAAACGAGTTTCTTTATTATCCACTCGCCATAGACGAGGACAAAGACGACTGTTTTGACAAGGATGATCTGGAAGACGAGACGGATACCTACGAATCATGGCCGACGAACGATGACTGGCGACGATTTAGACGGAGATTCCAGAGGTCCATGCATCTGGCTGTGGAGAATGGGCCATCCGGAAACCCTCGACCGCGGGTTATGCCTACTTTGCATGGTGCAAGCTTACTTTGGAGGTATACAAAGGCACGGCGTCATTAAGTAGGTTTGTATTTGGCGCATGCGGTGGCTAGAGATCGTTCTGTCTTCTTATACCCTCAGTAGAGCAATTTCTTTCCTATTTCTGAGTCAAGCATGGCGCAGGAATGGCCAGGAACTGGAGCAAATTTAGTTACACTATTACACCTCTGCAATATACTGGTTTTTGCTAGTTCGAGTTAAAATACACCAGGCCTCCCCATGGCCAGCTCCATTCCGCACTCAGTGTTCGCCTCTAGCAACCGCATTTTCCCAATACGCCAAGTAGAAGTTGGCGCCAAGGCTTAGCAGCAGCACAACCAAGATGCCCAAAAACACCTTGAACCCCAACCTCAACTTCCTCTCGTTGTCCCTCCTCAAGGCCTCGCTGATGGGCATTCTCTCGGAGTTGATACATCGACTCCGCGGTCTGCCCATGCGTTTGATGGGGCAGCAGTTGTCACATTGGCAACACGGGTCCTCGCGGAACCACACCATCTCCTCGGCTTCTTCCTGGCCCTCATCCGCGCCCACATCATTTTCCGAACTCCGGTAATCGTCTGCGTCAGATCCATTTGGTGCGTCCACAATGGTCTCCGAGTCATCGTCCAGATCAGACTCATCAGCGGCATCGTAGCCTTCACCCTCCGACTCCACAGGCGAGGAGCCACTGCTGTAGCTTTCGGCTCCTTCGATGTAGCTCCTGATAACGTGCCCCGCGCAGACAGAAGGACCCAGCTCCAGGGGAGGTATGCTGTCGAGATCTTGCGGCTCGCTCGCCACGATCGTCAGGGGAGCCACTGCGTGCGTGGTCTGGTCCATCGGAGCAAGACGTGGGCTGCGGATGCCGTCTTCAAGCTGGACCCATTTCTTCTTGGCGATGCTATTGCGCAGAGATGACTCTTCGGACTCGAACGACACCCTGGGTCTGGCATCAGGATCACGATATGCGTTTGACCTCATGAGACGCTTGCGCTCCTTCATGGCCTTTTGGTACTGCGGCGATGATCTCGTGCACCAGCTTACGGACCTCTTGGTATTCGCGACATGGGGCTGCTCAAATGCGATCTTTCCGACTGCCGCTGACTCAGGGATCTTGTCCGTTTCGCCGAGGAAATAAGAGACCAGTTCCTTGGCTTTCTGCTTCTCGAGCTCAGTATGCCCGGGCCTGGGCTCGAAGATGTCAAACGGATCGTGTTCAAACTTTTTAGGGGACGTTGTCATCAAGCAGTATACGGAATCTCGAGGCGTTGAGGACACTCGCTTAGTCGATTGCATACAAGTAGAGGGTTCGAGAGGCTCGACTGGCTTGTACTTGTCGGCCGAGTTGCGAGGTAAGAGAGATGAAGTGGCTCCCGGGTAAGGGGAGCGGTCACGCCAGTGGCGGGTTTGCTTCGAGACGTCGACCGGCATGCTGCTTGAGATTCTTGGGTTGTATGGTGGAGGAGTAGTAAAGAAGCTGGTGGCTATCTGAGCAGTTGGCTTGCTTCCTATTGAGATGATTCGGGATTCTCGACTATTGTAATTTTGCGAGTGCGATCTCCGATGTGAACCAGCTGCAAACTCTAGTTTTTGAGGAATGGCTAATAGACTTCGAAGGTTCTGTGTTTAGGGTATGACTCCTTTCAGAGAAGAGACGTCGGAGATGGTCGTCGAGGCTTGGGTTTTCCTCGCCCATGGTTATTGCATCCACAGAAGGCTGGTTCGACATAATTTGAGTTTGTGCCCTTCTCGTCTTGAACTAACGGCATCTGAACCGTGATAATTCACGGCCTTTTTCGCGTTCTGTGTCCCAATTCGTTTTGCGTTCTCGTGATGGGGTTGTCGCTCGCCGACCAAGGTCCACCCCATTCGTTCCCAGAATGAGGCTCGTACCATTCCTTTCTTCGAGTTTTTTCTGATCTCTCCATTGTCTCTGTGAACACGGCTTCTACCGGGGTTTCGATTTTTTCCTTCTTTCTCCGAGACCGTCGAAACGTAGACGTTGTATGCTATCGTGTGGAGAAACACTACAAGAACCGCAAGGGTTACAAGCAGAGAAAAGCTTTACCAGAGCCACGGATTGTGTGGTTGGTAAGGTTCCGTTGATGCCTAGCTGAATTGAAGCAAGCCACTGGTCGGTACTTGGCTGATCGAGAACACCCGAGTTGCCAATCAAGACAGCCCGGTTTAACTCGATGAGCCTCCATTTCGTAGCCAAAAACAAGCAAAGATCCGACTCAAAGGCGAGTACGTAAAGAGCGCTTCTCTCGAAGAAATTGAAGCACAGAACCAGTATTGCGAGATGGCCGAAAATGCCGATAGCCGCGAAGAGCTTGGCTGTGGTTCGGAGAATTTCTAACAGTGCCTCCCCCAATGCAAGTAATGCCGTTGCGAATGGCATGGCTGTTCAAAGGCATCAAGAAAAAGGCCACGCCTTGACTTTCGGTTGATTGAAAGGAATTGCTTGGGTTGCTTAAGATTGTAATTCTCGAAGGTGTACGTGATCGTTTGGGGGCTGATGGAAGTCGCCCTGAGCCGAGCTTACCTTGACCGACCACACATGATTGACTCACCAACATGAAATACTGACTGATCAGAAACTCGACCAACTCATGACGCTTCTGATCGTTACTTGTTCAACAATATAGTCATTGCGCCCCGGTAGCTCAGATGGTAGAGGAGCGTCTGAGGCTGCAGCCTATTGTGATGGGATAGCAAGCTGTTGGTCGCCGATTCAATCCCGCCCCTGGGTTCGCTATATTTTTTCTATTCGCATTAATCCGGGTTATTTGTGGCCGGAGGTTCCCCTGCAGAAAAGAGAAGCCTTCAAAACTTTACATGTTTGCTAGACTATGCGTGTTTGCAATCAAATGCACACGGACAATTTCATACTAATGAGCAGGCCTTCTCGTCTCTTTCCTTGTCGCTCCTCTCTACAATAGCCTTCTTCTCCGCCTTGATGGCTTTTCGAGCCGCAACCAACTCAAAGTTCGGCTCCTCGCCAATGCTCGCGAGATCTTGTAAGATCATGCCGAAGAGTCCCGTCATGGACTCCAGCACAAAACCTACATACCACCCCGAAAGGGCAAACGCAGCTCTGTGCCACGAGTTATGCCGGTTCTCGCCCGTGAGGCCGTGAGGGAGTACGCAACGGCGATTCCGAAGACCAGAACGCCGTTCAGTATCCGGGTGTGAGATGTCCGCGTCGACACTTCATCGGACCCGCAGAGCACGCCCACGAGGGAACCGCCGAAGGAGAAGCATGCAGCCGGGGCGATGGCGTGTGCGGTTTTGGGCGAAACCGTGGCATTGCCGGAGCCGATGGCCCTAACGATCAGCCAGGACACAACGTGGATCACGAGCAAAATGGCCAGAGCAGTGTATCGTGGTTGAACAGGCTGCTCATTGCCGTCTTGGGATGCATTGAAGGCGGTAGTTAATGAAGGCATATTTCCGGCCTGAGCCTGGGTGAAGTCTCTTTGGGTCTGCACAGTCATTTGTTGCTTGCTCTGATTGCAGCTTGTTATGAATTATGCTGGGCTGAAGAGAGCCGGAGGGGGGAAAAAACATGTTCGGCAATGGCGTGAGCTGCGACGTGCTGCTCGAGGAGGTCCCAGGCGATGACTTTTGACCTGATGCAGCATGCTGGCAAGATGGCATGGCTGTCATCAGTAAGATGCTGTGGGATCCCTTAAGGCTGATTGCTAGGCAGTATCGCTCAATTAAGTAAACTCCATAAGACGACGTTGCATAAGTTGCCCGTTCATCCGAAAGATCCTTTTGTAGGGCTAAGCTGAACGATCAGTATTCAAACCAAAATTCCCAAACCATGTTCGGAAATTTGCGAAATACCGCCGATCTGCAGGAGACACCTGCGATGCCAACTTGCTACCTACGCCATGACAGCCCGAGGAGCCATATATCATTAAAACGTCTATGTTGCTATTTCTAATCACGATTGCGACTTGATCATGAAAATCTGCCTCGAGTTAGTAAGGAAAGGGGTGTACACGTTCAAGGATACGAATACAACATACCTGGTTCAACGCCTTGTCGTCCATAGTCGCCAATCTCTTTTGTGCGATCCACCGTGATCTCACTGCATGATGGCCTCTCAGCACTGGTGTCGAAGTACCGCTTGCTGGCGTTGATGTCGCCGGCGTCGACGAGGATTCCCGCGACGCCTCCTTCTTGGCGCGCTTCTCCTCCTTGCGCCGTCTCTTCTCCTCTTTCCTCGCAGCCTTTTCGGCATCGGTCTCTTCAGAATCGGCCTTCTCCTTCCTGCGCTTTTTCTTGGACGCCTTCTCGTCGGAGCTGTCCTCGTCGCTCTCCTTCTCGGCCTTCTTCTTTTCCTTCTTCTCCTTCTTTTTGTCCTTCTTCGCCTTCTTGTCCGCATCCTCTTGGGTATCGTCCGAAGCATCCTCCTTGGCTGCCTTCGACTTGCGCTTCTTCTCCTTCTTCTCTTCCTTCCTGCGCTTCTTCCTCGTCTTCTCGTCCTCGGATGACGACGACTCGTCGCTAGACTCCTCGGCCTTGCGCTTTTTGGACTTCTTGTCAGAAACCTCCGCCGCCGGGACATCCTCCATTTTGATGTCGTCCTTGTTCTCTTCCTTTGGCTCCGCGTCGGGTTCCTGCTTTATCTCGTCGCCCACTAGCAAGCCGCCCCTAACGAACCGCATGGGACCGAACTTGGTATCGCAGTACAAGGTACTTTGAAGCGCCGCGCGAGCCTGTCGATCTTTGTCGATCGCATCAGTCGACTTGCCGTGTAGGCGACTCAGAAGGTCGCCAAAGACGTCCATGCCAGTTACCCTATCATCCCTTGCTTGTTTGAAGCCGAGCCCGAGCATGTCGTCCTTGAGGGCGACCCGGATGAAGGAGGCGTTCGCGGCCGTGTGATGCACGGCGTGTGCAGCGTCCTTGGCACCGAGGTACTGGCCAGGTTCCCAGCCCTGCGATCGCAGGATCTTCTGGCCGAAGGAGTCGGTGTCCTTGGTCCATTTCGTGTTGTTAGGATCCTTGCCGATCTTACGGCGGCTGTAAAATAGGTTATTAGCAAAGATAATACCTGGAACTTGCAAAACAATGGCATGTCTTACGTCTTCTGCTGTGACAAACCCATCTTTGCGGTTTGACGAGAGGCAACTCTTAGAATGGAGATGGGTTTTTTTGGGGCGCGATAAGATGCACAGCGGGAACAGAAAATTTTAGTGGGGTTTGTCTGAAGGACGGCGCATCCCTGCAATTGGGCCCCACTTGCCGACCTTGAGTTGATCGGTTCACCGAGTCCACCGAGCCAATCTCGGTGTACCCGACAGACATCATCTATATTAAGGTGTAAGCAGCTGTAGCAAAAATAAATAGTCCAGCAATCACATACACAAAAACAAATCAATATTCACACCCTTTCAAGCACCAAGAAAGCTTTTAGGTTAAAAATACAAGATCTGGACAATTGACAAAAGAGTTCACTCCCATTGTCGACTCGGAATGGGAGCTACATCTCTGGTGCACAAGCCGGGAAATCGCAATTCGAACTCGGGTACTGTGGCCTGTCGTTGAGTAGGCTCTAACGGGGGCAATCGACCACTTCACTCAACCAACCACACCAACTACCCAGTTTGACCTGACCTCCTACCGAGAGGCGCCTTCTGGGCGAAAGGTTTGGAACTGGGACAGACCATATAGGACCTCTGCTTCTTTCCTACCTCTGCGTGACAAAGAAAGGAGCGAAGGAAGCCAGGAAGTCTCTGACGGAGCCTTACCACCAGCCAGCCACCGTAGCAGACTACCTTATTGTCGTCGCGAGTTCCTCCCCACACAGCTTGCGGTCTCGACGCAGACAGCACTTCTTCCCTGCGGAGCTCATTTCGAGGCGCTTCAAGCCAAAATCCTCCATCCACCACCAACACTCACTTGCTGCGGACTTGTCTTGAAAATTCCACTTCAACATCCCGCATCCATACCACCACACGCCAATATTCCATCAGAGCATCTCGCCGCCGGCAGCAAGCAACGATGACAGAATCAAACATGTCTTCCAGAAGCAGCCTTCGTTTTGACCTAACAAAAGTAAGTTACTTCCAAATCTTCGTATAGATAGGGGGTTCCTATTCGGAGCTGTCCCTCTTGCTCGCGAGCCACTTTCCGTGCCGATTCAGGGGTCTGCAACCGAGAGCATGCTGAACGTCTAACAAGCCATACTCCTGTTCTCCATCTTATTAAAAGTTGTCTCTGATCATCGCAAGTTGTTGTCTTCCCCTTTGTCGTCGTCTTTCGTTGCCGACGGCAAAGCACACACTAATACTGCAACCATAGAAATTGTTAAGCACAAGATACGACTACGAAAACTGGGATCGATATATCCACCGAGACAATGATGATACCTCGACGGTCCATAGTGATAACCCTACCGAGCAGGAGATGCAGCGTTCCGAGCAGCAGACACACGACGTAGTCAGGGCTTATATCAAACGTCTCGACTTAACGATATCGGATACCATCCAAGCAGCGCCATTCTGGATCTAGGATGTCTCCAAAAGTCGCGTGAGGTCAGCTTCTGCCTCTCAGATAATCCGAACAGGCGAAAACCGCCTGAGGCACCTCAAGGGTCCATGGCAAATCCAAAAGCAGGACGAAGAATGGTTGCACGACCTTTAGAGGAGGACCGACGCCTTGGAGGGCCGCAGGAGGTCAGCATCCGCGTCTCAACTAGTCGAAGGCAGCGAAAGAACGCGCTGTGCAGTACTATCATCGAGTGAGCAAAGAGTTCGATGGAACCCAAGATTAGGCTACTTCTGGAAGTCGCGGGACGGATATATATGGACTGTACCGAGAAGGTGTTGCTGTGGAAGCGGATAAGCACGGATCAGGCACACAGGAGCAAAACGGATGTTTAAGAGTCTCCCTTATCCGATATTGTACTAAAAAACAGCGTGTAGCACAATCCATCAATAGCGGTGTTCAGGTCGTATCGTAATGGTCCTTTTGTGTCCCCAACGCCAGGTATGCTTCGGTCGTACTGTACATCTATCGTCGCATCGGTTCGCTTTCTACTGCTGGAGTGGCTCCCGTCCTCGCCTCTGTAGTACTCGTTCTCCCTCAATTATACCGTGAAGCCAAAGCCCCTCATGCAGCTTCGGTATTGGTCGATCGTGGACAAGCAGTCCTTGGCTGGGTCGGCGGCCTTGGAGAAGAGCATGCACTCATCGCGCTTAGCCTTCTCCTCCTTGCAGACGCAGCATGGCTGTTCGCGACGGAACATTAGCATGAGCTCAGCGCGCCAAGTTGTCTTGGGACAAGATGGCTTTCGTTAGGTGCTAACCTTGGGCTTCGAGGCCTGCTGATCGGCAGCAGCAGCAGCAGCAGCCGGGGCGGCGGCCGGTGAGGCGATGGAGGCTAGAAATCAGGGAATGGTTAGCGATTGAGCAAACGTCCATTTTCGCAAGGACTTCTTACGCAATTCGCAAGCTTGGGAGGCCATTTCTGGATCTTCGGCGACAGTTGGTCAGATCAAGTTGCAGCGTACGATCCGGGTTGCGGCGGAAGGATTGATTTTAATTCTTGTATCTCAGCCCACTTTTTTTTCTTCTTCGATGGTTACCTCACCGAGCTGTCGCATTTGTCATTCGGAAAGCTTCGGCATCAACCAATCACGCCTTTGACGAATCACGTGCAACAGACGTCATGCTGTGCATGCGCACCTTGAGATACGACATGAATGCCCCAAAATCAGGCCGAGCGATTATAACGACCGTTTTGTCTTCCGCGGTGCAGCCGGAAGCGAGCAATGTGTGCTGCGAAGACCCGAACAATGCCGTTGAAGCCCCCGTCAGCGAAGCCGGCAGGGTCGGGTACTCCCCGGTGTGGGCCTGCGAATCCCGTGTCCCGATTGGCCTCGATCGGCTGAGGTCCATCGCCGCGGGTCGGGGCTCGTTTCTCAGATTCCGGGGGTCTCCTCCTCTGCCTTGCGGACCGGCGGTGTAAGCTGCGCAGTGAATGTAACCCTCTGATGGAGAAACACCCGTGGACGAAACAGAACTTCCCTTCCCTCGGGAAGACGACGCCATCCGGACTAGGACTTGTTGCACACATTGTATTGGCTGTGCAGGGCGTAGGTGGTTGTTGGTGGAAACTCGTTGATCCGTCGTCAAGCTTGACCGAGATAGGGAAATGCTCTTTTCTTTCTCGGAAAAGACATGCAGATAGGTGCTTTTCGAGCACCTCGCGTACGACCTATTCTTTGCCAAGCTTGACCGGTTTAGGGAAACGCACTGTTGGAAAGGACATGCGAGTCGGTTGTGCCGGATGGCCTGCGTACCACCACTTACAGCGCAGTGTTGAAACCGTAATAAGAATTCCAAGGTGACCAACTGCATATAAGATGCGGCCTCCCGTACCATTTTTGCAGCAGTCGATGTGATTTATCACTTACACACCTTCTTCTTCTTCCAGAGCGTGCCAGATTTTTGAGAATTACAATGCTGTCCATCGAAGAAACCCTCGCACTCGGGAAGCCTGACCCGGATTGGGAAAAGGTAATGCAACTTCATATCGATCTACCGTCACTTAGCTAATCTATCTCGCAGGCCTTGAAAGAGAGCCCACTTCCAGTTGACGGTTGGAACATGGACACTGATATCCACTTACTCAGGGCCATCTTTGCCCAAATGCAGGCTAAGATGCGCGAGGGAGCACCGGACCCTTCGACCTTGCCGTATGTTGAAGAGGATATCCAGATACCGGTGAGAGACGGTGTGTCCCTTACCGTACGTATTCATAAGCCGAGAAGCATACCTGCAGACGGCTGTCCCGTGTTTGTGGGCTTCCACGGAGGTGGCTGGCTTGTCGGGACCGTCGAGGAAGTATCAACGCTCTGCCGGCATTTCGTTTCCATGGGAGGCATCGCGGTAAATGTGGGATACCGTCTTGCGCCGGAGCATCCATTCCCTGTTCCCGTGAACGATTGCTATGACGCCGTGAAATGGGTAAGAAGCTGGCCCTTTCTCACAACTTGCTGGACAGCTGGTTGACTGATTCTCAGACTGTCGAGAACGCCAGGAACCTGGGGGGGAACTTGGAGAAGGGCTTCATCCTTGGCGGCGAGAGCGCCGGTGCCGATCTCGCCCTTGGTGTCGCTTATCTTCGAGGCAAGGAGAAGCTATCGCCGCCGCTGACGGGCGTCTTCTCCTGCGTTTCCTGCGCCGTTAACGAGGAGGCCGTCCCCGAGAAGTACAGAGATCACTACCTCAGTATGGAGCAGAATGATCACGCGCCCATTCTCAATAAAGAGTCGATGCAGCTCATCCTCAGTGAGACCATCGAGTGTTGCGTTCCGCAGCATGAACTGATAGTATAGCAGGCCATTACAAGCCGGCCCCCCGGAGCCCGGTCGCCTACCCTATTCTAGCCCCGGATCTTTGCGACTTGCTGCCCAAGACCTATTTCCAAGCATGTGGCTTGGATCCTTTGAGGGACAATTCTCTCATCATGGAGCAAGTCTGGAAGGACGTTGGGATTCCGACGAAGCTGGATATGTATCCTGGCCAACCCCATGGGTTTTGGACGATTTATCCCCAATTGGAGGCAAGCAAGAAGTTCGTAGAGGATACCAAAGCAGGTTTCCAATGGTTGCTGGACTGAGAACACCGCCCCGACTGCTGCTCCAGAACGTCAAGCTTTCCCAATTTTCCTATTAAAAATAACTTCCTTCCTCAAGAGCTTATGAAAGAACGTCATAACGTTCGTGTAAGGGGGTGCCAATAATACGGCGCAGCGTTAATGACAACGATGTTTGCCGCGACGTTATGCAATGCAACATAGCGCGAAGTGGCTGTGAAGTTTAAACACAGGAGGCCCAATCCCGGGAGCTTTAGCGGCCTCCATCCCCTGTAAGCTCCAGCTTTAGTGGAGACCACTCAACGCGCTCAACGCCTACGAGACGCGACGGGCGAAACGGGGTCACCCTCCTGATTGACATCACCGAAATCTTACTGTCTCCAGTACCTCATTGCCAACCAGCACTAAGCCAGTACCGCGTGCAAGCCGCCCCTTCACCATGGCGCCCAAGTCGAGGCCAGCCGAGAAGCAACAGCAGTCATTGACGAGCTTCTTCAAGCCCAGGACTGTCAATGGCCTAGCCGCCGCCTTCCAGAAATCACAGTCCGAGTCCAAGACGAGCGAGCACGAGTCGCCAGAGAGTTCCCGCAAGAGACCATTGGAGGAGGAAGTGGATAAGGGAAACAACGGAGTTGAGAAAACCAGTAAGAGGTCAAGAAGCGACAAGTCAGAAAAGAAGAATGTTTCGGATGAGGGCGCGAGCTCGTTCTTCCCTGGAGGCGGCAAGCAAAAAGACCTCGAACCAAGGGCAAAGACATCCGCGTCTAGTAGAACAGGACGCTTCGTCTATAGCCAGACACCTGATGGGAACGCAGAAGAAGAAGAAGAAGAAGACAATGACCCGTCTATGAAGAAGCACAAGGAGGAACTTCACAAGAAGTTCGTGAGGAAACTAGGGCACCCGGACAGCATGCTACGCCGGCGTCACCGGGAAGACGAACAAGAGGCCGGCGAGGGAGAAGATGGCGAAGAAGATGATGAGGACGAAGCACCTGCGCCGCCCAAAGCAAAGAAGGGTGGCGCTCGAGCAAGCAAGAAGCTCACGCCGATGGAGATTCAGTTCCTCGACATCAAGCGCAAGCACCTCGACACTGTGCTCATCGTCGAGGTCGGCTACAAGTTCAGATTCTTCGGGGAGGACGCGCGCATCGCAGCCAAGGAACTCAGCATCGTCTGCATTCCGGGAAAGTACCGTTACGACGAGCATCCCTCGGAGGCGCACTGGGACCGTTTTGCTTCGGCGAGTATTCCGGTTCATCGACTGCCGGTCCACGCCAGGCGCCTGGTTGCTGCGGGATACAAGGTTGGAGTCGTACGGCAAATCGAGACTGCTGCTCTGAAGAAGGCCGGCGACAACCGCAACGCGCCGTTCATTCGCAAGTTGACCAACGTGTACACCAAGGGAACTTACATTGACGAGAACGGGGAGTTGGAGACCGCTGGTGATGGAGGTACTCCTTCAGGGGGCTACCTTCTGTGCATCACCGAGATGCCAGCAAAGGGGCAAGGCACGGATGAGAAGGTTGATGTCGGCATCGTAGCTGTGCAACCGACGACGGGAGACATCATCTACGACACATTCGAGGATGGGTTCATGCGGAGCGAGATCGAGACTCGCTTGCTGCACATCTCACCCTGCGAGTTCGTCATCGTTGGCGACCTCACCAGGGGCTCCGATAAACTCATTCAGCATCTCTCGAGAAGCAGCACGAATGTCTTCGGTGACCGCAGCCGCGTCGAGCGCGTTCCTCGTTCCAAGACCATGGCTGCCGAAGCTTACTCGCACGTCACACAATTCTACGCCGACAAGCTGCAACAAAACCCTGACGCTGCTGCCTCTGCTGTCCTGGAGAAGATTCTGCACCTTCCTGAGCCCATCACCATCTGCCTCAGTGCCATGATCACACATCTGAAAGAGTACGGCCTCGAGCATGTCTTTGACCTCACCAAGAACTTCACTAGCTTTTCGGCTCGACAGCACATGCTCCTGAACGGAACAACCCTCGAATCCCTCGAGGTCTATCGCAACGCGACCGACCACTCAGAGCGCGGCTCTCTTTTCTGGGCTCTTGACAAGACAACCACCCGCTTCGGCCAACGCCTACTCCGCAAATGGGTCGGTCGTCCCCTTCTCGATGTCGCTCGCCTCGAAGCCCGCGTTGCCGCTGTACAGGAGCTGCTTGACGAACAGTCCGCTACCAAGGTAGACCGTCTCCAGTCCCTCCTCTCCAGCGTCAAGACCGATCTCGAGCGCAGCCTCATCCGCATCTACTACGGGAAGTGTACCCGCCCCGAGCTCCTCTCCGTCCTCCAAACTTTACAACGTATCGCCATGCAATACTCGACAGTCAAATCTGCTGAAGAAACGGGCTTCACCTCACCCCTGATCTCCTCCGCCATCCTCTCCCTCCCACAGATCCTCGACCTCGTCGTCTCCCACCTCGAGAAGATCAACCCCGAAGCAGCGCGCAAGGACGACCAGTACAACTTCTTCCGCGAGTCAGAGCAAACTGAAGACATCGAGGACCACAAAATGGGCATCGTCTCCGTCGAGCAGTCCCTGGACGAACACCGCGCCGAGGCAGCCTCCTCCCTGAAACGCAAGAAACCGGTCGACTACGTCACCGTATCAGGCATAGAGTACCTCATCGAGGTTCTTAACACGGATCTCAAATCCGTGCCGGCCTCGTGGATCAAGATCTCGGGCACAAAGAAGCTCTCCCGCTTCCACACGCCCACCGTCGTCCGCCTGATCCAAGAACGAGATCAACACCGCGAAGCCCTCGCCGCCGCCTGCGACGCAGCCTTCACCCTCCTCCTCCGCGAGATCGCAGACGCGTACCAACCCCTCCGCGACGCCGTCTCCTCCCTCGCCACACTCGACTGCCTCCTCTCCCTCTCCCGCGTCGCCTCGCTGCCCGGCTACAACAAACCGACCTTCCTCTCCACGCCGACCCAGCCCACCATTTCAATCACCCAAGGCCGCCACCCCATCGCCGAACACACGCTCTCGGACCCCTACATCCCCTTCACCACGACCCTCTCCTCGCCCTCCCCGCTCGCACACCTGATCACGGGTCCCAACATGGGCGGCAAATCCTCCTTCGTCCGCGCCGTCGCCCTGCTCGTCCTCCTGGCCCAGATAGGCTCCTTCGTGCCCGCCGACGAGTTCTCCCTGACCCTTGCGGACGCCATCCACGTCCGCATGGGCGCGCGAGACAACCTCGCGGCAGGCGAATCGACATTCATGGTCGAGGTCTCCGAAACGGCCCGCATCCTCCGCGCCGCGACGCCGCGGTCCCTCGTCATCCTCGACGAGCTCGGCAGAGGAACCTCGACCCACGACGGCGCGGCCATCGCCCATGCCGTTCTCGATCACGTCGTCCGCGAGAACAAGTGTCTGACGCTCTTCATCACGCATTACCAGAACCTCGCTCGTCTCGCGGACGGCATCGGAAATGGATTGGTCAAGAACGTGCACATGCGGTTCACGGCCACGCGTAGGCTTGGCGATGACGGCAAGGAGGACGGGGACGACGCTGGTGCCGATGAGGAGATTACCTTCCTGTACGAAGTCGGCGAGGGCGTCGCCCACCGCTCGTACGGTCTGAACGTCGCACGTCTTGCGCGGATTCCTCGAAAAGTCATCGAGGTAGCGGCGCAAAAGTCTCGAGAGATGGAGCAGGATGTGTGGATACGGAGGTTGAGAGGCACCGCATCCCTCCTGTCGGATGTTCTGGAAGGCAAACCCGACCAGCTTGACCACTTGATCTTGAACATAGAGCAGCTGTAGCACCACTGTACAAACATGATATGATAATGAATGGCCTTTATTGCTTGATATCATACTGGAGCACTATAAACATGCCAGAGAACGCGCGTGATTGGGCCGAAACTGAGCGAAGTAAAATCCTCCACCTCGAATAAGAATGCGTTAAAGAAAAAGAAGTCCCAAAAGTCGGTCATATCTCGACGTCTCAATCTGGGCCAAGAACCACCATTATATACACCCCCGATACCGGTGGGTATTTTCGCTTCCGAGACACCCATCCTGATCACTGCCGTTCCACCCCCCCAAAAAGCTGCCGTTGCTCCTAACCTCGCCGATGTGGGGAAAGGGAACAATCGGTAAAAGAAAGGCAAAGGAGTATCCCGGAGCGTTTGGGTCCATGCACCAACGTGCCAGCCTACTCAAACAACTGCCTTGGGTCAGAAGGGTTTCGGGCCGGGAGAGAAGGTGGCAGATACTTACACTCGAAATTGGGAAAATGAAAAAGAAAGACGCAAACGATTCTCTGATGAACTTGAAATTGTTTTCCCCGCAGGGATCACGAGCTGGGTAGTAAAACTCAGACACCAGTTCCAAAGACGTTCATGCTGGGGACCGTATCGTTGTCGGGGAAGGGTTGGCCTCCCAATGGAAAGACGTTAGAAAGCCAAGGCTGCGGCTGCCCAGGTCCATTGATGGGACTGAATCCGGTGGGCTCAGCACGCGGGACAGCATGCAGCCAATGTATGTCTTGGCGATAGGGCATGTTGGGTGAGTGAGACTGAGGAAAGGTGTTGAAGTGGTTGACCGTGCCCATAGTCATTCTTCTCTGATTCAAGTGAGTGTTCGGGCCACTATTGTAGTTGTGGTTTCCAAGTCCCTGATCCTGCAAACCATGGTTATTCTCCTTTCCTCTGAAGTTCCGGTGCGAAAACTGCTTGGCACTAGGGGTTGGGGAGGCCAAGCTTATGCTCGAGTTCGGATTCATCGATTGAAGGGGAATACGATGGCGAACATCGAATCTGCAAAAGATGGAGCATTAATATACCATATCAAAAACTGAATCATGGTCGTTCTCATATGCCGACCTAGCTGAATGCATGTACTCGGGACGGGCCCGCGACTCTGCGAACATATCAGTACGAGCAACAGATTGGCTGAAAGAGCAACTCACGTCCTGCAAGAGCATCCTGGAAGACGTCGAGACTGTCAGGAATGGTGTAGTGAGTTTGGTAGTTGTTCATCTGTTCCGCGAACTGAGAAGTGTTGATCTCTGCCTCGAGGATCTCGTCCTCGGGGTCGTTGTCAGGGTCAGCGACATTGCCATATTCAGTGGTCAAGTCGACAGCAAAGTCAGCAGTCAAGTTGGCGGTCAGGTCGGCGCCAAGGCTAGTGTTAGAGCCACCACTGACTTCGTGGTAGAAGGCAGCCTCGGGGCCATGGTGACTGGCATCCTCGTTACTAGTAACCTCAAATCTCTCTGAGTGAGATCCAAGATCGACCTCAGGGGAGGGTCTGAACTGGGAAACGGGAGCTTGCGCCTTAGCCACCTGCTTGACTCGGCCACGTTTGGCACGGGTAGCCTGCCTGGGATGCTCATCGTCCGATCCTGGTTCCGCTTTGACGGTTCCATGATCATCCTCTTGGGAGGCTTGGCTGCGTTTCTGTCGGCGGGACTTCTTAGTGGGCTGAGAAGGAGTTAGCGTCCAGCTCGGTACAAAGAAGTTGATGCTGGGAAATTTGGGGTGAGAGAGCGTACCGGAGTACCCTCGACAGATGGTGCGTCATAGACATCGCGAGTTCTCTCGACTTCCAACGTGAGGTTGGCCACCATCTCGGTCGAAGTCACCGCCTGGGAGTCGAGCTCCATCTGTCGAAGAACGGAGGCGTCCTTGCGTTGGTTACGCTTCTTCCTCTGGGCCGGGGTCGCGGCATCAAACAAATTCATGCCTGGCCAGATGATGCCCTTGAGTCTCGCAGCCTCTGTGTCCTCCTCGACATCGTCCGAAATACTATCAGTGGGCGATGTGGCCGTGCTATCGCCAGAACCTCCAAAAAAAGTGATGGCTTCCTGGTGCTCGAAGCCATCATTGTTCTTCGCCCCAGTCGGGGTCCAAGGTCCACTGGCACCTGCCTCGGCCTTGATAGATGCAAGGGTCTTCTTCTTCTGCAAAGGCTGCGAACGTTAGCTCAACTGAGACAGACTGAAGGTGCCTTTGAGTACATACCTGGACCAGAACCGGACCAGGCCGCTTGCCCCCCTTTGCCGCTTGGAGACGCTCGACCAGCAGTTGCTGGAGATTATTGTCGCTGTACCATTTGTCGAAGCTGTTGACAGTCTGCAGGGCAGTCGGGTCCGCCAAAGCGCTGAGCTTCAGGTTGTTCAACGTGTGAAGATGACCCTTGGAGCTCAAGTGAGTCAGGAGATGGGAAACGTCCGAAAAACGAGGGAAGCTGGGGCAGGCACAGCAGAGAAGAGGAATTGAATTTCCGTCCGAATTCTTGGCATCGGATGACTTCCGGTCAGCAGGCTTGTATCCGGATCCCCTGCCATTGGTGTTGACATTGGACGGCTTGATCTTCTTCAATGGCTTCGATGTTTTGGTGGCCTTGGGAGGCTTGGGAGGGATTGGAGGGGTCTCGTAGTCATTCTCAGTCTCCTGGGCCGCAAAGGCCGCCATGTTCTGTCCATGGTCAGCAGGAGTAAGCAAAGTGCGTTACTGGATGCCAGTCGTAACTGACTGAGTTCATCTCCAGATATAAAGCGAGTGTAATGGAGAAAAGAATCAAGCCTTCTTCGTAACCAAAACACACAAAGGCAGGCAGGAAATCCTCGACTCAGTGAAGTGTATGAAAGCAAAGAACGACTGGTGTTTCGAGGTTTCGAGAACACGGGAAAGGCAGTGTCGGGCAAAGAAAGCAAATAGATGCCACTGAATTGCTCAGGACATGTGGGAGGAGGAATGGGACGAGACACAATAGCTGTCGTGGGATGGAGATACCACTGTGACACCCTGGTGATCCCGACGAAAGAACGGATGACATGGCGTTGGATGTCATTGATTGGGGCAGATCAGGGAAGAACTCAGAGGAAAGGGGAACTCACGGCCTGCGCAGCAAGAGCTGCTTGACGACGGGGTGCCATCTTGGAAAGAGTGATGCAGCAGGCTATCCATAATAGCTGCTTGCGTCCCAATTTCTCGGGAGAGAATGGTCAGAGGTCGGAAGGATGGGAAAGAACTGGTGACGATTCTCGACGTTTGGTGGCGATTCCTTCCTAGAAGCTACCACCCACGTTCGTTAGTAATTGGAACCAAATTCGGGACGATGGAAGGGACGAAGCTTCGTAGAATGCAGGAAATGACAGGAGAGAGCAACAGAAGCGCCAGAGCAATTGCAATGCGGGCAATCTGTCACTGGATATAGCCCTGGGGGTGAATCCGCTAGATCCAGATACCGCCCGAGCACTGTACGCTGGCCTCGGTAGATAATGACCTTAGCCAATGGAAGGCACCCTAACTTTCCTGCCTTGCCATTCGCGATACTGTGTATCTGGTGACTGATACGGCAGCAGCTTGGCGTCCCTCCTGCCCCTTTTTTCCACAATCTAAATCCACGGAAGGGCCCAGGAAGCCTCGTTCCTGCTCGGATAGGATGTTTTCAACTCACTGACGTACCTTAGATGCTGAATCCTGTGGATGCAGCCAAGCTGATTGTTTGGACGTGATACAAGTGAATTGTCGTCCAGTATCTTCCAAAGGTCGTGTTCTTGAAGTTCGTTACGAAAACGTCCGGACTGCTTGTCGACGGGTTCGTCACTCTCAGAGAAGGAACAAAAACTCCAGGAATTGCGTGCCTTGCTGGCGATTGTCGCGGTAATATGCTGAATAATATGAGAAGAATCAATGTGACTCTATTGAAAAGGGTCAGTAAGTGTAGACCAAAATTTCCGTAATTGAAGACCAAAAGATGGTGATGTTGGTGAAAAAGAAAAGAAAAAACGAGGAGGAGGAGGGGGAAGAGGAGAAGGAGAAGGAGAAGGAGAATGGCTAGTCTCAGGTAATTGCTGGAAGAGAGGATCAGGGCTTGCTCCGCCCAAGTTGACCAGGGCTTCTTGCCCCTCATCAATGAAGACTCCACGATCTTCGTGCTGCCCACAGCAGGTAAGAAAGCTCTCGCCAAGACAAATCAATCCAGAAAGACGAGAACCACCCTGGATATGATTCTCTTGCACCTTTCATTGTGTAATGAGAGAGTGGGTGCCATCGTGGAGGCTGGGTAGAAGAAGGGCCGAGAGATTGGGAGGTATTCAAAGGAATGAATGTCTTCACAACCTCATCAGGTTAAGAGGTACCCCAAAAATGCACTTGACGTCAGGTTAAAGACTAAGGGATCCCAGAGCCTTCTGATCACACTGACTACCACTGAAAACCGGCCCTTTTGCATCCCACGCGTGGCGTTGCGATGAGTACCGGTTACCCCATAAGATGCCCGACCATCAATGGCCACTCTTCTGAAGAGGCAATTGGCAACTGAAGTAACAGCTGTCGCTCGTGCATAATCTACCACTTGGTGACTTGCTTCGTCCACCATGCAGATCAGATGATCCAAAGGCGTACTTCCATCCCAGGAATCATCTGACCTGGCGGAACATCCAACAGAAAGACGAGGAGGAGCAAGATGATAAAATAGAACAAAACAGCGGGGGAACTCCGAGACAAAACAAAATCAGATGCCAGACGACTGCCCAAATACATACCTTGCTCACTATCCAACACACAGTATTTCCTTCTGGCCAATTCGATGAGTACAGTGTCGTAGACCACTGGTTTCCAGATGATGATGTTGACTTGGAGTATAGCGCGCGATCTTGAGTGATTGGGATAACAGCTAGTGGTATGATTCTGCGTAGGCCTGATCAACAGCTCGAACGTTGGACAGGAATCGGTTCCGAACAAGATGTTGATGGTTCAGGTAATAATATCAACAAGGGAAAATCAAGGAGCTATTCTTTTAACAGATGGTTTGTCAAAGGAATGTTAGTGGTGAGGAAACGATCACCCTTGTGTGATAGCTTGGGGTGAAGAGAGAGAGGATGGGGGGAGGAAAAAAAGAAGGTGGGATGGTTTCGAGGAGAGGTTTGTTGTGGTGTCGAGAGGCAGAGAAGACTACGCGCTGGGTCGACGCGAAGGTCAGTCCTCAAAGCAGAACACCACCTCAGGGCCAAGCCACGTGACCAGTTTCTGGATGGTACCATCCTACTTACAGGCACTGGGACCCGCTATCTCTCAGGGCTCTAATAAAACAGCAGTGAAGCTCTCTTGAACGCAATTCAGTTGGTGTTCCTTTTGCACGTGAGTAGGTAGAGTAGGCATCAAAGGGCTGCAATGGGTCCTCCTCTTTTGACTATCACCACCCCACCCCCACCAGGAGATCAAAGATGGAAGAAGCCAATTAGAAGACGGCCTTGAGAGCCCTGAATACAATAGAAAATCAACAGAAGTAAGTCTCTTTGACCAAAGAAAACAGTGGCTGGCGTGAGCTGGCCCAGATCGAAAGAGAAATAGGGATGATAGGTTACGTAAGGAAGCACCCTGATACCATGCGCTTTGCGACAGAGTAGAGGATTGGATTTCTGGCGACAATAACTCATGACCGCGCCGCAGCCCGGCCAGCAAGAACCTATCAATCTCAGGCCACCAGCGCCGCAGGTCAAGAGCTAGGAAGGTCACATTGTTCCGCCACGGAGGAAATAGGAGTGAGCAGCGACCACTTATGATGACAAGATTTTAGTTAGTCTCCCTGAACAAATGTCCTAGTGAAATATATAATTATGCGTGGACGCCAACGATGAGTTCGGAGAAGTCTTATTAAGATATATTTCTGGTTTGTATCTGACCTTGCTCAAAGGCCGCAGCCGTATCTGATTATGTCTGAAGGCTAGCATAGGGCAAATCGCAGATGTTCAAACGAAGCCAATGAAAAAGCGAACACTTTCGCTCTTCTCTCGCCTTGTATCCTTGCTAACATTGGTATTGGAGTTAGCAGGTTATTAGATAGCAAGAGGTGAGGAAGCCGTGGCAGACGACGCCAACGGCTTGGAGGGTATTCCCGAGTCCTTCGTAATCATTATCAATTTCCCAGCGCACGCTTGGTCACCGATCTGGGCAAGCAGTACACCGGATCGACCTCCACCATTCCCGGATACCCCAGTAAGCTAAGTCCTGTCAGCCCAAATAGTGTGTGCCATACGTCCACCATGTTTCCAGGCCGATCCGAAATGCCGCCGAGCTCCGTGTCCTGGCACTTCAAGATGAAGGTTATGAGCTTCTGCCGGTCGATCCAATGCGTACGCTCAATGATGCTCAGACTGCTCAACACCCACCAGCTATAGCACACGTCTTCATCCTTCTCAGGCCGGCCGTTGAGGCCGCCTGCAGGTACCTGTCTCTCGCTCAACCATCGACCAAGCTTGTCCTTCTCCACGAGGTCCAGTCGGCCAGCGATGGAGAGCGCCGCGAGGCAAGTGAAAATCTGGCCCGAATGCGATTCGGCACCGGGACCCACACCGTAGCCGCCGTCGAAGTTGGTGCAAGCAGCGATGTGCGTGACAGCCTTGTCAACATCCACTAGCTCGAGCAGTCCAAGAAGCGACAGAGCGTTCAGCGCACCGTACAGGAAGCGCGTATCCTCTTCGCCCCACTCGTCACCAGCGAACGTTCCACTCTCGCGGTTCTGGAGATTTGCGATAACTGCCCGGACGTTAGTGTCCTGCCCAGGGAAAAACGAGCTGAGAGGGCGACAGGCAACTTACACTTGCCTACTTGCGCCTTCCCCTTGCCGCGCGCCTCCAGCTCATCCAAGGCGTCGATCATGACGAGGATCTGTACAGCACTAACTGTATACAGCATGTGAGCGTCGTGGCCAGGTGCGGCCCCAAAGCCTCCGCTCTCGTGCTGACACGAGAGGACGAAGTCTATCGTCTCGGCGCGGGGAAGCGCATCTGGGTGACCGAGCAAATGGAGAGCCGTCAGACCCCAGTAGAGGCCATTGAGGCGGAGGTGCTCCGTCAGCCAGTAGGCGTATTCGTCTTTGCGGGTGTCCAGACTTTGGATGTACTTCACGTGAGCTGCCGTCGCGAGCTTCAGCTCGTCTGGCAGATTCTCGAACTGTGCCGCCATGGTTTCTCCCTTTCCTCAGCTGGGCTCTCTTAGTTTTGCTCCCGAGAATGCTTGTGAGACGTGACGGTCAGAAAATCGAGCGCTGCTTTAAGATTGGGACAAGCAAAATTTCGAAGCTCCACGCAGTGAAGAGCAAAGAGGTGAGGTGACGCTTAGGTAATTTAGCTGGGTCCCGGGTCGGCAGGTTCCGCCGTCTGCCGAAGCCCAGGGGGAACCAAGCCTCCCGGGCGGCGTTGGACCCACGTTTTCCGAGGTCACTGAGATGGGAATGCGACGTTGAATTTTCCGAGAAGCTTGTTGAAGGCGATCATCTGAGGCCCTAAAACTAGTGCACTTTGCTACTTTTCCACCTTGCAGGTGTTGATTGTGTACGGCGTACTAGGTTCAAGTCGGATCAGATATTGGCTGACTGAGACTTAGTCCGTTCTCACCACGTTTCAACCATCACCGCTCGACGTGTTGTCCTACTAGACTTGTCCAGCCGATGTTGCTTACTGACGCCGCAACATCATCTCGCAGAGCCTCTTCAACTCGAGGGACAAAAAGTATTGGCCACAGGCGTCGTTTGCTCGGACTGTGGAACAGCCACCAATCGTCCTGCGAGCCGATTTAAAGTGTGAAGATAGAGCACCAGGTGACTGATAAAAAGGGTCAGGCCCAGCTTGGCTATGCGACGCTTCGCGCCATTCCCGAATACACGATATATGCATAAGAGAGAAGCCGAGGTAATCGTACCGAGTGTCTGACGCCATGCTCCGAATGAAGGTCTTAGATTGGACGATGTGTCATGATCTCGACTTTTCCAGATGTCGATTCCCTTATCCGGCTGGCCCCTGAGTCTCCGGCTCTGTTTCTTTGCTGACCCTGCAGGCGCCTTCGTCGGAGAAGGGCGAGAGGGATTTGTCCGGGAATCACTTGGCCGAATATGCGATTTGGCGCCAGTTATTTAGCAGATAGAAACAGTGAACACCCAGATGATGAAAGGCTATGTTGACACTGGAGATCGACGACAGGGAACAGTAGGATACGTTGATCACCCATCTCGTCGATCAGGATTACGCGGGACCACCGGCCTAGCTTTGCCATACCCGAATGCCGTCACCAGGAGGTAAGGCTACGTTCTTCTCGGGCGCATGATTCAGACACACTTCAGGAGACGGCAACTGACAGAAGAAGCCGCTACAGGCTTCATCCTGTAGATAACTCATGCCTGACTACCTTACCAACTATGACGTTAGTTGGAGCTTTTGGCCCCGATCTGCCCATACCCATGCTTGATGGCGGGATGCGGCCAAGCAAAATTACGGAGAATACACGCTGCCATGTGCGCGTGCCATCTTTTTCTGGGTCTCTCCCGTTTCGCTTCTCCTGGCGCAGTACAGCACTGTCGGCTTACACCTTACCTTAACCCCCACACAAACCTAATCTTACCCACCTCTATAGTACTAAGCTAGCTTAAATAGGTATTCTACTATAATTTATTAAGTTAAGAAGGGTTAGGAAGACTTAGAGAGGCTTATTTATATATAATTAAATTTAAATATTATAATAAGTAAAATAAAATATTATTATTAATATAAATAATATATATATAATATTTTATTATAATATTAATATAAACTTAAATAACTATTCTATAGTAGTTAAGGTATTTATTAATTTAAATATAATTTTATATATACTTATAAAAGAAATTAAAATTAAATAACTATAATTACTTATATAATTACTTATATAATTACTTATATAATTACTTATATAATTATTAATATATTTATTTATATATTTAATTTAAAATTATAAATCTAAATTAAGCTTAATAATTAAGTAAATCTATAGAATTCACTATACTAGCTAGTTCTAATACTTTAGTAGTAGAGATAATAGGTCTACTATATATAAAGTGTAAGTGGGTTAATTAAGGTAAGTTATTTAGAGAGGGAGACCTTAGAGGAAGGAGTAATATCCAGTTAAGGAGGGTCACATGTAGTCACGTGTGAATCACGTGACTACCTGCGTAACCGCCGGAGTATCCGCTCTAAAGCCTTGGATCTATATAGGATCTAGTAATATAGGTGAATATTCTAATACTAGTAGTTTTTCTTTTATACTAGGATTTACTTAATATACCCTTTTAAATATATAAATTAAATAGTTTTATAATAATTATAAATATACTCTAATAGTATAAAATATACTCTCTTTATTACTTCTTACTTATTTAAGTAACTTATTCTTTTATTTAAATTATAATTCTATTTATATTAATAAGGTAGTAGAGGGCTTTATTTAGTGAGGCCTTTATAAAGGTATTAATAGGGTTATTTTTACTATTAATTTAGTAAACTTTAGTAAGCTTTTATTATTTATATAATTAGTAAAGAACTATAATATTAATTATTAATTACTTCTTTTTTATAATATTAAGTTTAATAAGGTATTTATATAGTAAGTATAAATTAATATATATTATAATAGGTATTATATTAGGGATTTATAGTTTAGTAGTAATCTTTTAGAGAATTAATATAATAATAAAAGCTAGGTTCACGCTAGTAACTATAGTATAAATCTTGGAGACTAATATATTATGGGTAACTTATTTATACTTAATTAAATTATAATAAATAATATTACTATTAATTATAAATAATATATTATAGATCCTTTTATTAGTTAGGATAATAATATAATTAAATTATAATATTAAATTCTAATTATTAGTAAATAATTTATTTATAAATATAA